>CM045767.1:8860042-9433046 GCA_025200525.1 Camellia lanceoleosa | reverse complement strand
AATGAATATTTTGATACAAAAAGGAATAATCATCCTATCTAACTAAAAATAATAATAATTAATCATCCATTTAGAATGAGAGCCAAACCAACTACTACACACACATAAAGAGAAGCAACATAACCCAACATTTTCTATCTGGATCAGCCACCTACAACCAAAATCCTTTTCAAAGCTTAAATTCGCTTTAAAAAACCAATAGCTATAAGAAATCGCATCAAAATACATATGAGAAATTAACAAAATGATTTTTTAAAAGCAACTCTAATTTGACAACAAAATAAACTCATTGTGGTAATAAAAATAATTTGAAGAATAATAACAAATGCATGAATAACTTGATATAATATTATTAAATCAGATTATTTTATGGTTTTAATTTGAATAATACCAAAAAAACTCAACAAACCCATGTTTAAGAGTGATAATTGCATGTTTCACAATTTTTTGCAATGACATTGTCATAGCAATGAAACTTAAGGCTTGGTTTAATTTGGTTTGGTTTGGTTTGGACATTGTTGTAGCAACAAATAATCTTCTTTCAATTTATTTTGTAATTAATTCCCTTCTTTCAGCACAAAATTCAAGTACTTCTTTGAGGGTTCTGAATATACCAGTGGTAAGCATAATTCTGACCCCATCATTGGCTGAAACACACATGAATGCAAAAGAGAAGTTTACACAGGTTTTACATAGTGAAACTTAACAATAAAATGATAACTCTTGTATAAAAGTCTTCCTAATTGAGGCAGGAGCAGAATTTCAATAACAGTAAAAATATGAATTAGGCAAACCTCTCCAAACACTTTGATCTAGATAATGAAGTACTACAGTGAAGCAAACATAGAACACGCATTGATGATCTCGCCATTTTCCAATTATCTAAGCTCTGTAAATAGATCAAATAATAAAAATTAAAATTAAAATTAAAAAGCCCTAAAAAAACACAAACTATTCATTGCAAAATTCACAAAAAAAATCAAAAATTTGTGTAATCACTACTATGTAAGTCCAAAACACAATATTTTTAATCTTTGAAAGACATGATGAGGCCACAATTTTATATTCCCAACAATAGCAACATTTGACAAATTAATTGAGAAGAAAAAGAAAAAAAAAAAAAAGCAGAAATGATATGAAATGCATAGCTTGTATTGGTCACAACAAACACTAAAACTAATTTGGAAGGAAAAAATGAATCTGAACAATAATCCCGCAGGCAAAAATTAGTTTTTTACTTTGATATAAAGGACCAATCATCACTTCACAATTAAAATCAAATGTTTTACATAGAAACAAAATGAAAATGCCATCTAAGTTTGAATAAGACATGAGAAATTGCCCTTTTACTCATAAAGACTTCAAAACAATATTTAAGCGATTGCGATCATAAAAAAAAATCTCATGGATGACTAAATTAGTGCATCAAATCTTTAGTTAGCGTATGGATATTACTCAGTACAACTGTATCAAATCATTCTCCCATTTTCTAATTTCTTGTATTTTGTCTTCTACAAAACAAATTGCCTCCCTAAACATTTAGAGTTTTCAAGTGCTTTATGTGGTTCAAGCCATCCCCAAACCCATCGAGAGAATAAAAAATTACCAAGATAAAATGTGGAAAAGTGAACCACAACATAGCTAAAACCAAAAGCAAGTAAAACCAGTTAATAAAAATATTCAATCTTACATTTGTACACCTAAATTGAGACTTGAAGCGACAACGGGCTATGTACAAAGCACAATCCCAAAGACAGAAACCCTCAACGAAATTCACAAAAAATTGCCATTATCGTCACTTGTAAAGAGGTTATGTGTGTGTGTGTATGAGAGAGAGAGAGTAAAACTAGGTGGAGCTCTTTCTGGTCTTCAAATTATGTTGTAAAGAAACTAACTTTGAAGGTAATCCCACTTATATCAAAACCAATAGAGTTCTTCTCCTCATTCAAGTCTAGGAATTCAAACTAAGTAGAGCTCTTTCCGGTCTTCACATTATGTTCTAAAGAAACTAACTTTTAAGGGGTGAGAAGTTTGTGATAGGCAGAGGTACCTAGCGAGAACCGAGGTCTAGCATCGGACGCATTTTGTTCAACTTATACTTTTAACTGTCAGATGTTGATTAGGATTGATCTCAACCATTAAATACCATTGTAACCCTAAGCCCATTGTAGGACTGTTTCAGAAACCCTTGTGGTATATTATATAGATAAATGGATTTTCATTTTTGGGTTGTGGCCCATGTAAATATATAACCCACTTTGAAATCAACCATCAAAAAGTATTCTTACATAATAACAACCTTTATTGCATCAACAAAGAAGCCATCGTAAAGGGCTTTAGATCAAGAGTTGGTGGGGAGGGGAAGAGTATGCAGATATGAGAGAGTGAAAGGGGTTTGTATATGTATGTATATACAACTATTTATAACAGTTGCAAAAACTAAATTCATCAAACACAAATAAAAAGTTCAATTTCAAGTTCTAACCACATTAAATCTTAACTCTTAAACATGATTTGAAGTTCAACTTTTAGCCTCTAAACACTTAATAGAACATTTAGAAAAATTGATCTATCAAATATAATTAATTTCCACCAACAAAAAATTTTACGAACATAAAATTTAGCAATGTAGCATAAATATTAACTATCAGTTCATCTTGATATTTTTGCCAGCGCATATATGTAATCATTTTAACTTATATCTCCTCTTTTAAACTAAATCAAATCCATTAATTTAATTGCAAACCATTTCCCGCTATCGTATCATCCATATCTTTCCCTCACTGTTCTATCCATTTATTTGCACTTTTTTTCTCCCTATACCTCCATTTATCGTCATCTCACAACCTCATTGCACAACCAAATCCTTTCTCTGCTTTTTGCTTAAGTTCTCTCTCACCCATGACATACCAATGCCATGAAAATGCATTACCAACTAGTATACTTCAAACAAAAGTAGCTCTTTGAATTGACGCTTAGGGTGTTTAAATTTGGGATGAAGTTTTTCATAGTCATACTCAATCTAATTTTAAGATGTTTATATTATCCAAAATAATGCGCGTAAGATAAAAACTCAATGCAGTTTCATTATCATGAAAGAGTAAAATATGAACAATTTATCAAATAAAATAGTACTCAAGACCTAAAAAATGTATTTATGTGAGAAAAACATAATAATTGCTCCAATTATACACTGAGTATCAAATAGAGAAGCTGCATTTTGGAAGAAAAAAATAACATGAAGATGAGGTTTCTTTGTGCCTTATGCTAGTGACCATAGAAATTGAATGTCAGCTGCAAACTAAATTGATCTAAACGTAAACCGTATTGCACAACTACCACCCTCACTGTATTTCCCTCCGAGAATATCATTTTAAATTTTGATAGGAATTTAAAAAGGAAAAAGAAAAGATGAAGGAAATATAAAGTTATTATGATTCAAACATAACCTTAAATACGTAAGCAAAATTATTTTTGTTGATGAAATGGTACCAATACATGTTTTATAGAGGAGCCAATTTGAGAGAGAGAATAAACAAATTCATGCTCTTTACAACTATCAATTAGTAAGCAAATTGATACATATGCATTCCCCTAATATATTCTCTACCACTGGGAATCCTTAAACCAGTTAATTGATCAAATGTAAAATTAACCGTCAATATAGATATATGATTTTTGTTTAATTATAATTCATAATTACACAACTGAGTGAGTAATAAGGCGTGGCTTGGGCAAAACTTTGTCAAGCCAAAATATTATTTCTGCCACTATACCCATTAGCAATATAAACTTAGGTTTTTGTTTAATGTTGCCACCGAGCCAAAATATTGGTTCTACCACTAAACCCATGGACAATATAATTTAATTATCAGGCTAGGCTTGATTGTTCTAATGCTATGTTCTGAAACCATAACGTTGAAACCATAAGAGACATATAAAATTAGAAAATATTGTTCTAATGCTATGTATATATTGATAGCTAATATATTGTTCTAATCCATAATGTTGAAAACTAATATATTGTTCTAACCCATAATGTTGAAAGCTAAAATATATTGAAAGCTAAAGTATATTGAAAGCTAAAGTTAGAAAATGTTGTTCTAACCCATAATGTTGAAGACTAATATATTGAAAGCATAATAGAAATATAAAATTAGACCAAACAGCACCAAGAACAAAAGTGACTACCATTATGTTTAGGGACCAAGTTTAAAACATTAACTTGACTTTTAGGAAGAGTTGTCTCATTTATGGGTGATGCTACATTTCCTCTAGCAAAGGAACAATAAGGAGGATGTGCTCCTAGTAGTGCTTGATCTACCCAATTGGCATTTATTGGGTTATTGAGTGGAGTAAATAATCTTTGACAAAATCATAGAATCCAAAAATCAACTCAATAGAAAGGATAACAAGCTGAGTGAATATTAAATTAAAGCGAGTGAATATTATATTGTTTTGTGTCCTATACATGGCGGATAACATACAAATTAAACAACATAGAAATTAAAGCTCTATTTCTTTCTCTACAAAAAGGCCTCATCAAATGGTTCAACAATTAAAACTAACCTTTCTGTATCTCACAATGGTTTTTCAATATACTTCTCTGTCTAACCCATTTTTGTCAAATTTATTGTCTCTCGTAATAAAATCTATCAATTATGACCCACTTCAATTTAAAATATCAAATTTGGTAAATAATAATTTGAATCTGAATACATAAAGATATCCAGTTAAACTAACCTAGAACAATGAAACTCTCAACAACCAATTAGAGAATTCTAAGAAAATTCCAAAGACTTTTACTAATGAGATTAATTAAAGCTTGAACAGTATGATAATAAAAATTCAAACCAATTAACTCATGAATTTAAAAATCAATTAATTTAAAAAATTAACTCATGAATTCTATAATTCTGTTAAGAGCCTATTCGCTAAAATAAAAAAATGAAATGTGGTTTAGATTTAACTAAAGACAAAATGTAAAAAACAAATAAATAAATAACAATGAAAATCTATGAGCACCAAATCATCCACACGTAAGAAAAAAAAAAAAAAAACTCTCCCACATACAGGAACAAATCTGGTAGTCTATGCCTAAACTGATGAACATGACAAATCCGGTAAAAAAAAATTCTAATCCTACATTCCTAAACATGTATCAAATAAGACAAAATGAAATGTGGTTTAGATTTAACTAAACAAAATACTATAGTTGATTTCTTAAATCATTCATTTTTTCTTGCTCCCCCTACCCTACCTACCCCAATTTGATTTTAATAAACCCAAATAATGATAATTGTAAGAAAAAATAATAAATTTTTTAAAAAAAGAACCATACTTAAAAATTTCCAACACAACCAACCAAAGAAATAATCACAACATAACAATGATCAATTATTGCTTAAGTAAGAATACAAATCAAATACTTATCACAATGTTTCGATATGAAAGGTCTTAAGGAAGTCCTCAAGCTGCCTAATATGAGCCTATTAAGCAAACACAATGCTTCAGACACAATGTATTGGACACACCAGATCAAATATTACACCTAATCACAAATTGTAAACATTAATAAAGCAATTAAATTGGACAAACCTGTTGTCAAACCTGCTAGAAATAAACAAACTGCTAGAAATTAAAGATTATTGAAACAAAAGATATCAAAAATTATAGTATGTTTCAATCACAAGTTGTATACATCAATAAAGCAATTAGATTGGACAAACTGTTGTCAAACTTGCTGGAAAAGATATCAAAAAATTAGAGTAAAGATTATTGAAACATATTACAGTAAAGATTTAGAAACAAAAGAATGAAGGTACGAACAACAATTTTTGAAACAAAAGATTATTGAAACATATTACAGTAAAGATTATTGAAACAAAAGATATCCAAAAATTAGAATAAAGATTATAGAAACATATTACAGTAAAGATTATTGAAACATTATTGAAACAAAAGAATACACCTCCATCATGATGAAAATATACTTTTGGACCCAAAAAGATAAGTTATTGAAACACATTAGAGTAAAGATTCTTTTGCTAAATGTTATACTATTAACATTCGCAAGTCCATGAACAAAAATAGTTGCAATTATCATATTAAGATTGCTTACCTTGTGCCCCCATTACACTTGAACTCATTAAAGCAAAGGATGAGAAACTACAAAAGAATCATATTATTGAACATGGATTCTAAAAACAAAAACCTCGTTTGGTTTTACATGGCAATCTGAAACTTCTCCATGGTTAGTATTCTTGCTCACTATTGCATACTGTATAGAAATTAGAGTGAACTAAATCTTAAACTAAGGTTTTGATTGTTACACATGCATGGGTGGGAATAATCAAAAAGAAGAATAGGCTTGAAGGGATTTCGAATACATTATTCTTTTTAAACACTTAATCAATGAATCCTACTTATTAGTGAAAATTTACCACTAAACGTTCACAATCAAAATAGTACAAAAATTGTCTAGAAAGGGGCTCAATAGAAGGGGTTCACATACACCACTTGTAATAAAACCCCACTTAACCAACCTTGACACAACCAATGAAAAAGGAAGTAGGATAACATAGCAAGTCCAAGATTCAAGTAAAATTGGCCAAAATAAATTAGAAATGGTAACAACATTGGTGCATAGCCCTAAGAATTTCTTTGGCGTTGATACCCCAACTTTTGAACCACACCTTGTATTAAATCCATTGCTGGAAGATTGACATTCCATGTTTCATGTATGTTGAGATTATATCATTGTTCACCTTTTCTTTCTCTTCTTCTTCTTCTTCTTCTTCTTCTTTTTTTTTTTTTTTTTTTTTTTTTTGATGAACAACAAAAAGAAATTGATTTTCAAGAGGTACCAAATACAATCCAAAACACGATTGCTACCAATAAATAAACTTTAGGCGCCAAATTAGCAAAATATGTTTTACGATTATGCGTAATTGATTTCCATATATCATTGTTCACCTTTTTCTTTTCTTTCTTCTTCTTCTTCTTCTTTTTTTTTTTTTTGATCAACAACAAAAAGAAATTGATTTTCAAGAGGTACCAAATACAATCCAAAACACATTTGCTAACAATAAATAAAATTTAGGCACCAAATTAGCGAAATATGTTTTCCGAATCTCTGTGATTGATTTCCATATATCATTGTTCACCTTTTTTCTTTTATTTCTTTCTTTCTTCTTCTTCTTCTTCTTCTTCTTTTTTTTTTAATCAACAACAAAGGAAATTGATTTTCAAGAGGTACCAAATACAATCCAAAACACATTTGCTACCAATAAATAAACTTTAGGCACAAATTAGCAAAATATGTTTTTGATTTTACGTAATTGATTTCCATATATTATTGTTCACCTTTTTTTCTTTTCTTTCTTCATCTTCTTCTTCTTCTTTTTTTTTTTTTGATCAGCAACAAAAAGAAATTGATTTTCAAGAGGTACCAAATACAATCCAAAACACATTTGCTACCAATAAATAAACTTTAGGCACCAAATTAGAAAAATATGTTTTCTAATTTTCTGTAATTGATTTCCATTTGTCTACTCCAGGCTTTCCAATAACAATAGCATATTCATTGTGTAATGTGCAAGTTTGAGTGGAATACATCCCAACCCATGGTTTGCTGAAAGAGTTGACAGTAATAGTTACAAAAAGAAAACTCTCAAGAAAAAAAAAAATTTCCTATTTTCTAAATGTGGAAAAAATTTCTAATTTCCTTCTCATGGTAGGTCGCTATTGATCACTTGATGCACATTTGACACAATCTCACCCACCTGTGTCTCTGATTACACCAACACTCATCTATGCGTGTATTTCTCAGTTGCCTTCGCCTCGTCTCTTTCTCTGTGTTAGTGAGCCCTAGGTAATCAGATCCTAGCATTTTGCAGCTCTTTTTAATAATTCTAATTAGCTTGGCCATTTACGAATTGCTCACTAACTGTTCAATAAAATGTTCAGTAATAGATTGAACCACCCTTTTATTCCTATAAACCTAGAAAAGAGTGCAAGGCAAGGCAAGGCAACAGGAAACTGATGCATATTAAATTTAGGATACCTGTGAGACATGATATTCAGGGCCGTTGGTTAATGAGAAGGTGACGAAACCATCTGTTTGTGTTGCTTCTACATAGCCATAAGAACAAATAAGAAAGCATGAAAGAGAGAATGATTAGCCAAAGGTAAGCTAATTTTAAAAACTACTGAAATTCACGAATCTCTAGGACTCAAGTGACTTACCCAAACCGGTTTTGTCCAACAAGGTTTCCGATCCAGGCCATCCTCCTTCCAAGGCCCATTAATTGCTCTAGCATGTGTAACAGTGGTGTGCTCTGTAAACTTGACATTGTCATAATTCTCCCTTGGTTCTTCCGAATGGTTGGTCTTTAAGAGGGACGGAATACAAAAGCAATTTAGAGAAAAAAATACATAAAAGAAGAGTAATTAAGTAGATTAATAATGGATACTCATGAAATGATTGTTTCTTTGTAGTTACACAAAGTGAAACCATAAAATCCCAATACATTCCTTCCTGAATTGCCTAATGAATATATAAATATACATAATCACATCCTTTGGTTGCCCAGAAACCATAGAAACACATGCTAAGTGAAGTGAAAAATGAAAATTTAGCTTAATTTTCCCTTCACTTCACGAATCACTCCTCAAATACTCAAAAGATGTATGAATTTGACATCTAGAAGAGCATAGGCACAGACACTCAAAAAGGCACGGTCAATTAAAGATGATAAATATGTAATGATGGAGCGAGGAAACACAAGATTGGTTTGCTCACCTTTTGCAGTGAGAAGATAAAGATTGGGGTTGGGTCTCTAGCAAGGGAATGGGCTCTGATGGAGAGAGAAGAGAGAGGGTGTGTGTTGAATTTGAAAATTGAAGCAGAGAGATTTTGAGAAGAGAGCACGTGAGAGAGAGATTTCCAGCCACATTATCTTGAGCTAAGGTGAGAGACATTTTGAATCATTAGATCTTGATTGTAATGGATCTCAATCATTTAAATATCTAAATAGAACAAATAAGAGTAAGACATTTTCAGCCCTTGGATTGAAGCAATCTAAAGGTCCAAATTTTGACACATATATATTTTTCAAACTAACCCTTCCATTGTTATATAGTCTTTAATGTTTTAGAGCATTGGTAGAAATTTAAAAAATAATATATATATATATATGTAAGTCTATTTTTTAGATTTAGTGATATGTTAAAAAATTAATTGGTTAATAATTATAAAATATTTAACTATCAATTAATTATTTTTTTGACATATCACTGAGTCTAAATAAAGTGAGTCTAACTTTTAGATATTATAATTAGAGAATATTTAATTTTTAAATATTTTATATAGTGTGAGTGTGAAACTCATACTATTTAAGACTCACACAAGGTGAGTATTATGTAAAAAAATTTATTTTCTTTTTTAAATTTCAAGTATTTTTGAGATTGAAAAAAGTATGTTAATGTGTTATATGACAATGAGAAACAATTCTAGAAATACTAACAATCTCTAAAAAAATATATAGTTTAACCATTTTTTTTTCAAAATTTCTCGAAAAAGAAAAAAAAATTGCAAAAGCAAATCTCTCCACCTGTACATCTTAATTAGGAAAAAATTATATAATAGTCCCGGAGTATGTCATACTCTCATCAATCACCATTCATTATGTTCCTTCATATTCTTTAATCACACAACACAAATAGTTAATATTTTATCTTATCTACCAATCATACTACCATGGAGAACCACATGACCATATTATCAGACTATTGAATAATCTCCCCCTGACCAAATGATTTTAGATTCCCAATCCCGAGTTTTCTTTAGAATAGCTTAGCTTAGCTAACTTCTGAATAATAAGATCTTAATTAATCAATATAACCTGAAATACCGATCATTTCAATACAAGAAACGAAAATCAAAATGTGATACACCACCTACTTTAAAATACGATATGATAATGGTAGATTTATATAACGTTAAATTATACTAACGGTTCTTATAGTTTGAGCCTTGTGTCATTTGATTCTGAGTTTTGAATCTTGTTGCAAATAAAGACAATTGAAGGTATCATTGCTCAATTTCAAAGGTAAAGTCGTCAATCGGATAAAATATAAATTAATTTGATAAAAATAAATGTCAAAAAAATATTTTTGAATTTTTAAAAATTATTTCTATCCACTAAAGATAAAATTATATAAAATTGATAAATCTTTTAGACATTTATTTATTTATTTATTTATTTTTACCAAATTAATTTTTTTTTATATATATTTGGATGATGAACACGTAATGGGTAGTTGTTTTTATTTTTATTAAATTAGTTTTTATTTTTCTAAAAATCAAATATGACAACAACTTTAATATCATTATTAAACTAATCCATTAAATCAAAAAATCTAAAACTAAAACATTTCATATATTAAATATATCGTTTACACATTAAAGGCCTAACAATCACCCATTATATGATCATCATCCAAATACATAATAAAAATTAATTTGGTAAAAAAAAAATAATTGTCTAAAAGATTTATCAATTTTACATAATTTTATCTTTAGTAAGTAAAAAGTAATTTTTTAAAATTCAAAAATATTTTTTTGACATTTATTTTTGTAAAATTAGTTTATATTTTATTAAATTGACGACTTCGCCTTTGAAATTGAGCAATGGTATCTTCAATTATCCTTATTTGAAATAAGATTCAAATTTAGAGTTAAATACATCACAATTAAAAAGTTAGATAATTTATCATTTATATAAATTACACTACTAAAAAAGTGCCTCTAATTTATTTATGACATTGCAATTTGATTTCAGTTGGTCCACAATTAAACTAGTGATCATTGACTCAATAATCCAATTTTCAAAATATTGGTATTGTATATCTAACTTTTTCATTCACAACAACAAATTAAAATTTTAGAGAAAATTTAAAGAGAAATTACTCTAAAATCCCATTTAGTCCTGTCATGACTTACTCTCCATACTCAAAGGTTAAGTATCGTGATGACCAGTAATTGAAGTTACCTCCGACCAATTCTTGAACAAATTAATAACCGCGAGCGGAAATAATATTTAAGTGAGGGTGCCGAAGTAATCATCGGAGTTTCTATTTTTATTACAAAATTTATTGACCAAAAAAGTCGATATTTACATATAAAAATATCATAAAAGTGTTGTGTGTATCTATTCCGCAGTTTCGTATCTAAGACTTTCCAAAAACTATTTATGAATTGCATTGTTTCCTAAAAATTGATAAACAGTTATAAGCACATGGTAGAGTGAGAAATATTATGCCAAGAGTATAAGGGACACAAAATAACCATAGATAGTTATGTAGCTAAAATATTTAAGATAACTTAGTTTGAACAAATAATCATTTAAGTAATAAAACTGAGATTATGTAAATAAATAAGTATAATCACGGTACCGAACAGAACAAAACAGATGCATAGACTCAAGAGGTGGCTTGTACGAACTCTAGAGTTGACTCCTAATAGTGTAACACTTCCGTATAACATTTTGCTCTACACGAGAATTCAAGGGTTAATGGATCCATGAGACAGAGGGTCACAAAGTGACCAAGCAGAGACCAATGGTTATTTAAGTCTCCCAAGGCGGGAATCTTGTGGTGATACTTACAAAACATAATTGTTTATAAGGCCATTGTCAAATATTCTTTAAAATATAAACAAACATATCCATGGGTTTCATTTTAACAAATATAGTTCAGAAATTAATCCACGTAATTGAAATATTAATATAATTTATAAAACATAACTTGTATAAAATAAATATAGTAAATCAAAACATATGTAAAATATATTATGATGACTCAAGGCATAATATAACTCACCTTAAAATTAATATCTCACTCTTTCTTTCTACTACCAAAGACCTTTTTCACTTCTAGTTTTTTCTTCCGCTTTCTTTCCTTAAGTTTTCCTTTCTTTCCCTTTCTTTTGTTTTCCTCTGAGCAACTCCCTCCTCCTTTATATAGAAAGCAGGACCGTGGGCACCAAGCCACCGTTGCTTACGTGTCGCATTTCCATTATCGTCATTAATTCATGCTTATCTCTTGCTCTTTTTTTCTTTTTCTTTTTACATATAATCCATTACACTTTATTTCATATTTTATTTTTACGAATATTTAAATTAAATATTTAAAGTTTTTCTTAGTTATAATTAAATAATATTACTATAAAATTTAAGGGACAACTTAAATTTTCGGGTTGTTACAAGTCCTAAAAGTTTTATTTTAAATCATTTGGTTCTTTTTATTTTTGGAATGGTGTATTTATTTGATTTGGGGGTTTGGTAGTTTACTGATTTTCCCTTGGTTTGTGATTTTGTTTTTATTTTTTTTATTTCATTTTATTTTTTTAATGTTGGGGTGGGTATGGGTAAGGTATGTAAGTATGTTTCTATTTTTTGGATTATTTTGTTGAGTGATTTGTGGGATGTGTGATGTTACCTAGTTGATGTGGTATTTTGTTGATATGGAAATCGTTTTGTTTTGTTGAAGGAATTGTGGGTGTTTCATTATTTTCTGTTGCTACTACTGGGTTTGTATTGTTGACGTGTTGTGCGGCATTGTTCAAGGTGAGTTTTACATGTTATCTATTGGTGGCGTGTTATGTTTGATTAAATGCTTTCATTGTTGTTGAGGTGTGCTAGTGAGTATGGTATGTTCAGGTGTTAATGTTACGATGCGATGATACGATGTTATTTTCTGGTCATTTTGGGAATATGTTGTGTCATTTTCAGACAATGTGGTGTTAATTATGGTAGCGTCATATCAAGTATGTCTTTTTTTAATTACAGGTATAGAGTTTGTAGTGTTGCTGTTGTGTTCTTACGATCAGACCAATGCAGTATTAACGTTATTAACAGTTGCACTTTGGCACGATTACAGCTTCCGCTATTGAACATCACCTATTTTACTATGACATTCACGTTCACATTATTTCACAAGCAACGTTATCGTGCGTATTCAGTTTGGTAAAAAATTATGCCAATTTTGAATTTTTATTATGTTTTGCCACGTTTGTTGAATAGACTTTGCTACATAAATCACATTTTGTTATCGGATTTGCAATATTTTACGAAATTATCTACATATTTACCAGATCAATATGGCATTGGTTACATTGGGTATGAGAACACAAAAAGGAAGTAGCATAGGTACTACGTGTAATGTTTTTTGTCAACCCGGGTTGTGTTACCACATAGGTCCCACTTAATACATTTTGCTGTGGTGTTGGTTTATGATGCCAAACATTCCGAGGCAATGGAAATCACATTACAAACGAGTTTAACTACGTATTACATCGTTTTGTGCAAGTCTATTTACGGTGAGGTGGGGTACGTTAACGATCGGGTGACAAAATTGGACTATTTACTACATTATTTTTGTTCAAAACTATTACCGTTTGATTTTTTTGTAGTATTAAATTGTCATATTGCATCATTTTGTTCAATTTACGTGGGGAGGGTCGTTGAGTTGAGATCTATGAGTTGCCATTTGATTTTTATCATGACTGTTTCTGACGTAATTACAATCCACAAACGGAGGGGCAAGGGGCCAAGTACAATAATTTCGCCAATCCATTTTTATCGAGCTTAATTTCATATGCACATAGTATCATTTACGAACTTCCACTGTGTCACCACGTCATAGAACAACCACAAAACCATGCATAATGAGATCCATTCAAATCCCCATGACATTCGCTTAATATGACTACAATACAATGAAATACATAATTAGGACACGACCATTTCCAATGGCGTAAAACTTAATGTTCCAATCAATCTTACCAAAACCGATTCACAATGATCATTTAACATACAAGTATAATAACATAATCACTTGTTGTGTATCCGAAATACTAAAATTCGCACACATTCAAATACTGGGAATAATATATTTATCGCAATATAACATAACTGCATTATATGTCATAACAGCACTTGAGCAAAACGAAATCAATATTCAACTAATCAAACGGTTAGAAATTGTGAACGGGCTGTCTGTCACGACCCAAACCCGCCCTTATAGGTTTAGCGTCGTAACCGGCTAGTAATCCTTGGATTACCAAAGGTCTCTGTACATAATAATATATAAATAGGGGCTGCGAAAGTAAATACATAAAATATACATAGTCCATCGAGCTGTGGAACATACATGGGACAGATAATCTTAAACTTTTATAAACGTATAAGTGACATCAAAAGGTACAGTATTTACACGTCACTTCATGTACATATAAACAGAAAAACTTGTTCGTGGAGAAAAAGAAACAAAGTCTTATACATCCATAACAACACAGCCACTAGACTTGACTTAATCCGGAACCTCCTTGGGAGACACAAAGGTTGGCTGACAAAAGCAAAAATGCTAGGTCCTCAACTCTAAGCCTGGTCACGTGTCTGATCACCTACATATATAATATAAATAGTGAGCGGGAGCCCAGTAAATAATAACAAAGCAAAGGGTTAAATGAATGATATCCCATAACTAAGTCTGTACATAGAATAGATTCATATTCATATTCATATTCTTATTCAAATCACATACAGAATTCAGAATTCATGCTTAATCCTACATAGTACATCCGTTAGCGCTAACATATCACATATAGAGTATCAAAGATTATACTAGTCAGTTCCATAGAGAAACCTCATTTGATGATACAGATAACTTGTCAGTTCCTTAAAAAAACCTTCGGATTGGGGACGGATAACTTGTCAGTTCCATAAAGGAACCTCCAGTCGGGTGCAGATAACTTGTCAATTTCATAAAGGAACCTCCGGACTGGGAACAGATAACATACTTGTGTACAAAAACTTATCGAGAATTGGACAATCATTCATAGTACAGAACATAACATTTCATAAAATAGATCTTATTTCATATTCAGAAAATAATTTAACTTAAACATAGCTTTACAAAGTTATTACTCATTGGGCTCCCGCTCATATTTATATTATGTATGTAGGTGATTAAGCACGTGACCAGGCTCAGAGTTAAGGACCTAGCTTCTTTGTTTTTGTCAGCCAACCTTTATGCCTCCCGAGGAGGTTCCGGATTAAGTTAAATCTAGTGGCTGTGTTGTTATGGATGTATAAGATTTTATTTCTTTTGCTCCACGAACAAGTTTTTCTATTTATATGTACATGAAGTGACGTGTAAATACTATATCTTTTGATGTCATTTGTACGTTTATAAAAGTTTAAGATTATCTGTCTAATGTATACTCTCACAACTTGATGGACTATGTATATTTTATTTATTTGCTTCCGCAGCCCCTATTTATATATTATTATATACAGAGGCTTTTGGTAATCCAAGGATTATTGGCCAGTTACGACGCTAAACCTATAGAGACGGATTTGGGTCATGACATTGTTTTTCCACTAATCCTACGTTTGGAGCTCTGACTTCTTGAACTACCTGCAACAACTGCCACATTAACATAGTAATGCAAACGTACATTTAAACAAAAACATGAACGACACAATGTGCAAAACAACATTAACAAGACACTCTGCCGTAAACACTCAACACGTGAACTCCAAGGCAAATGACAAGGTATGCAACACATGGTGTTCACTTAGCAAATGACTCATAACATGCAAACCAAAAATGTAACACTATTGAACTAATTAGCAAGCAATAACTTTTTGCAAAATTATGCAATGTACTATTATAATTACCTCCTTTCATTTCCAAACAAACCCAAGCACAAGCGTACAATTATATAGAATGTTCATTATAATTGATTTAAACAAAACCACCCATTTAATAATATTGCAATAATTCACATTTCAAATCCACACAACTCAACCAGACTAAATTAATAAGGGACCCTAACGATATTACGACATAATGACAAACCCTTCTCACCGAATGCCACTTACACTGCATAAAACCAAATGGGCTTCAAATACAATTTGTTATCAAACAGATCAAACCACAACCACACCAGCACTATTACTGATAACAACCCATTCCAACCAAACGTCTACTATCTGTAACAAAAACATTACTAACAGCATGTATCGACTTGCATTACAACAATGTGTGTACCATTTACGTGGAATATTCACTAACATTAACTTAAACACCATCACACATTGACTACATGGCAGTAATTCATATTTCAAATCAACACTACAATGATAGACTCAAAAAACAAGGAACCGTAAGGACATTACGGCACAACGACACTTTTCTCCCCTCTCCATACATGCCACTACAAATGCACTTCGTAACATGGGTATGGTCAACATAACACTTCAACTACAATTGACAACATTGACAGCCCAAATGTTAATTCCCATACACACTCTCGGAAAACAGGGTAATGCGGAGACACATTACAACATAACAACTCCACAATCACAACAAACAATCCTAACATTAGCTCATGCCAACACAACAACCACAAACATATATGCCTACAAACAGCACATTACTGTGGTATACAATGTTGGTTGAAACATAACTAAAACCCCAAAGTCAATTGCCAATACACGACCATAACCCCAATGAAAATCGAAACCCACATTACCAATAACACCAAACAACGTGATGGTCGACTATCTAACATCACGCCATCAACATCAAAACTATACAATCTAACATTAACCACACAACATATCGAACCAACATAAAAGGTAAATCAACATCGGCAACGCATACCTAACGCCATAGGTCACCAACATCAACCGCATACGCTAACGATAAAAGCATGCAAACTCGATAGCAATACGTCGTCAACGTCAACCACGATGACGAAACTATTCCGTGCCGCTCCTAATCGCCAATGCGAATTTACTCATAGAAGAGGGTTCTCGTGTATCTAGAGTTTGGAAGAGGGAAACCAAATGTTAAATTTTGGAGGGAGGGAGAACAAGATGTGGATTCAACGTTGCCAAAACCATTGATTGAACTAATAGAGGATTCTACATCGCATTAACATTGGAATTCCAAAACTTCCTATATTCATTCTTCCGTTATGATCGGATATGAGGGAAACCAAAAATCTATATAGTACGTTTTTTTGGACACATTAGTAATTTCAACATCACCAAAAACCCCTTTTTACCCTTAACATTATGGAAAACACTCATTCAAAATATATGCAAATCTATCATTAACATTGAAATGAGACTTATTAATTTATAAGAAAAAAAGGCAGGATTAAATGGTGCACAACATCTTGGTTAATACAAAAAATTTTAAGGACCAAATATTTTAATTACCAAAAAAATCATTGTATTTTTTTTACATTTACTAAATTTTGTCACTAAAGGTCCATTTCTTTTGACTGTTAGAATTGGTCTCTTCATATTTTTTACAATAAAATTTTTATTTTTGAAAATAAAAAATTCTGTCCCTAAAATTGTAATGACTCGAATTCTAATTCATACCGGATTGGTGTAAAGTGGTGCCCGTCACCTTAAAACTTGTATGGTTGTCGGACTCTTGGTATTGATGGGTTGGCAAGTGAACCTTAAATATTATAATTGAAGACCCTTAGGTGATGTTTGGAACCTTGATTGAGGCCTTGACAAAGTATTTACGCAAGATTAGATTAAAAGCCCCAAGTTTGAGTTTTCATTTTTGACCAACCTTCGTTCTTTTGCTCTTTTCTTCTTCCATGCTTTGAATTTGAATGTGAGGCCAGAAACATTGGAAAGCTTGTTTCTGGGGCTTCGATTTGGACACAAAAACAGCCTAAAAATGGAGTTCGAACAAGAGAGTTACACCTGTTTAAATTTTGGGTTCCTGTACTGGAAGCATGCTCGCTCGAGCGAACTGCACAATTTTCAGAGATTCTAGAAGCTTATTTTCTACGCTCGAGCCAAGTTTCCTTTGCTCGAGCAACTAGGTTGCTAACAGACATTATAAAGTGACTTTTTGGCCCAAAAACTTAATTTTTTTTCTCTCTCTTCTCCTCCCATCCTCCAAGCCCGAAACCCTAACCTTCCAAACTCTTGCTTTCTCTACTTTTTACCAAAGATTCACCCCAAATCTTTCAAAAAGGTTGAAGAACAAGCATGGATCAATACTTTTACCGATTGTTTTGTGATTTCATTGGAGTTTGAAGATGGGTCTTCATCCTTAGCTTCTAATCTTGAGGTAGGGATACTTTTACCCTGGTATTTCTTTATTTTGAAGAGATTTCATGGTATTGTTGTGACCTATGAGCTAATTTGAGGATATTGTTGGATTAAACCTATTTTTTACATAAATAGGCCATTTTACTTATTTTTGCTTGGAATTTCTTAACTCTTTTTTCAAAACCTGTATATAAATATTGTTAAAACTTATATTTATGATGAAGGAGAAAAACTCCCAAATTTGGTAAAACCTTAAATTCTCAATTTGAGTAGAAAACACTAAATTGAATGGAATTTCCTTTAATTCATGGAATATTTTGAATAATAAAGAGATTAAAGATGTGAATGTGGATATGGTAAAGAAATTGTGACTTGAATGTTATTATTCTTTGAATATTATGTGGTGTTTCATCTATTGTGATGATGGATGCTTGTTGATGGAATTAAAATGTGATAGAACGGTTAATTGTGCATGAGTCCGGGTAAGAGTCGGTTTTGAAAAATGTAGTGTTGTGTTGGTACTCGCGTACAAGGAGATTAAAAAGGTGTCCAATTGCCCTGTCTAGGCTTATCATTGGACAAATGTGGGAAATATGTTTTAAGGTGTTCACACAGTCCCGCTGTATAATAGCCGGCAAAAGTGAAAAAATAGATGGTTTTCTTGAGGAGCCCACTTCCCGCCGTATAATAGCCGGTAAATGTGAGAATATTTTTTTGAACCTAAAACAACTTGTGTTGGACTCTTACATGGGACTCATGATTTGTTTTCCATTGATGTGATTGTTTAAATATGTGCTGTAAAGGTGTGGATTGTAATTATCCATGCTTAATTGTTATGTATTTACATAATTGGTGAAAGTTACATGTATTCATAACTCCTTATTATGTTTTGTCTCAAGGATGCCATAAATTTATTCGAATGATTAAATATTTGGTTAAATGTATTCCTACTAGGCATATAGCCCACCCCTATTTTATTTTTTAGGAAAAATGTTGTACAACCTGATGGTGACTAGAAAGTATGCTGTGTTGGGATTGATAGTTGGAAATATTT
The DNA here is from genome assembly GCA_025200525.1 of Camellia lanceoleosa. Taxonomy (NCBI): domain Eukaryota; kingdom Viridiplantae; phylum Streptophyta; class Magnoliopsida; order Ericales; family Theaceae; genus Camellia; species Camellia lanceoleosa. The sequence continues at coordinate 9,413,834 of CM045767.1, read as the reverse complement.
TGCTGTGAAGACTTATAGTTTTGTACTAGGACGGTTAGATTTATTTTGTTGTTGTCTTGTACACTCATGGGGCCTTTTTTTTGTAATTGTCATCTTATTTGTAGAACGTGGGATTGGGTACGAGGTTTTATGGTTATGTATATATGGAAATTGTAAATTTAAATCTTAGTTTAGTGAACAATATGGCTTTTGGAGTAAATTGTTATTTTGGTTGAGATGGATTCTTGTTTGAAATAGCAGGGAGCTACAAAAACTCTTAAGTTTTGTTTGGTTACAGTTTTCAAAAATTATTTTTAAATGAGTTTTTGTTTATCTTTACTGAATTTTGCTTTCATACTTTAATCTCTCTTTTTTTTTTTCACTTTTAAGTTGAGTCTAAATTTCCAGTGAAATTCTTAACTAGTTCGAAGTGTATACATTCCAAGATCATCTTTACTTTTTATTTACATCACGATTAGATGCATTTTAAAAATAAAAAAAAAAATTTAAAAAGAAGCTAAAATATCAAAAAAAAAAAATCACTAAAAACAAATGAAAACCTGAACTAAAATACACATAGATTTGTGTTCAAATTTTTATTTGTTTTTAGTAATTTTTAAAATATTTTTGGTTAATTTGTTTTACTTTTTAGATGCACATAAAAAGTGCAAAAAATTGATTAAAATATCAAAAAAAAAAAAAACAATAAAAACAAATGGGAGCTTATCTAAAAATAATTTTTGAAAAATTAAATCAAACAAACACTTATTTTGTAGTGATTTTAGAATGAAAGTGTACCAAATTTTAGAAAGTAGCATCATATATCATATCATATCATATATCATATATAATATAAGTGAAGGAGTGCATTTTATCTGGAATGCCTAAGAATGTGCTATGTCTAAGATTGATTACTTGTCATGTGTTTCAAGTTGAAACTGTAGAAGATGAAGATATCTTTCATTTCACTTACTTTGATTACAACAGATTAAGAGATTATATACACAACTAGCTAACTAACTCACTAACAGACACTTCTAACTAATTAACAAACTTCACAACTGTTATAGATATTATATTGAGAACTGCTAGCAACACATGACTGTGATAGAGGACATATCAATGCTGACTCTCTCTTTGACTGTGATAATGGAGATGAGTTGTGAGACCTTTGCTGTAGCTCAGATGCAGAAGGGCGCTGCTTTGACTAATGTAGCTTGGACTACTTGAACTGCTCGGACTGTTGAGATTGAGATGCAGTTGAGTCAGTTACAATTAGTATCTTATCAGCCCCCTGCAAGCTGATGGGGGCAAGGAAGCACAAGAAGCTTGTCTTTCAAATACTGAAATCGAGAGGTAGAAAGAGGTTTGGTGAAAATGTCAGCCACCTGATCTGTGGTAGGCACATACTGCAAATTAATAAGCTTGGCAACAACCTTATCACGAATAAAGTGACAATCAATTTCGATATGCTTAGTACGAGAATGGAAAACAGGATTAGTTGCCAAGGCCATAGCAGATAGATTGTCACACCAGAGCTCAGGAATAGAAAGAACATGGATGTGCATGTCTTTGAGAAGTTGTTGCAACCATGTGAGTTCTGCAGTAGCATTAGCCAAAGCCCTATACTCTGCCTCAGTTGAAGATCTAGAAACAATAGATTGTTTCTTAGCACTCCAAGAAATCAAATTAGGACCCAAACAGACACAGTATCCTGAAGTGGATCGACGATCAACATTATCACCAACCCAGTTTGAATCTGAAAAGGCATAAAGAGAAAAGGGGCCAGAAGTAAAATGAAGACCATGATGAAGAGTGCCCTTCACATATCTCAATAGGCGTTTAACAGCTTGAAAATCAGCATTGGTAGGAAGATGCATGTGCTAGCAGGCCTGATTAACAGCTAGAGCCAAGTCAGGACGGGTAATGGTAAGATACTGTAAACTCCCCACAAGGCTATGGTAAAGAGAATGATTGGAAAATGAAAGAGCATCAACAGTAGAAAGAGAAGGTTTAACAGCTAAAGGGGTATAACAAGGTTTGCAATCAATCAAACCAGCTTTATGAAGAAGGTCAGTGGCATATTTAGCTTGAGACAAGAAATAACCATGAGGCAAAGATTGAACAGATATGCCCAAGAAATAGGACACAGGACCTAACTCTTTCATGGAGAACACAGTATGCATGTGATGAATAAACTAAATAAAAAGAGAAGAATCACTACCAATAACCAAGATGTCATCAACATAAACTACAAGAATGATAAGACTGGTATTGGTATGCTGAACAAATAGAGAAGAATCTGAGTGAGTGTTAACAAATCCCTAAGAGATAAGAAATTTAGAGAAGGTAGAATACTAAGCTCGAGGAGCTTGTTTAAGGCCATATAAAGCTTTCTTAAGCTTGCATACTTGGTTAGAATCATGAACAAAACAGGGGGGTTGAAGCATATAAACCTCTTCATCTAAGATGCCATGAAGGAAGGCATTAGAAATGTCTAACTGATGAATAGGCCATTGAAAATGCAGAGCTAAACACAAGAATATGCGAATGGTGGGTTGCTTGGCCACATGACTGAAGGTTTCATGAAAATCAACTCCTTCCTGCTGTAGGTATCCTTTAGCCACCAACCGGGCTTTGTATCTAGCCATAGAGCCATCAGAATTACGTTTGATTCTGTACACCCATTTACATCCAATTGCAGTTTTATGAGAAGGAAGAGACACAAGATCCCAAGTACATTGGTGTTGCAGAGCTTGAAACTCTTCCTGTATAGTAGAAAGCCACACAGGAGAGGCTAAGGCAGCTGCAACAGTTGGAGGTTCAAAATGAAGATAAGAGGAATCTAATACAGCAGTAAAACAAACAGGAGGTTTTGTCTTAGATCTGGTAAGCATAGGGTGAACATTGAAAAAAGTTGGAGCAGAAGGTGGAGGAAGATCAATAGTAATAGAGGTAATAGGAATAGCATGAGACGATGAAGAAGACTGTTGAGAAGAAGATAATGAAGATTGAGACACAAGTAAAAGAAGAGGTGAAGGAGATTGGGAAGAAGAATGAGAAAGAGAAGGCTGAGAAGAAGAGGGAATCTGAGATACAGATGAAGTAAAAGAAGGCCAGAAAAATTAATGAAGATGAGGCAAAGATAGAGAAGGAGAAGAAGACAAAGAAACAGTAGTTGCATATAGAAAGCATGTTTCATTGAAGATAACATGTCTAGAGAGATATAGTTTGCCATTGAGAGGATCTAAGCATCTATACCCTTTAACAGTAGGATGATAGCCTAAGAAAACACATGAGACAGACTTAGGTTGAAGCTTGTGAGTAGTATAAGGTTTCAACCAAGGAAAGCATTGATAACCAAAGACCTTGAAGAAGGAAAAATCTGGAAGTGTTTTAAAAAGAACCTGAAATGGAGATTTATTTGAAAGAATAGAACTAGGCATTCTATTTATTAAAAAGATAGCTGTAGCTACAGCATCAAACCAAAATTACAAAGGAAGAGAAGATTGGTGAAGAAGAGTGATAGTAGTTTCAGTTATATGCCTATGCTTCCTTTCAGCCACACCATTTTGAGCTTGAGTATAAGGACAACTTGTTTGGTGAATAATACCATGGGAAGAGAAGAGAGCAGCAATTTTCTTGTTAACAAATTCAATACCTCCATCAGTTCTTAAAATTTTAAGAGAAGTATGAAATTGATTTTCTGCATAGACTTTAAACTCAAGCAATTTTTCATAGACTTCACTCTTAAAATGCAAGGGATAGATCCAAGTGAATCTAGTACAAACATCAACAAACAAAACATAAAATCGAAATGGGGCATTATCAACAGTAAAAGGTCCCCATACATCAGCATGAATAAGAGAAAATGGACTATCAACAGAAGAACAAGACAATTTGAAGGGAATTCTATGACTTTTAGACACATAGCAGTCAGTACAAGCTATGGCTTTATTGAAACTATTTTTATTTGGAAGATGTGATGCCAAGTGCTGCAGCTTGACAGCTGAAGGATGACCCAATCTTTGATGCCACAGCAAATCAGAAACTGGAACAGTGGGACTAGTGAAAGACTGAAAAACTTGTGGTTGCTTGGAACAGATGGAAGAAGATGGAGACATTTGATAAAGACCATTGATATTTGAGCCTTTATGCAGAACTTGATGTTTGTGTTTGTCCATTGCCAACATGCTAAATAGGCAAACCCGAGCCATTTCCAACTTGAACTTGATCTGATCCCTGATAAGTTTGATATTGCTGAAAATTAGTCAAATCATGTGTGAGATGATTTGTGGCTGCTGAGTCAATATACTAAGAAGGCACAGTAGACATGGTAGAGTCTGATGATGATGAAGGCACTGTTGCAGTATAGGCTTTTGGTGTAGTAGTGGAAGTAGATTGATAAGTAGTATCATGTCTATACCAACAATCTAAAGCAATATATCCTGATTTTCCACAGATCTGACATATAAATGTAGTAGTACCACGATAATCTGATCTGGATCGATTGATAGAATATCGATTAGTTTTGTTTCCACCACGAAAATTATTTTGATATCTGCCACCTCTGCTTCCTCTGTGCTGAGCTCTTCCTCTAAAATTATTGAAAGGTGTAGTGCAAGGATTTGAACCAAAGTTGGAGGATGGAGTATCAAAAACAAAACCAGAAGAAGAACCTTTTGTTGTTGAATAGGCAACATGCAAATCTTAATTAGATGAATGCTTGATTTTACTTTCAATATGAATTTCTTCTAATCCAAGTAGAGAACACAGTTCTTCCATAGACATTGAAGTAGATCAAGTTCGAATGGATGTTTTGAATGCATCATATTCATCTGGTAAGCCATTTAATGTGAGAAGAATTAGGTCTTCATCATTAACCTTTGCACCAGACAAAGCTAACAGATCTGAGACTGCTTTGATTTGGGACAGATAACTGTCAATTGAGGAAGATTGCTTACGTATGGTGTGAAGTTTGTTCTTCAACTAATGAATATGAGATCTAGAGACAGATGTAAATCTCTGTGCAAGTGCTTTCCAGACTTGTGAGCAAGTTTGTAGATGAAGAATAGAGGAATATACGGAAAGAGAAAGTGTTGCAATTAGACATGTGAGAAGATTTGCATCAATGGCTTCCCATTGAGCATATGTAGGATTGAGAACTGTTTTCCAGAGGCATCAGTAATTTCGGATGAAGGACAAGGTATTGCTCCAGTTACATAGCCCAAAAACAATTTGCCGTCAAGAATATTGTGAAGTTCATTTCACTAGATAAGAAAATTCGACGTCAAGTTTAACAGTGACAAGAGAACCAAAATTTGATAACAGAGAATTAAGACTAGACGGTAGAGAAACAGGATCAGCCATGGATGAATCAGCATGAGCTGCCATGGATGAATCTGCTCGTGAGAGCTCTAATGCTTTGATACCATGTAGAAGATGAAGATATCTTTCATTTCACTTACTTTGATTACAACAGATTAAGAGATTATATACACAACTAGCTAACTAACTCACTAACAAACACTTCTAACTAATTAACAAACTTCACAACTGTTACAGATATTATATTGAGAACTGCTAGCAACACATGACTTTGGTAGAGGACATATCAATGCTGACTCTCTCTTTGACTGTGATAATGGAGATGAGTTGTGAGACCTTTGCTGTAGCTCAAATGCAAGAGAGAGCTGCTTTGACTAATGCAGCTTGGACTGCTTGAACTGCTCGGACTGTTGAGATTGAGATGCAGTTGAGTCAATTACAGTTAGTATCTTATCAGAAACCCTATGCCTTATGTATTCCTTTGTCTTCTTTAATCAATGGCCTTCCATTTTCCATTTTCTTCTTTGATTAACAATCTAGACCAAAGGTCCCATGCATGTAAAAAATAGAATGCTTTAATGGAGGAGAACGGAGAAGATGGAAAATTGCTATAATAGAAGATCAAGAGCAACATTTTCTTCTATTCTTATAATTGCACCCATCTAAATCAAACATTGTGAAAACCGTATCTCATTTTAGTTATTAATTAAATTTTTAAAAAAAATGTTAGCAAGGAATGAAATGTAAAAGTGTTAAATTTCGTGGGTCTAAATGGAATAAGCCAAATTTCTATTTGGGACTAAAATTAGATTATATAAAATGGCAAGGGAGGAAATCATAATTGAATATAAATTTGCATGTCTTTCCAAGTGTTCACTTTATATGCTAGGTGATATAAAGGCAACAAAATATTAAATATAATATGTAATATTTACGAGAAGTTCTGGAAGAGTTAAAAGGAAACAAAATATAAATAATAATAAATATTGAAAAAGGAAGTAGAGCGGACGAAGGAAAAGGAGAAGGGGAATTTGGGCAAAAACTTTCCGAAATAATCGACATGTACATATACTTTTAATTTTATACTCAATTAATCATTTGAGTTTAGGATCAGTGAAAGGAGTACTAAAATAAGACTTAGAGATTACTTAAATTATTTTTAAGGTAAACTACCAATAGATCCTACTTTTAAGACTTATTACCCATTAGGTCCTATTGATAAATTTATTTAAGTGATAAAGATAAATTTATCAGTCTTTTATTTTTATGAATAAATTTATAGTGATAAATTTATCAGTCTCTTTGTTTTTATGAATAAATTTATAGTGATAAATTTATCAATTTCTTATTTTTATAGTGTTAAATTTATTAATTAGGACCTGTAGGTAAATAAATCTAGTTAATAGGACTAATTAGTAACTACTTCTTATTTTTATCTAATGATATATGATTCTAGTTGATATGAAGCATATAGATGTTTTGGAGAAATTGAATAACATAGCTTTTATGGTGTTGTGCTATCATTGAAATGAATGCTATATGTGAAGTAGGTGAAGTCTTGTAACTTTGTTTTTGCTGATTTATTTAATTTACTGAAACTATCAATTGAAAGTTAGATTGACAGTCAAAGAAGGGAAGTATTGGGGTTAGATACTAGCAATGTGCTCAAGATGTAGAAATTGAATTTGATTCACTTCAAAATTCTTTTAAATGTTACCAATTCTAGAAATTGATTTTTTTAAAAGCTAAAGCAAGTCTTTTAAGAGTTAATTTGTTGTTTAGAAGTTAGACAAGGTGCCTAATTGCTAAAATTGTGATTTAGGAACTGAAAACATAGCTGGTGGAAATCAATTAATTTTAGATACTGAAATTCATGTTTATAACTTGAAAATAAGTAGAAACAATGACTGAAACTTGTATCTGCATCTGTTGCCATGTCATGGAAGAATGACTTAGATTTTGAGCTTCCTATTTAGTTTATTTAAAGTGATTTCTTTGACAACCCTAATGCATTGCCTTGTGATATTATGGGGTGATTTGGGAAGTTGGTTAAAAGGTGGCTTTTTCACTTTTTTTTTGCTTTTTTTGTCTTTTTGTGAGTAGAAAATGTGAGAGGTAATGTGATTCAAAATAAATTAAAAGTTAAAAACTAACTTTTAACTAGCTTGCCAAAAAACCTCTATGAACTTTTACTGATTATATTCTCAATAATAATAGTGTGTTGTAAACTAGTTGCCGAGGCAACAACAAGCACTCTGAGCTCTCCTACAAAATAATCTTGCGAGTGGTATTTGACATTAGCCCCAGAGATGAGTGTTATAAATTCATATTCAATACGAGCTAGATTATTTATGCGATGCCTGTTAATGGATGTTACAAATTCATTGGCTTGGAGCCGATTCTTTGCATTGTCTTGGAGATGTTACATCTTATTGTCTAGGGGACATTATATTACATTGTTTTAGAGACTATTAATTCACTGCCCTAGGGACAATGCCTTGAGGCTAATTAAATGCAATAGGTGGCCTGGAGCTGACATATAACCTGCTTGAGATGTGTATTTTTTTTTTTTTTTTTTGGTGAATGTTAAATGTTTGAGTTGTTTATTTCCCTTTTCAATTATTATTATAATTGGTACATTTATTGGGCTTGTTGATAGCTCACACTCCTATTGTATTTTTGTTTCAGGTGTGCAAGAAGTATAAGCGTTCACTGCCAAGTCTAGATTTTTGTTGAGTAGTCTGTTTTGAGAGAATATACATATATATATATATATAGTTTGTATAAATCTTTTTAGGTTGATGTTTTGTGCACTAATTTTTCCATATGTGTAGTGGGATGAAGTTTTGCATTTTCTTTACACCTAGCCGGTGATTTTGTTTATCAATTATTATTATCCTTGGAGTGTATGTGGCAAGTTTATATTTTCCATCTTATCTAGAGAAGTTTTTCAGCTAACTCTAGGGTGGGGTGTGACATATACTATACCAAAAAACTGCTTTTGCTCTCTATCATCCAGTCATATTATTCATTGCTACTTTCTTCATAGCTATAACTTGGACTTGACTACTGGTATTGTATGTAAAATTCTCCCTCTTTTTATCAATATTTATATTTATATATAATTATTTGGGCATATCTTTTTTCTTTTTTTAAAAAAAAATAAATACAATAAGGAGTGAACTCATATATACATGTATACATTTTTTTTTTCCACTTAAACTAATAATTCTTTAGTCCTCTTCTAATCAACCATTAGAGTGGTGAGTTGTAAATTTCAATGTTCAAATCAAAATGTATATTGCATACCATAAAATTAGTTTAAAAAAATTATGAATCCTTTAAATAGAAAAAAATGATAAACAATAAAGACACAAAATCATTTTTTTTGTGATAACTAAAGACTATTATTATTGGTGAAATCACTATTTAATATGAGGCATTATGTTTTGAACAAGTATATGAAGTGAAAAATGCTAACCTATGATTCCCATATACATATAAAAAATGATTTTCAAGTATTATTTTAATTAGTTAACAGCAAAATTATTTTGAATTATCATTGGTTGCAACATTGTCCTTTAATTAAAAATTGTCAATGTTATAAATTATTTTAAATATATGGTTACCTGAATCTATATCTCTTCTATATATCTAATGAATTCATAGTTTTTTCCCTTTAACTTAAACTAATAGATATTTTCGGTAAAAACCATCAAGGCGATGACTTGTAAATTTGTAATGTTCAAGTCAAAATATATGTTATGTACAATTGGTTAAAAAAATTATAGATGGATCCTTATAAAAAATTTAAAAAAAAAAAAAAAAAAAAAAGTGCATAATATTATTATTGGTGAAATCCAATTTCGCACTATTTAATATTTGGTATTAGTTGTTTATCATGCAGGTTTATATATTGTATAAGTATATTTTTGAAGTGAAAGATGGTTAGCATATAATTTTCATTTATGAAAAAATAATTTTCAAGTATTATTTTAATTTGCTAATAATGATTGTTGCAAGAGCCCCATTTAATTAGAGATGGTGAACATTGTAAGTTATTTTAAATATATGACCCATCACTATTTTATTTAAGAGATTGAGTTCTTTTTTTCTTTTCTTTTTTCCAATTTAAGTAAACCTTCTTGTCTTATGCACACATAATTTTAGGAAAAATTACATGTACCATATAATTTGTTTATCATCTGTATAAGAAAGTAAGATATACCCATTATATATGATTGTAATAGCGAAAGGTAAATTACATGTTCACAAATTAATGAAAATTTTAATTGTGACTATGCTAAATTAAGAATATTTTTAGATAGGTAATCCAAAAATGTCATAAAAAAATTTTCATGTAAAATATTTGTTGATTAGATACAATTAAGAGGATTAGCAATTTACTTGAGTTTTATACAAATCCTCATGAAAGTTTTATTTTTTCTTCTAAGTTGAGAATGAAATATATATTTTAAACTATTTTATAAGTTTTATTCTTTGATTCTCTTCTGAATAAATGTTTTCACTAATTTTAACTTATAGGTACTTTCATATTTCTATGTGTTACTATATCAATTTTCATAATGTCATATTTATTATTATATTTAATTATTCATACATATTTATATAAAATTAAATATAAAACTAAAATTAAAAGTCCCTTACTCATAATAACTACCTATTAGGTATTCGTTAATAATTAAATAATTTAAAAATTTTAAATTTCAATACACATTTAACATATTTTCATATACTTTTAATATATTTTCACGCAATTACATCTTAATATTTTGTATATATATATCAACATTAATATTTTTTTAGTAACAGAAAAAGAGACCTTGTAATTCAAACAAAGTCACCAAATTCCCATTATTACAAATACTTCTATGACTTTCCCTCAAGTATTGAGATAAAGAGCTTTTCATTGAAAAAAGCTTATAAGAAAGCATCATAACAAGACATCAATCTTCATGGCAGCAGAATTCACAGACTGGTGGTATTTTTTGAATGTTGCATCTGCAGCACGCCTTGAAGCAGTGGCTGGTACAAGCTGCACATAATTCAATAGATCAAATCGTTAATCCCAAGTCAAAACAAAAATATTATAACAGCAGCAACAACAACAGAACAGGAAACAAATTCTTAAAACGAAACCAAGCAGAGAGATGGAAGATGTAATGATGCAAAAATAAGCAAAAGAATGAAATTAGGCGGGGACGGATACAGTACGGTATACAGTAACAACACCATCGGCTGAAACAAGCTCTTGAGGATTTATGATCACTCGAAGTCGATCATTGCCAGCATCGACCTTGAACTGGGCTACAAATGCCATGAAAACTAGCATACATACTATTTTCGATGAATGCATGGTGATTACAAGGACGCAGGTACTGAAGTTTAGAGCTCGAGTGATCTTTGATGCAGTTGTCTATGAAGTTGGTCCCAATTTATAAGATGTACAAATATATGAAGGGCAATGCTATGAATACAAAAAGAATCTCATTAAATTTTTTACCAAATACTCACGCGTGTGGGACCCATACCAAATGAGTATTTGGTAAAAATTTTAAAATTTCTAACATTTTCTCTCCTATTGAAATTTCAACATAATAGAACTTGAGGGGCCCGTAGGGCTAACATGGGCCTCATTTCAATAATTCAAACTGTTTATTTTGTAAAACTCACAATTTATATTATTCATGAAAAAATTTAGAGCGATCTAATAATCGTAATATTTTCATTTTATCGCATATATTTTTAAAAAAATGAATGACAAATACATATTTGAAATAAACCATTCATTTTTTTAGAGACAAATGTGATAAAATAAAAAAGTTACAATCATTGGATCATTTTTTTTTTCAGGATAATATACATTGCAAGCTCTATAAAATAAACGGTTCGAGTTATCGAAACAAGACCTGTGTTGGGCCCCACAGGTTTATCAAGTTCTGTCATGTTAAGATCTCAATATGAGAAAAAGTCAACCCACCTAGAAAATCTAAATGCAATTATGCAAATCCAGAAAATATTAAATGAGAGAAGGTCCTGTGCCTCAATCAATGCAAATATATCTTGATTATTTGATTTAAGGAAAATTGATTAAAAAAATCATCTTTTAAGTATGAAATGATTGGTTATATGAACCTAATTATATATTTTGCAAGATGTGAATGATTACATATAATTGGTTATTTGTTAATATACTTGTTATTTGAACAATTATTTTTTGTTACCATAAAACAATTGAAATAGTTATTTTTTTATTGTTTCAATTTTGTTTCATGTTGCACTGTGAATGTTCGTATTGTTATGAATTTAGTTTTTTAAAAGTTAGTTGCATGTTAATTGTAAATTGTAAACATTCACATTGTATTTTGATATGAGTTTTTTTTTTTTAAATTTTTCAAAAGTTAGCTGTATTTTGTTATTTTTTTCACTATACTTGTTGATTGAACAATCATTTTTATTATCATTGAACAATCGAAATAGTCAATTATTACTCTCTTTTTTTTAATTTTATTTTGTGTTTTCACGTTGTAGTGTAAATGTTCACATTGATATATATATATATAGACTAATTGTATTTTAATTGTAAATTATGAACATTCACATTGTATTTTAGTATAATTTTTATTTTTTTAAAAGCCAATTTTGCGTTTGTTGTTTTTGTTACTATGCTTGTTAGTTGAACAATTATTTTTGTTACTATTAAACAATTGAAATAATCGATTTTCACTTTTTTTTAATTTTATTTTTTTGTTTTCACATTGCAATATAAATGTTTGCATTGGTATGAGTTATTTAATTGTTTATTAATTATAAATTGTGAATATTCACATTGTATTTTGGTATGAATCTTATTTTTTCGAAAGTTAGTTGCATGTTTGTTGTTTATTGTGAACATTTAGATTGTACTTTAGTATGTGTCTTATTTTTTCAAAAGTTAATTGTATGTTTATTATTTGCTATGAACATTCACATTGTATTTTAATTTTTATTCAAATTTTGTTTTGCATTATTTTTAAAATTTTCAAATTATAAAAATCGTCAAAATTCATAATTTGAGATTTTCTTCGTAAAATGCAAAAGAGATTTTCTTCTTAGAATAAAGGAAAGATTTTTTCCATGAAATAAGAGAGAGATTTTCTTTTTAGAATGAGTGAGATTTTTTCTAAAAAATGAAGGACTATTGTCATGTATTAGGCCTCGTTTGGGAACAGGCTAATTTAGTCACTTTTTGGCTATTTGGCTAAAATATGAGCGAAAAAAAACTAGTATGTTTGGGATGACTTTTTAACTTTTTACGAAAAGATGTGCAAAAAGTAGAGAGAAATAAGAATCTGACTTTTTGGTATGGATTGTTGGCTTTTTGGCTAATTTAGTAACTTTTTGACTTTTTGACTAAAAAGTTTGGTTGCCAAACGAGGCCTTAGTTTCAAAATAGAAATGTGTAAAAAATTAGAAATGATGATATAGTCGTATTAGATTAAACAAGACTTAATGGAATACTTAAAAAAAAATATGAGTTAGATGGAATAAAACACTTAAAAAAAGAAGACTTATCAAAAAATGAATCAAGTCAATTAGTTCATAAGATGTTCTTATATTACAATAAGTCCTATTATTTTAGACATTTAATCCACTAAATTCTAATTATCATATTTAAGGTATTTTATGAAAAATTTTACCCTTATAAATATTAATAACTTGGTGATGTGAACATTCATACTAAATAAATTTAACAGTATGAATGTTTACATTGACAATGTGAATATTCACAACATCAAATATTCACACTGTCAATATGGATATTAATGTGCGGCATCACCCTATTATTATTAGAGACATTTTAGTTACTATGCCACTCACAAAATTTATTGAAACATAAAACAATAATTCGAACTAAATTAAACCTAAGTAGGTAAATAAAAAATTATGAATAAATACCCCTTAATTTAATTATGTCACTTAAGCAACCAAAAGCTACTTATTTCCACGAGGCGGTGGCTAATCAAGAAAATCACCGTACAATCTCCAAAAGTTGGAGTTTTCTTAGGTGTGCAACCCACAAAAGGTGTAAGTGGGTTGCACACCATGTGCCACTCACACAAAAGGTGTAAGTGTAAGGTGTAAGTGTAAGGTGTAAGTGTAAGTGGAAGGTATAAATGAAATGTATAAGTTGCACACCATGTGCCACTTACACAAAAGGTGTAAGTGCAAGGTAAAAAAGGTGTAAGTGTAAGGTGTAAGTGAACACAAAAAGGTATAAGGTGTAAGTTGCACACTATAGCATTACCCCCAAAAGTTATTAAGTTCAACTAGGCAGTGGCTTTATTATTTGGGTTAGGCTTGGTTTGAAAAGTGGGTTGACTTTTTGATTTTTTAATTTTTTTAATTATTTTAGTCTGGAGTAAAAAATTTGGATTGAATTTTTAACTTTTTAACTTTTTTAGGTATCTTAACCTGGGCTAAAAAGCTTGATTTGAGAATGACTTTTTGACTTTTTTGACTTTTTTTGTGAGAGAAAAGTGTAATGATAATGAGTTGGATGTAATGTTTTGTTTGTTGTGACTAAAATAGCCTATTTTATTTTTTGTGACTAAAATAGCCAAAAAAAACCTCAAATCTTGTTCCCAAACGGTGCCTTAAGTTGGACAGTGCTATTCGGTTTGTAAAAGTCCACTACGGATTCCGTTTTAATAATTTGAACCATTCAATGTATAGAATTCGTCAAGTACTATATGCCTGTAAAAAATCAAATTAATTGAATATCGATAGCTATCTCATCTTATTAGTTTTTTGTCAACCGTTAACTTGTTCACTGTCAACTGATTTGATCACATAGTTATCAATATCCGATCAACGTGATTTTTTATAAGCATATATTACTCGACGAGTTTTACACATTGCACGGTTCAGATTATCAAAACAAAATCCGTGATAAGCCTCCACAGACCGAACATCATTGTCCAGCCCGATTAAGGACGAGAGACAAGCTGCTCCCTTATTATTTATAGACCTTGGGGTCACTAGAGATTTGCTTAGTCGTTAATTTCAGAATCTCAAAATTTAGGAGTTGTTTGGGATGACCTAAATAAATGCACTTTTTGTCTTTTTATAAAAAGATGTGCAGAAAAGTAGAGAAGTGATGTGATGGAAAAAAGATAAAAAAAATAAAAAGATAGATTATTTGGGACTTCCCAAACTTGGCCTTAGTTAAGATGTCCGTAAATTAGCCCAAACACTCAATAATCCAAAATAAAAAATAAAATGTAATATCTTTATAATCTATTGAAATATCCCCAAATGCACGTCTTATATATAGAAGAATCCATAAAGGAAATAAAACCATATGCCTCAATATATACAAACATTTTTAGTGCCTTTTCGATTTAATTATACCACTATAGGATAATTATAATCGAGTTATTGAGATCCGCCAAGGTGGTGGATTTTGTAGCACATTGAAATCTCCCAAATGCACATCTATACCATCTATATCTATACTATATATAATTACAAAACGTTAAAAGGTCTTTATGGTTGAAAGTTTCAAACTATTTTTCACAAACTATATATAATTACAAAACGTTAAAGTTCCAAACTATTTTTCACAATTTTTTTTAATTTTTAAAATGCAAAAATACATGTGTCAAAATATTGTTGGCTCATCCTAATTAGATATTATTTTGTTTTAAGTCACAATAAAAATTATTAAAAAAATACAAACCCACGACTCTATAGCAATTAAATATATATATATATATATATATATAAACCCACAACAATCTTTATAAGTTAAATAAATTAAAAAATGTACACATATTTTCCTTCATTCTAATTTTTTTTTCCAATAAAACATTTCATTTTTTCCTACGTATATTGCTTTATTTTAAAGTTTTGACTTTTAAAATCTCATTTATTATCTAAAACTCCTTTTATCTCTTTTTATTTGCTTAATCTTCTCCAATATCTTCATTTATGCCCAATTTCTTATTTTTCCCATTTTTTTGTTTTAAATTTTATCTCCAATCTTATCATTGTCTCCAACATCATCTTTATCATATTTTTCAAATGATCCTTCTTTTCTTTCTTCTTCTTTTTTTTATTTTTTTATTTTTTTTATTTTTAATTTATCTTTAATATTATAATTATCTTCAATTTCATTTCTATCTTATTTTTCAAATGTTTCACATTTCAGCTATATATTCTAAAATATCTACACCAGTGTGTTAAGATATACCTGATCTATTTAGATGACTTCGATGTGTAGCGCCATACAAGCCCTCCAACCAGATTGTTTGCTGCATGAGAGGCCATTGGCACAACGAAACTCGAGGATAAAATTGTTGCATAACCATAGACAAACCCCACAAATGTTGCCCTAAAAATATGATCAACAACAAATCACAACTATATCCAAAAAAAAAATCAACAATTTCAAATTATTCTGTGTCCCCTTCAAAATAATTGACCGGAATGCATATTCATGTGAAATTCAGAAGTTTAGTTGGCAAAATCGTGAAGTGTGAACAATATTACTGCATGGAGGAGGAGATGAATACCTAAGGAATTTATTTACAGAAGGTAATACTTAATAATAATTTGTCCAACAGGTCAAGGAATGCGAGTACCAAAGTGCAAAGGAATACTTTCGGCCATTTCCCAAGTGCAAAACACCAAAAAGAGCGGCAACAAGCAAGGCACTTTTCCAATTCATTCCAAAAAGTGGCAACAATGCACCACGAAAAAGGAGTTCCTAAGCAACCGTCGCGTGCATGTAAGAACATAAAATCAGTTTGAAAAACAAATGGGAAAACAGAAGTTATCAGTTCCAAGGCTTACCTCGCTAACCCCAGGTACAAATGCTACAATCATGTAATCCAAAGGTTGCAATGAAGTAAGGACCTGAACTCAAAAACAAACACCACCTTGTTAGATTGGTAAAGCAGCAAAGATTCAATATAGACTCACAACAACCTATGAAACACGGACATTTCTCCAAAGGTCACGCACCAATGTCCGACATGTGTCGGACATGGACTGTCCGACATGTGTCGGACATGGACAAGTGTCGGATATGCTAGAGGGAGTTGGAAATGCTGGGGACATGCAATATCAATTTTTTTCACCGGAATAACATACCAAGATTGATGAATTTGATGAAAATATATATTAACCTAGAATAAATGCATAGTATTAAAAATATGACATACAATAAATATATAAATTCAAAAGTGTACTTATCCGTGTCGTGTCACCTGTCTGTGTCATCCATATTTTGATATAATTGATAGACAGAAAACAAGAGAAATAGGCAGAAAGAGGAGTGGAGCTACCTGCTGATTGGCTGCTTCACTAGACTCTGCAAAATCTGACCATGTCTTCAATAACAAGTATCGGCATGAAGATATCAGTATAACTAGTTCGGTAATCAACTGAAGATGCCATGTCTCAAAACTAACTGTACAGACATGTAAGAATTGAAAGAACTCGTGTGAGTCACATAATAAGAAGGATAATTAGGAAAATTAAGGAGGCAATTCTGCATACTCTTTCACCATTGCACTAAATATAAGGCCGTATTCTCAGACTCAGTTATAGATATCACCAATTGAGGACAAGAAATCAAATCTGATAACATCGCTTTATCATGTGCAATAGAGACCGACTATTGCATAGACATTGATGTTTGTATGAAGATTGGTGAATCAAGGCAAAGAATTGCCTTCTGGTTATGTAATATAAAAAATAGGAAGGTGTTCCACATTAGATGCTCTGCAATAAAGTGAACATGGGTGAGCAATTTTAATTTTGATCTGAGCAATTTTTCAGAATTTATCTCCTTGAAATGGAATCTTGAATGGTTATGCAGATTTCAATTTGTTTCAACTGTAAGAGGTATTGCAAATTTGCATAGATGAAAAAAAAAAAAAATGTTTGTCATCCACAGATAATGACACTCAATACCAGTTACCTTGAAAAAATAAATACTAAAGCTTTTCCTTTGCAACCATGAAATAAAATAAAAGTACGAGAATGGAAAAAACATACAGGATACTTCTGTAGAGCAGTCAAGGATCGGCAATCCTTCCGCTGATGCAACATGAGAAACCTGCAAGTTTTAATCAACAAATACACATAAAAATACACAACTGAATAGAGCAAAAATCTATCTACAAATAATTCGTTTTGCTTACATGGAATACAAGAATATAGCATCACTACGGAGGGACAATCACAAGTAGAACATAGAACTGGGCTAAAAAAGGAAAAAGGAGGCACAAGAAAAAGGAAAAGATATACGAGAATACTAGATGTTTGATTCGCAAACACTATAAGATGCATTTGACAAACAAGAGTACAAAAGAAACAACAAATGACTTTTGTTACTCATATGCTTGTGAAATAAAGAAGCCAAGACAAACCTGTCGAATTATCACACCCAAAGCAGCTATCAGACCAGAGGTCACAGTGCATGCTTGAAGAACAGTACTCCTTGACGGGATGGTAATTGAATTCTTTGCATCCAAATTCACAAAAGAGGACTCCTTATTGCTTTCTTGAACATCATCAACTCCGGGTGGAGACTCATCAGCCAGCGCATCATATTCATCTGACGAATTCCTATTAAGTGGTGGAGTTAAATTCTTTTGTGCTTCCTTTTGTCTTCTCAATTTCTTAACTGACCTCTGTTTTGCAAAAGCCCTTATCTGAGCTCCATATCCGTTCACAAAGAATTAATCTTAGAATACACAAAATATAATATGATGAAACAACTTGCATTTTGAGGGGAAGTTATGACATTGATAACTTACACTGCATATTCGGTCAGGTCTGAACTTCGAAGAATCATAAGGGCTACTAAACTTCCTACCTAATCAAATGTGACCACTTTGGTACAGTCAAAGCATGAAGCAAACCTATAACAAACAATTATTAAATGCGGGCAATGATGCCCAACTAGCAAGAGGGTTTCCGAGCTTGCTGGATAAAAAATTACTTACAATACAGAGCAACCACAGATACGCTAACCTAAACAAAAGGCCTAATTCTAGATAATCAAATCAAATCAAACCAACCAAGTCTTATGTCACAAATGGAATTAGCTACATAAATCATTTTTCTTACTCTGTCAAAGGCTATATACTCAATTAAATTACATGATTTTCATATCTATTTTTACTACCAATGCCTTAGTCCATATTCACATATTCATAAGGTACAGAATATTTATGTGCTTAGAGTCAGACAACCCTCACACACAACCCTCCTCTTTATCCGGGCTTATTAGGACTGGTCATGTAAGATAAAACACTAAGGCTATGTTTGTTTGGGTGGTCAAGATTAGATAGGATTAGCATTCCTAGTACTGTTAGTTTTTGGATTATCAATCCCCTGGATTGTGTAACTTATCCCATGTTTGGATTGACCTAGGATTATGAGATTGGATTGATCAAATCTTATCAATTTGCAATTTAACTAATTAATTCGAACCTCTCCTTAGTTTTCTATTTAGTCATGGCCCTAATTTTCTTAATCAAACATGAGATTATACATTTTGTTGGATTATTTATCCAACGCCAAGGCTATGTCTGCCCAAACAAACATGGTCTAAGCACTCACACACAACTCTCTCTTTATCCAAGGAAGGGACTCATTGCGTAAAATAAAAGACTAAGGACGGCACATGTAGAGTTAGACCTAATTCTAGATATGAGAAAATTCACTTTAATCCCCTGTGCGTTGCTCTACGTGTTATTTATACTTAACATTTGGAAATTGACACATAACCCAATACCAGACATGTGTTTCGCATTTGCTGTTAACATTGATGAAATGTCTAAGGGTACACTTCAATTCATAAATCACATAGGGTTATGTGGTTAAAGGGTGATCCGCACGTGAACCAACTCACAATGAGGTAAAGTGAAATTCACCCTTCTAGATGTAAACAATAATTATTGCAAGTACATGATGGGGGCATTATTAATGAAAAGAACCATAAGAGAACTTTAACAAGTTCCCAATTGCAATAACACACTTTCATCCTCAAAATTCATTATTATAAAAACTGGACAAGAAACCCAAAAAGATGGAGTGAAATGCAAAGAAGAGTGAGGAAACTAACAAGTGAAGAAAGAGGAATGTCCATGGCACAGGTAGGTTGAAGACAGATTGCTTGGTTCGATTGCCCACAAAGAGCTCATATTGAGCGAACCCATCACTACTGATGCACTTTGTTGCCTGCTTTTCAAACCCAGAAAAGAAAATGAAAAAATGAGAACATCTTTGAAGAAAATGAATCCCCAAAAATTGATTCAGAAGACCAAACCTTTGTTACAATGTTGTGGAAGTTCTGAAAATATGGAAAGGAATGGAAATCAAATTCCCCAAGTTGAGGATATGAAATTCAACAGCTATACAAGGGGGTTATAGTATATATTAGCTCTCTCATCATCATCGTCGTCTGATGACCCAAACACTGGAAGACCAAGAGAAACGTTTTACTGGACTCAATTGATTTGCCTTCCAACCCCTTTCTTATCAGTTAAATTACAAATACACCCCCTTCAAATTTGATTAAATACGACTTGTGTCTTATAATTTTAGAAAATGTAAATATTTTTTTGTCATATTTTTTTGGGTAAATTATAAATACATTACTTGAAATTTGCTTAAAATACAGATTGTTTCTGCAGTTTAAAAAATTACAAATACCCCCTTATTAGAATTTTTTTATTTAACAGAATTAACTAAAAAAGTGAAATTCATAATTGCTCTCCTATACAATAATAAAATTACTTAAATTATTAATTGAAACATATTTTTAACATCATTAAAAATTGTAAATTGACTTGATAAAAAAAGCTATTTGTTATGAAATTAGAAACCTTAGAGGGTGGAATATAATTTTTAAAATCATAGAGACGATTCATATTTTAATCAAATCTCAGGGAATGTATTTGTAATTTATCTCAATGTTTTATTTAATAAAATCAGGAGAAAAAAAATAAAATCTTCAATTATTCTTTTATACAAAAATAAAATTACTCAAGTTATTAATTAAAATATATCTTTGATATTATTAAAAACTATTAATTGACTTGATAATTTATTAACAAAAAAATATTTGTTATGTAATTAGAATTTTAAAAAAATGGGATGTAATTTTTAAGGAAAACACAATGGTGCACACCATTTATATACACTTTATAACTATAAAAAAAAAAAAAAAAAAAAAAAAAAGAAAAAAGAAAATTGACATAATTTTAATTTTCTGAGTCATAACTAAAAAAAATATATATATATCATAACTAAATACAACATGAGACATAACTAAAAAACTCATGAGTCATAACTAAAAAAGAAAATCGTATAATTAGAGGTGAATATAGTACACTTTTTTTAAATGGGTGTATAATAGAATTTTACAATTTTTAAAATTATAAAAGAACAATTTGTATTTTAAACAAATTAATAAGGTGTATTTGTAATTTACATTCTTATTGAATTAGATCTTTGTTAGCCACGTGGCCATTTAAAGGGTAATTTGAAAAGGAGAAAATTAGTGAAATATTTCTCTCTAACTTTAAATAGTAAGGGTGGTCTAATATGTTTTTTATTTTTATTTTTTTATTAGTTAAGATTCTTTGATAAAAGTTTTATGGGAGTTTTTTTTCCATAAATCCATCTTTAATTACTTATGTTCCATCCAATCCATATTCTTTTTGACTATTCCATTAGGTCCTATTTGAGATAAGAAGACCAAAATACCCTTTTCATCTACTTATATTCTATTTAGTTCATATTATTTTCTTATGTTTCAATAAGTCCTATGGGTGACATAATTACCAAAATACCCCTAATGTGAATGTTCACACCGTCAATGTGAATGTTCATATCCTCAATGTGTAAGGGCCCAGCCCATGTACAATGTGAATATTCACATTGACATGTTAACATTCACATTGATAGGAGTGTAAAATTAGCCCGCGGCCTGTGGCCGGCCCGGGGCAAGCCCGGTCCGGCCCGTGACAATGTGAATACTCATATTGACATATTAACATTCACATTGATAGGATTGTAAAATTGGCCCGCAGCCTGTGGACGGCCCGAAGCCCGTAGATAATGTGAATATTCACATTGACATGTTAACATTCACATTGATAAGAGTGTAAAATTGATTCGCGTCCCATGGGCGACCCGAAGCCCGTAGGCGGCCTGAGAAGAGCTCGGGCCCGGGCCCCGCCCGTGACAATGTGAATATTCACATTGACATATTAACATTCACATTAATAGGAGCGTAAAATTGGCCTGCCGCCCGTGGGCGGGCCCGGCCCGACCCGTGACAATGTGAATATTCACATTGACATATTAACATTCACATTGATAGGAGTGTAAAATTGGCTTGCGGCCCGAAGACGACAGCCTCGGATCGGGCCGGTGGGCCTAAGCGTAGGCTCGAGCTTGGGCAGGCCTGGCCATTTTTTTTTTAATTCTTTTTAATTTTTTCTACCAAAATTTTATTATTTTCCACAAAAAAAGACATTGTGCCTCAGACGGGCTGGGCCTCGGACCGAGCATTGAATGGGCCTTAAGCGGGCCGATAGGCCGGGCCGGGCCGGGCTTCAAAGTGATGGCCTAGGCCCTAGCCTCGGGACATGCCATGCTCGGGACCCAAACGAGCTTTGCCCAGTAGTGGGCGGGCTTTGAGTAGCCCATGGACAGCGGGCCAATTCTACATTCCTATCAATGTGCATGTTAACATATCAATGTGAATATTCACATTATCAACGGGCCGGGCCGGGCCTACCTCAGGTCGTGGGCGAGCTTCGGGCAGCGTGCAAATTTTACACTCCTATCAATGTTAATGTTAACATGTCAATGTGAATATTCACATTGTCATGGGTCGGGCCAAGCCCGCCTCGGGCTGCGGTCGGGCTTCGGGCCGCCCACAGGTTGCGGGCCAATTTTACACTCTTATCAATGTGAATGTTAACATGTCAATGTGACTATTCACATTGTCAATGTGAATATTCACATTGTCAATGGGCCGGGTCGGGCCCGCCCTGGGCTGCGGGCGGGCTTTTGGCCGCCCATGGGCCGCGGGCCAATTTTATACTCTTATCAATGTGAATGTTAATATGTCCATGTGAATATTCACATTGTCAACAGGCCGGGCCGGGCCCGCCCCGGGCCGCCCACGGGCTGTGGGCGAGTTTCGAGCAGCCACGTGGCACGGGCCAATTTTATACTCTTATCAATGTGAATTTTAATATGTCAATGTGAATATTCACATTGTCAACAGGCCGGGTCGGGCCCGCCCCAGGCTGCCTACAGGGCGTAGGTTGGTTTTGGACAGCCACGAGGCGCGGGCCAATTTTATACTCTTATCAATGTGAATATTAACATGTCAATGTGAATATTCATATTGTCAACGGGCCAGGCCCACCCCGGGCCGCCCACAGGCCATGGGCGGGTTTCGTGCCACCACGGGATGCAGGCTAATCTTATACTCCTATTAATGTGAATGTTGACATGTCAATGTGAATATTCACAGTGTCAACGGGTCGAGCCCGCTCCGGCTCGCAGACGGGTTTCGGGCTGCCCACGGGCCAATTTTACATTCCTACTAATGTGAATTTTAAAATATGAATGTTTACATTATAAAATTGTTAACCGTTCAAAAAATATTTATAAGGGTATCAAAATTAAATATAAGGGTATAAGTGTCCAAGAAAATAGTGTAAATCAAGAAAAAAGACTTTATGGAATAAAACTATACATATATGGGACTAAATGTGTTAAAAAATTCCTTCATAGACTACTTGCATTAAAACACTTCTAAATGGGATTTATCAATAATTTTCCCAAGTTTAATAGGATCATATTACATAAATTCCTCTATGAATCTAACTATTGTAAAAATATTATATAACATTTATCTAAAAAAATCCTAGTTTGAGAAATCTTAAAAAAAAATTTCCCTCATCACTGATCTGTGGCAGCACATAGAGAGCCACACACGTGTAAATCATGGGAAATTATAGAATGTTTTCAGAGTATTACGTATCCGTACTTCTTAACTAATCATCATTCAATATGTCTCTCATATTCTTCAGTTACCCAACACAATACCCCACTTACGCATATTCTCTACCAATCACAATATTATAAAATATCACATATCTATACTCTCGAATTACTAAATAATTTACCTATAAATCATACCCCCCCCCCCCCAAAAAAAATAGTGTATATGAAAAATGGGGCTCAAATTTACAAAATGCAGGAATTTTATAGGTGTAACATTTTACAAAAATTACTATTTAGTCTCTTTCAAAAAATAATTATAAATTTATTAAAAAAAATTATGATTTTAATTATTAATATTTAGGGCCATTTCTCATAAAGTCCTATTTTTAATTATTTTATTCCATTTAACTCATCTTCTTTTTTAATATTCCATTAAGACTTGTTTAGAGTAATATGACCAAACCATTCTTCTAACTTTTTGTGCATGTTTTCATTTTGAAATCAATACACAATAAAAAATAACAATAATCCCTCATATTCTAAATGAAATTTATAAATAAATCTCTCTATTTATAAAGTTTATTATTGATATGTAATTAATTTTATAAAAATCTGTGCTGAGTAATTTCTCCTAACTTTTTAGTGTATTTTTCAAAACCTAAATTATTCTAATGCCACCCATTCTTAAATCATTTTGTTATTCTCTTAAATAAAAATAAAATAAAATAAAATAAAATAAAAGTGGATAATGAAAATGCAATGGATAAACGAAGTGAAAACACGAAAAATGAGGACGAAAATGAAAATAAAGGGAACAAAAACATAATCCAGCAATCCCAATTTTTTATCTCTTGTCCATGTACACTTGCACGTAGAATAAACAATGAATTAAGGGGTGTTTGGGAATTAAATATTTTAGTTAAAAAATTAAAAAATTATTACAAGTTATTAAATTATTCTCTTTCATTTTTTTTACATGTCTTTCTACAAAAATCAAAAAAATCAATTCTAAAATGAGCTCTATGATTTTACAAAAATGGAAAGCAAGCCCTTCTTAAAATCCATTCAAAAACTATAGTGATTCTGGTTTAGACCCGACCTATTTGATATTTTAGATTCGGGTTTCATTTTCTTATATAGTTGTTCATGTATTGTTTCCTTTTATTTCTCTTTGAGTTTGGCTATTGGGATGTATTGGTTGCGTTTGAAACAAGTTGGTAACTTATTTTTCAAACTGTTGTTGTCCAAAATTTTGCTTATTTACTTGAGTGACGCTTCTTGTGCTCGAGCGGTCTTTGTGAACTTCCAGTACTTTTGTAGGTCTGCAGAGATATTGGGAGTTGACATTTTTTGCTTGAGCGGTAGTTCTTGCACTCGAGCAGTGTTCACTTGCATGAGTCTTCTTATGCTCGAGCAATGATTCTTTGTCTGTAAGACTTTTGGAAGTCAGTATTTTTCGCTCCAACGAAACTTCTTGCATTCGAGCAGTGCAACTTATTGTGTTTAGTTGCTTGAGCGACACTTCTTACGTTCTAATAGTCTGCGCGTATATCAGTTCGTAAAGTCACTTTTCTGAGTCACTTTTTCATATCTCTCTCTCTAAACATTTCAAAATCCTATTTTCTCTCATTCTCTCTCTAAAACTCATCTATATCATTCAAATTTACCTAGATCAGTCGACCTTTTCACCCGTGTCCCTTGTTAAAAAGATAAAGCTTGACGAGGGTTTCGTTCTAATCGGAGCAAAGTTGATCTTTGGCGTCTTTGAGTTTTCTTCACTCTCTCTCTCATCTTCTAAGTTTGGGGTAGGGATTCTTTGCACTTTCTATGAGTTTTATTTAGTTATTTGCTATTTCTAAACAATATTGTGATTTTGAAAATTTTTGAAACAAATCTAAGATTTTGGGTTAAAGATCAAAAAAGGAGTTTTCAAATAAATTCTTGAAAATGTTTGTAGTGTTGAAAATAACGTTGAGTTGTGATGAAGTGGTTGATTTTGATACTTGAGATTGATTTTGGAAGAAAAAGGAATTTTGCTCTAAATGTCTCAAATGTTGATTTTATATAAATAATGAATTGATGTTGGAAATGTGAAATTGGGTTCATATTGATGAGGATGGTGGAGTTGGATATGTATTATCACTCACATCTTGAAACTTGAAAAGATTATTCTTATTGGAAATTGTTTATCTGTTTAGAGATATCTGTTTTGGGCTATCGGTGGAAGATAGTTATGATTGTTGTAGAAATTGTATAAAAAATTTGGAGAATTGAAACTATGGTCTCATCCATTTGCATCGAGCATTATTTTATATTCATACATTGGAAATGTTTATCATTTTGAGGAAAATGGGTGAGTCTAGGAAGTATGTATTATCTCGTTGAAATAAGTTGGTCTAAGTGTTCATAGTGAAAGTCCTAAAAATCGCACATATACGTGAGTGCTGATCTCGCGAACAAATTTTCTGTGAAATAGCAATAGAAATGCTTGTATAGCCTACGTTTACACAAGTGTCGGTTTACTATTTCCTGCGGACGAAATTTCTGTGAAAAGTTGTATTTGTTGTGAGATTCTTAGAGTGTGATTTACCGCTCTGTTTTCTATTGTAAAGAAAATGATTTATGAATTATGATATTAACCTGGCATCACATGCTTTTGGAAGGAGATATAAAATGTTTGGGCATGAACATTACATGTGCATTCACCTTATATCTTTGTTAAGATTCATATACTGTGTTAGATTATTTCTACTAGGCTTTGTCTCACCTTATGTGGAAAGAACATTTTCAGGTGCTAATAACATGCCTCCGCCAAAACAATAGTTTTGGGAGAACTTGGAGCAAGAGGTTCATTTTTTGTATTTATTATGCTTATTTTGTACAAGCCAAGGCTTTAACTGTATTTGATTCAAATCCGTTTTTGTTGTAACAAGTATTGACTTGGAAAGTTATAAGCCCTTAAGGCATTTCTCATTTGTTTAACTTCCATCATATTTCTTTATTATGTAATATATGCTATAGATTCAGGATTAGGTTTGTAAATGTATGCCTGCATATGTTACTCTTCTATAAAAGTGATTGGGACTAATGGAGGATAATTATCTTATCAATTGTTGTATGTAATCAATATTGTGGAAAACTTATAGTAATTATTTCAGGGGGCTACAACTACCATCGTTGTTGAAATAGCTAACGGTCTAACCTTTTTAGAAGTGTGGTTGAATTCAAGATCTGAAATTGAAATAAATTTACAAAAATCAGAAGTTGAGAAATTCACAATAAATAAATAACTCCAAATTTAGGAAATATTTACCTATGTAAGTACTATAGGAATGTTTTGAAAAAATTCAAAAAATAAGACGTCAATCCCAACTTTAAGCTTCAAATATATATATATATATATATAGATAATAGCATAGATGAATTTAGAAAAGATTAAAAAACATAAAAATAATAAAAATCCTTGAATTTAGGGTGCATCTAAATCTATTCTATTATTAAAAGGAAACAACAATTTTGGTGTTATGAAGTCACTCCTCAAAAAATTTTCTCAATTTTTCTTAAAATGATCTTAACTTCTTACACTTACATCAGTTTTAATTAGGGGTAAAATGATAAATTAAAACAACCAATTCCACTTTCCCACTTCTGACTCTCCACGTCTCCTTATTGTTGTGCAGTCCTAAAGCAGTTACAACATCACTGCATTTTGCATCTTGCATTTTGCAATCCTAAAAATATAACAACTGCATTACTGTCCATGTTAAATAACTTTTCACATTGAATAACTTATCACCTTTCACAAAGGTTTCACCATCTCTGACTTCTTTCTACAACTCAGTTTTAATTTTTGCCAAAAACTTTTCCATTTTCATTTGGAACTTATTCAAAGAAATTTTTTTTTTTTTTTTATTTGGAGGTGAAACGCTAATCAAGTACATGGTAGAGTGATTGTCCAAAGTATATATGCACTACTCATCTTACAATGTAAGTATAATTATAATTTTTATTTTCTTCATTACAAAGTTCAATTATGTAATCAAATGTTTTTGGGGAAAAAAACACACTATAAAAAATAATTAGTATTTGTAAAATTTGTTTTGATTTATATATTTATTCTCTTAATAGTGTTCAGGTTCTTTTTTTTTTTTTTGCCGGGGGAGGGAGGGGACATCGTAGAAAAAATAATCAGTATTCATAAAATTTATTTTTTAATATTTATTTATTTATTTATTTTTTACTGTAAGTGTATGACAAAACTCTTTATCTCTAAGTATTTTGTGTTATACGGTTTATTATAATTTTTATTCTCTTCATTAAACTTTTATTCGTTTTTGTGTATAAATAGTGTTTTAATTGGTTTGTTTGATTGATTAATATTCTATGGGTGTGTTTAATTTTATTTTATTTTTTTTGGGTACGTTTTCACTAAAATTTCTTTGACTATGAGTGTGCAAAGTGTTATGGGTTTATGCTTTCTATTTTATGTGTTTCCATATTTTTATATATTCAAATTTTATTTTTTTTTTTAAATTGTGAGGTATAAAATGTGTGCAATTGTTTAGAGTTATACTTAACTTAAATAAATTGGGATTTTTTCTGTTTCACTTTTTTAAACTTTTGTTTGTTTTTAAAAAAAAAAATTGATTTTTGTTTATTTCAGTGTGTGTGTTTCCAGTTCAATGTTTTTTGTGTTTTAGATTTGTATTTTTTTTAAAAATTTTGTGTGCTTTTATATTTTTATATTCAATTTTTTTATTTTAAATTGCAAAGCAGAAAATGTTTGCACTTTTTTACACTTAGACTTAGACTTAAAAATTTTGGGATTTTTTCTTGTTAAACTTTTTTAAGCTTTTGTTTGTTTTTGTGTAGAAATTCAGTTTTTAAAATTTTGGTTTGCTTGTTTACTTAATTTGTGTGTGCATGTGTGTTTTTTTTTTTAAATCAATGTTCTTATTTTTGTGTTTATGTCTTTATAATTTATTCTTTTAAAAAAAATTATTGGTTTGGTTGATTAATTTGTGTGTGTGTTTAAAAAAAAAAAATTGTTTTCAATAAAATTGGTTTGTTTGTTTGCTTAATTTCATGTTTTCATTTTTTTTTAAATTTCAAAGCAAAAAATGTTTTATTTATGTATCTATGCAGACTTCTTTGAATAGTTTGCACTATCATAATTGTTCGCAATTTTTTAGACTTACTTAGGTTTAAACACTTTGGGTTTTTTTTTGCCCATATCACTTTTTTAAGATTTTGTTTGTTTGTTTGTTTGTTTGTTTGTTTGTTTGTTTTTTTTTTTTTTTTTTTGTGTGTATAAATTCAATATTTAAAAATTTGATTTGTTTGTTTACTTAATTTTGTGTGTATGTTATTTAAAATAAAATTCAATGCTCTTAAAAAAATCATATAAAATGAGTGTCTTGGATTTTTTTTTTTTTTTTTTTTGTATTTGTTTGTGTAATACTGTTAATTATACTTTCTATTAATTTTTTTTTTTTATAGAAAATGAAATGTTTCATTGTGTTATCAGGTTTTAAAAATAAAAAAAAAAAATTTGATTATTATTTTTTCTTGGTTTATATCAACATTTGTGTTTGTGTTTACAATTTATGTCTTAATTTTTTTTAAAAAAAATTTGGGTTTTTTATTATTTATATTAATAGATTATTATTTATTTTTTGTATATCAAATCTTTTTTACTGCAAGTGTTCCAAGAATATGGGTTTGTGTTTTGGTATTTTGTATGTACTTTATTACTTACACTTTTTATTTTCTTTATTAAAAAGTAAAAAGAAAAAAAAATGTTATTAGACTACATAATTTGTGTTGGTTTATTTTTCCTACGAAGGAAAATATCATAAATGTGAGTGTGCTAGCAAAGATTGAAAAATCCGTACAAATTACATTCAAGCCAATTATCAAGTAATTGTGTTGACGGTTCTTTTGCCTCAATGAAAAGGACTTCAAAATTGCCAAGTGTAGAGAAAAGAAAAATTAAAAGAAGAAAGAGGAAGACGGAGAAAGATGATTGAGTAAACAATCAAACTAATCATTAATTTTTCTACTCCTATGCTTTGAAAATGAAGTGCATAAAATAAAGTGTAGGAAACATAAATGGCAAAAAAAAAATAGAAATCAATTGTTTTTTATTTGAATTTTGGATCATTACAATATAGCCATGAATGACTATTTATAGGCAAACATTTATAGAAAAAAATTACCTAAAACTACCCACTCTTCCATTTCATACTCCATGATCTTCCATAACTTCTTTCAACCTATACTCCGTGCTCCATGTTCCATATCTTCTACTTTGTTTGCTATCATCTTTCCACATTTCATAACTTCTCATAACCTCCAAATGAGTAGGAGGGTGCCACATGTCCTGCAATTATATAAATAATAAATAATAAAATGGTAGATTTATGGTGCCAACATTACGTCCCGCGGCCATTAAAAATGATGTTTACTTAAATTTTTGAAGGCCCGAACAAAACACATGACTAATCTAAGTAACAAAGTGCTTCGAATAATATCAACAAAGTGCTTCGAATGATATAATAGCACCAAATATTCACAATTTTGTCGGTTGAATGCAAGAGTCATTATTTGACTACAACCGAAGCACATACACTGTCATTATTTTGTGCCTTAAAAAAAAATTGGCCATTAATTTGAAAAGATAAGTCATTCTCAACCACTGATTTAAATGGATAGACTTTTCCTAACCAAGTTCAACATTTCAAATGGTTAAGTTGTTCTTTTATGCATCAAACTCATCAAAACAATACCTAAAGATGATTGTTTTATTAGCCATTTCATCAAAATTAAATTTTGATGTGAACCACGAATCCAAAAGGGATTATGAACACCAAGAACCATAGTACAGGATAGCCTTAAAAATTCAAACAACTTGACATTTTGAATAATTTCAAAAAATTCAGATTCATGAATATTAAATTGTTCATCATTCTTAGCCATGTTTGTCTTGAGAACATGATCTTTGGCCAAATAACTTTCATTATTTATTGACAAATGGGAGTGTTTTTTTATTTTAGACATTAATGGCTTATGAAAATCCTCCATAGGCATGTTATTTCCATGGCTTGACTTTCTAAGAATGAGTTTTTCAACCCCCGAGCCTTATATGCAACATCATTTTTAATCATATTTGGCTCAACAACATGCTTTTATCCATATTATTTTCATAAGTTGGCTATTTAAAAATTGGTTTTTTAACCTCCAGAGCCATTGATGAAATCTACCTTTTCCTTTTGCTATTTTCAACACTGAAAGAATTTGGAAAAACATTTAGCAATTCTGGCCATTAAAGCTTCGGTTAAAGACTTGGTAGTGAGAGTTGACAACTTATCATTCCATTAGCGAACTTCTATATAAAAAATTAAATCATATCTTTTTTTTTCCACCAAATAATATTGTAATGGATGAAAAAAAATTTCATTAAGAAAATAGATCTCTTCTTAAAGATCTAAAATTTTGTGTTTACGCCAAAAGATTTCATCTAGGATATTTGAAATGGACGGATCTAATTTATTTTTCATTTCTTACACTTGACGTCCTACTAGGCGTGCCAAAAATATATGTTGGCTTATTTTTCCTACGAAAGAAAATGTCATAAATGTGAGCATGCCAGCAAGAATTGAAAAATCCTTACAGATTAAATTTAAGCTAATTATCAAGTAATTGCATTGGTGGTTATTTTTCCTCAATGAAGAGGATTTCAAAATTGCCAAGTGTAGAGAAAAGAAAAGTTAAAAAAAGAAAGAGGGAGATGAAGAAAGATGATTGAGTGAACAATCAAACTAACCATTAATTTATCTCTACTCCTATGCTTCGAAAAGGAAGTGCATAAAATAAAGTACAGAAAACTTACCTCTACTCTTATGCTTTGAAAATGAAGTACATAAAATAAAGTGCAGGAAACATAAATAACAAAAAAAAATAGAAATCAATTGTCTTTGATTTGAATTTTGGATCATTACAATGTAGCCATAAATGGCTATTTATAGGCAAACATTCATAGGAAAAAGCTATCTAAAACTACCCACTCTTCCACCTCCTCAATTTCATACTCCATGATCTTTTATAACTTCCTTTAACCTCCACTTCATACTCTATGTTTTCCACTTTGTTCTCTATTATCTTTTCACATTTTATAACTTTTCATAACCTCTAAATGAGTAGGAGGGTACCACATGTCCGGTAATTATATAAATAATAAATAATAAAATGACAGATTCATGGTGCCAACAATTAGTGTGTGCAATTATTCCGACTACATAATAGTCTTAATTTTTTTAATTTTTTTGGATTTTTTATTATTTATATTAATATTTTATTATTTATTTTTTGTATGTATATTATTTGAAAAAATAATATAAAATTTATACTATAATTCTAAAAGAAATTGTATACCTATTACGTGTGCTCGACCACTAGAATCTTAAAAGCAGACATGTGCATGAACAATCCATCCATTGGAGGAAAAACAAAAAAGAAGGGCTATGCATTTGCATTCTAAATTTACACTCAAAACAAAATAAACATGACATGAGTGACAATAAGTTACAGCATACATAAAAACAAGAATAATGATACGTAACAGACTCAAAAAGTAATTTATTTTTTAATTTTTATTGTTTGTTGCTCCAAAATGGTTGTTGCAAACCTGGTTGCCGATTCTTGTGCATTAACTCAGTTGTTCTTTTACCCACAACAACTGAAACAACGAACCAACAAACACTTTTGGTTTTATTTCTTTTTTCCTCATCTCCTTTTGGTTTTATTGTTGTAATATGTGACTTTGAGTTTGATTATTTCAATAAAATTTTTCTTTTGCTGATTAAAAAAAAAGAATAAAGTAATGGTAGTGGTGGTGACGGAAGGTGGGTGATGGTGGTAGTGACAATTAATGATTATTAATTGTTGATCAAAACCTAGTGTCTCATTATATTCAAAAACTTTTTTTTTTAAGTGAAAAATGTTTTTGTCATAATTTTATTCTGTTGATTGTTGAAAATATTTTCTATTGACTTTTGTTATTCATTGTACTAATATCAGAAAGAATGGAAAAACATGTTCCGTCGGAACAAATGGAGCGCTAGCTGCAAGAATACTTCTGGTAGGGGATGGCTTCTGAAACCACTTCCAAAGCATAATTTTGAGTCTTTCATGAGTTTTGAGCTATGGCACCCTTTTCATTCTTGAGTAAGGATAGTAGGCATTATAGCACCATTAATATCTAGTCTTTTGTGAGAGAAGTGAGACGTTGAGTTTCAACTCATCATGGATGTGACTATGTTGAATATGCGCATATATATGTACAAGTATAATGCAATAGAGAGTATAAAATCCTGTGTCTCATTTCCTCCTACTCCATATCCCAAATTCCAATTTATCTCATTTTAGACAATCGATAAATGTCTTTTAACTCTAATCATATGGTAAAGAGTTGAGTTGAAACTTGACGTAGAGAAATTCAAACAATGAAAATAAGTCGATAAAATAGAAACTTCACCAAACCATTTACACAAACAAGGCATTTATATAGATGCATTATGCATATAACAAGTAAGTAAATATTCGATACTTCTTCTAAATATAGTGTTAGGGAAATTGATGATTCCCCACGAGTAAATTAATCAATGGGAATAAAAATTAATGCGGAAAAATTAAATCAAAGGCAACACAAGAATTTTTACGTGGTTCCCTCACTATTAGAAATAAGGCTTTTTGCGTCTATTTTTTTGCGACTGATTAGTTAACCGTCGCAAAAAATTACTTTTTACACCAAATTAACATTTTATTTAAACTCCCAAATCTGTTCTTAACTTAAACAAAAAAAGAAAAAAAGAAAAAAATTGATTTCGGTTCTCTTTCAATTTCCCAAATCGATCCCTTAACCTAAGGACCGACCTCCAACGGTATCTATCCCGTATTTCCCAAATCGATTTCCCAAATCGATCCTTTATCTCTTTCGGCCCTATTTATCTCTTATTTCCCAAATCAATTTCACTCTCTTCGTTGAAGACCTCTCTCTCTCTCTCTCTTCACTCTTTATTCTCTCTCGTTCGACTCTGTCTTTGGATTCTCCATCACAATTTTATTGTTCATTTGAAGATTTTGATCTGAAGATTTGAAGGTTTTGATCGATTGTTGATGAAGATTTGAAGATTTCAATTGATTCATAATCTGTAAGCCTAATTTCTATGAATGAATCCAAATTTCTCTCTCTATTATATCTATTAGATGTGTTTAATGATTTCAATATTCTGCGATTTGGAGGTTTTGGGGAGGTTTTAGTTGTCTCCTCTTCATTATTCTGTTGAATTTCAATATTCTATTGATTTCAATATTCTGTTGAATTTAATTCGTTCTTGAAAACAATAGAGGTGTTAGAACCTCTTGGAACAATCTCTATCTACTCTTCTTGTTTTCTTTGTGATTTCATCTGTGTTGTGTTGATCGAATTGTTGATCCAATTGCTTGTACACAGCTATGTTAGGTACTAATATCATGACTACAAATAAAGCTTTGAGTATGTTGTTGGTTCTATAAGCATTTTATTTATCAAAATGTTATCAATATTGTATTTAGCCAATTGGTTTGAATTTTTTTAATCTCTCATTTTGCATCTTATTACCTCCTATTGCGATTCAGTACATGTTCAGATCTAAATCCTAATTTTCTTAGTCAAATTTGATACACCATAATGACAGAAAATGATTCAAGTAACTGATCTAGAACACAAGACTTGATTCGATTTAGTTTGATTATTAATTTAATTACAAAGCCATGTCCCCCCAAACTTTATGAAGCGCTTATCTTCAAAGCCATCTCATAACTTGTGCTCTATAATTACCTAATAGTTACTAAATAAATAAAAAAATAAAAACAGTATTCATACTAGAGAATTTCAGAGTTTAGTGATGGCTTGTATCCAATAGCTCCAAATAAGTTGTATCAACTTTTGTTTTTTTTACTGTCTTTACAAATGAAATGTCTTATATGTATGGACTATGGAGGAGCTATCATCTGTGCAGCTGTCCAAGAATTGACAATTTCAATCTCCTTTTTTTGGCGGGATCATATCATGGATATAAACGGCCAAATGTTTGGCACAGATGAAAATGCCAAATTGGCAATCATGTCTACACTAATCATTCACTGAAAGTGACTTCCATCTCAATATATATATTAATGATAGGTGTAAATACGATGTGTTTATAATTTTATAATTAAAATTTTAAATGGTTTAGTGATTGAGGATTACTTTGATAAATGAGAAAACATTTAATAGTTTTGAATAGTTTAATGAATAAAGAAATTATTCAGCAATTATTGTACGGGACATATACTAAAACATGATTTCATTTCTTTTCCGATCTTCTTTTTTATTTTTTTGTTTTTTGAGTTTTGAGTAAGCTTTAGATCCTTATAAACCTAAAAATACTCCAAGTCACAAAAGCATTGGAGCCTATTTAATCTCTTAAATCTTCCCTATAAATCAAAAGAGGCCATGTCACCTCTAGCAGCCGTTAGTTTTCCATCACCTTTGTTGTTGACTTAGATTGACAATAAGTTGAATTCCCTTAGTCAACAACATTCCTTTTGGTGGACATTTTGAATCTTTAGGGGAGATTTGTCCTTTTAATTTAAATTTGTAATCTGTCATGGAGGCAACCTTCTGTGCTCTGGCAGTACCGTAAATGAAGTTGAGGTCTTCCTGTATGATGCTAGACAATTGTGGCAGAATGGGAGTAAGCAACGTTTCCTGCCTCTGTCATGAATATGGCTTGCAACCATGCATGGATGCGGAATTGGGTTTTGGACATAATGTAGAGTTAAATTTGAATATGTCGAAATTATCTGATATACACATATCTAGAAATTCTGTCAGGAATTCTGTATATTCTTCAAAGATTTCTGGAAGGTATATTGGTTGGTTTTGAATAGAGATCCTATTGACCAATAAAGTCACAACAACCATAGAGTTTCATCAAATTGGCATTGTGAGCTTATAGGTTTTAAGTAGAAATATGAGTTAAAACAACAGCATCCCACCTTCCCCTATAAACTGCTATCTTGAATGATTTTCAAATTCTTTGGCCACAACTCCTGAAAAGTTGACACTAATGGCGACTATTGTTGGTTCTATCAGGGTACAAATGTATGGCAAGTTCAACTGTCATATGGACCTCGATGGCTCACATATCTTGTTGGCATAGGTAAACTTTTCTGTTTATGTTATTCTTGAAAAAGTGAAGTAAAATTCATCTTCTTCCTACTTTTCTTAATTTTCTTTGTGTGTAGGTGGATTGACTCTCCTCGTGTTATCGGCCTTCTACATGTTCAACAATTTCCAATGTACTCGTGAAGAAGGAACCAGATTTCAGTTTGGAGAGATGAGATCAGAGAGAGCCCCTCTTTTGCAAAAAGATGATGATTTGTCAAGTTGGGGTTCATCTTGTGATTCTATCTCGCAAGATGATGAAGATCTTGAAGATGAGCTGGTATTGGGTTCACTTGAGGGAATGCCACTAAAGGATGGTGAATACAATAACAATATCCGCGTCTTTGTGCGATTTGCTTTGATGCTCCTAGAGATTGTTTTTTCCTTCCATGCGACCTTTGTGGCTTGTTTTGCATCGGAACAAGGTATCTACTTTTCTCACCAACCTTTAATATATTTAGTTTAAAAATACTAGCAGGATGGCAATGAAGTTGTAGACGCGTCGACATTGACATATGTTACAGATGAATAATATTGCAATGTGTAATATAAATGGTGGAATATGTACAACAGATGGCTTGTGGAAAAGCGTGTGTTGGTATTGAATAAGAAAGATAAATCACATAATGAAACCAAGACAGTTTCTATTATACCATACTCAAAATTTAGCGTGGCACTTGAGGACCATATGTGAAATTAAATCAAGTAGTTATAAATACTTCCAGCTTAACCTAACATACTCAAAGCAAATGTTGGTTTTCGTTTGAAAACTCCACTCATTTTGCTCATAAATAAAATTGTGGCTTGCTAGAATGTCACAGTGTTTGACTTAATATAGCGTAAAGCGGCTCCCTCTAAATTGTAATTAATTTGCCTCAACCGTGTCATAATCTCTGTAAGTTGCACTGTGGAGCAGATTGATTCAACAGAAGCGACTTTAACTTGGTTCAGAGGATTGCGAGTTGATGAGGACTTGCCCTATCTGTTGAAGGAACGTAAAGAAGGTGAGGAGGATATTTACAGTTTGAGCAACAAACAGAATTTTGTCACGAGTGCTGCTTGGTTAAGTGATTTTTTCTACACCATTGCTTTCGCGCTTGTATATTCATCAATCAAGGTATCCATACTAGGTAACAAGAATACTGTTGGAAACTAGATGTCAAGCATTCTGTTTTTTCTGCTGGCCTTCTACCATATATTACATCTCAGTACATAAAATGATATTCTATACATGTGTCAAAGTTCTTGAAGTCATCTTTTTGAAGCAGGATTTTTTTTTTCCTTTCCTTTTTAAATATCTAGTTCAAATTTTCTGTTGGTTATGACTAGGATGATGCTGATGTATGTTCTTCTTTCAAAGAACTCGGAAAAACTTAACAATCAAATTGCAGAGTCTCTTGTTGGTTGCATTTATTTCATTTGGTAATTATTTATGTTGCTCTTTTATTCCTACTGGGTTCATACACATAGAATGATATATCAAGTACAGAACGTTGCCCACCTGCCATGGGTTTAGGCTGGTAATGTGTATGTCTTACAAGTAATCGATCTAGTTTAGCAAGTGTTGCTATATTATAATACAATGGAGGAGATTCTTTCACAAGGTGGGTATGTATGATCTGTAAGTATGGTTGTTCTTCTGTTAGTTGGTTGCTTTGTTCACTTACTGTTTCTTTGAATTTTTTTATTTTTATTTTTTAACATGGTATCTGCTGGTTGCACTTGCCACTTTGTATTAATGGTGAATCTACATCTTTCTTTTATGATTAATGAAGAAGTGGTCCTGGCAAGAATTTGTAGCTTGGTTGGTTGTCTCAATTTTCAAATTAGTATAATATTTGTTTGATTAGGTTCATCAACCCCACTTGTGATTACTTGTTTAATTCAATCTTTTACTGTTTTGTTTATGCACAGTAGAAAGTTGCATTATGTAAGCCTTTGTTACATGCTATTTTTGTGGTTTTGTTGATTGTTCATCACTTGCAGGTGTTGATATTTGGTTCATTCACCGAAGATGAAATCAAGTCCTTCCAGAGGCAGCCACCAGAGATATAGAAATTAAGTTTGGTTCTTTGGATGCTGAAACTTTAAGATCCTCGGGCATTTTCAACAGTAAACTGACAGAATATGACTCTTCTACAGGTCCATAAAGCTCAAGATACTGCATCAAAAAGGGAAAAGCTTCTAATTGATGACTTTACGTTCTTAATAGGGAAGGTACCTTTCTTCCTTGCTCTCTCTCTCTCTCTCTCTCTCCTTTTACTCTTGTTTTTTTCACATGTAAACCAGTGAAGCTTAGTATATCAGAGATCAAAATTGCCGAATTAAGTGATCCCATAGTTAAGCCTGAAGTTGCTCTCAAGGTAATTAAAACTCTTGTAGCAAATCATTGATCTGCTCTAGAGAGTGGTCACTATGACATAGTTTTATTTTGATTATTTCAAGCTAAACTAACACATTGAAGTGTATTAAATTTTCAAGTCAAGTTTGATACATGTTTTTGCAGATTTTGTTGAGGGAATAGTTGATATGATCAAGCCGTTCATGTTGGGAGCCAAAGATTATTTTTTTATTTTTTTATTTTTTTGAAAACTTGAATTTTTTAGTACAGTGTATTTAAGGATGGTTAATGGATAATGTCTATTATAAATTTTATTAATTTGTTAATTTTGTTATTTTTCATTTACAAAAAATTGTTTGGTGCTTATAATTCATTTTTTTTGTTGTAGCAAACTCATATATGATTTTTTTTAATAAATAATTATTTGCGACAGTAAAACAATGGTCGCTAAAAGTGTTTTTTATTTTTTAATTTTTTTGCGACGGCAAAATAGCTGTCGCAAAAAGTAGTTTAAGCGGTCGCAAATAATTTGCGACCGTTGTTTTGCCGTCGCAAAAAGTATTTGCCACCTCCACATTTGCGTCCCCCATTTGCGGTCGCATAGGCCGTCGCAAAAAGTCTTTTGCGACTGTATTTTTATTATTTGCGACGGCATGTGACGGTCGCAAAAAGTGTTTTTTTTAGTAGTGCCTCAATGTAAGGTACGTCTACGGGATCGAAATCCGATTCCACTATCAACCAAATAAGTTCCAAACGATTACAAACGAGACACTAATAGTCTCACAAAACCACCTTTAGGTGAATTCCAAATAATCACAAATAAATAAGAGGAAAGACCTCATCAAATAGATGAATCAAAATCTTCAGAACCAGAGTTGTAGAAGACTCAAAAATAATAACCCAAATCAGCTTCACCAAAACACCCAAACAAACATGCACTGAAAGAAAATTCCAAAGCTCCTAATGAACTAAGCAAATCAAATGGCACTGTTACCGAGGCTGAAACTAATAGCTGCTGCCGTTTTTTTTCTTGTAATCCCACCAAGCAAAAAAACATAAACAATATATATATATATATATATATATTGTGAATCGAGGATTTTGTAATCAAACCCTAATTGTTACCAAATTAGATTGGGTCTCCACAAATATAATATATAAAAATATATTATACTAAACCAAGCCAAATTAAAACTCTTTTAACAAACCACTTGGGTCCCACACTCCAATAAGGAGGTATACCCAACAATTCTCTCTCTACCGACTTAGGTGGAGACATCAACCATACCCGCCAAAGTTCGACACTTTAAATGTTTGTCCCTCGGCAAAGTCTTAGTCAACATATCTGAAATATTATCATCTGTGTGAACCTTTTCGAGTTGTAGCAATTTTGAATCTAACACATCACGAATCCAATGGTATCTCACATCAATGTGTTTCGATCTCGAATGAAAAATAGAATTTTTACTCAAGTGAATAGCACTTTGACTATCACAATAAAGCATATACTTTTCTTGCTTCAAACCCAACTATTGCAAATATTTCTTCAACCATAACTCTTCTTTGCAAGCTTCTGTAATGGCAATAAATTCAGCTTCGGTAGTAGAGAGAGCAACACATTTTTGTAATTTAGATTGCCATGCCACAGCTCCCCCTACAAAAGTCATCAAATACCCCGAGGTAGATTTTCTAGAATCAATATCACCGGCCATGTCAGAATCTGTGAACCCATCAAGTATTGGCTTACCATCCCCAAAACACAAGCACACCTTCAAAGTCCCTCGAAGATACCTTAGAATTCATTTTACCGCTGCCCAATGTTCTTTACTCAGATTATAGAGAAAACGACTCACCACACCAACGGTGTGAGCAATATCCGGCCTTGTACAAACCATGGCGTACATCAAAGAACCAATTGCTGAAGCATAAGGAATTTTTAGCATCTCTTCCTTGTCTTTCTCAGTTGTAGGACATTGATTCGAACTAAGCTTGAAGTGACCTGCAAGTGGACAACCAACCGGCTTTGTTTTTTCCATGTTGAACCTCTCAAGAACTTTCTCAATATAGCTTTCTTGAGACAACCAAATCAGCCCCTTTTTGCGATCACGAACAATTTTCATACCAATTATTTGCTTTGCCGGTCCCAAATTTTTCATAGCAAAAGATTTACTCAACTCTAACTTCAACTTGTTAATCATGGTAGAATCTTGACCCACAATTAACATACCATCAACATAAAGCAAAAGAATAATAAATTTACTATCCGAAAATTTTTTCACAAACACACAATGGTCCGAAGTGGTTTTAGAAAAATCATTATTCATCATGAAAGAGTCAAATTTTTTGTACCATTGCCGCGGAGCTTGCTTGAGACCATGCAAACTTTTCTTCAATTTGCAAATAAATTTCTCTTTCCCTTTCTCTACAAAAGCTTCCGGTTACTCCATGTAAATTTCTTCTTCAAGATCACCATGAAGAAATGCGGTCTTCACATCAAGTTGCTCAACTTCAAGGTTCATACTTGCAGCCATGCCAAGTACAACCCGAATAGAAGACATCTTTACAACCGGCGAGAAAATCTCATCAAAGTCAATACCTTTCTTTTGCCCAAAGCCTTTTACAACAAAACGTGCTTTGTATCTCAGATTCTTCCTATCATTCTTCAATTTGAAAACCCACTTATTTTTCAGAATTTTCCTCCCTTTAAACAACTTCACTAAATCATAAGTGTGATTTTCAAGTAAGGTATTCATCTCCTCTTCCATGGCCCTTTTCTAATCACCTTTCTTTGCATGCTCAATTGCTTCTTGGTAACTCTCCGGCTCCCCTTGATCGAAAATCAACACAAATTCATTGGGAGGATACTTTCTTGAAGGTTGTCGGTCCCTTGTAGATTTTCTTAACTCAAGTTGTGGTGGCGGTTCTTGAGTTGGATGCTCTTCCTCAATTTCTGACTCAACTTCATTAGGATTAGCATCATCCTCCACTTCTTCAATAGGTGGCTGCACATCTCCCCCATTTTCATCATCAACTGAAGCTGAAGGAGATGGATCCATGTCAATGAGATCACTAGTTTTTGGCTCCGGTTGATCACCTTTGCCAAAGTCTTCAATTGTTTGGTCTTCAAGAAACACAACATCACGACTTCGAATGACTTTCTTGTCGATTGGATCCCACAATCTATACCCAAATTCATCACGCCCATAGCCAAGAAAAATACATTGTCTTGACTTACTATCAAGCTTGGACCTCTCATCCTTTGGAATGTGAACAAAAGCTCGGCAACCAAACACTCTCAAGTGCTCATAAGACACATCTTTGCCAGTCCAAACTCTTTCAGGAACATCACCATTCAAAGAATAGCAAGGAGACAAATTGATCACGTCAACCGCTGTACTCATTGCCTCACCCCAAAAGAATCTTTGCAATTTAGCTTGTGAAAGCAAACACCTTGTTCTTTCCACAATGGTGCAGTTCATCCTCTCGGCAATGCCATTTTGTTGAGGAGTCTTCTTAACTGTCTTTTGGTGCCGAATACCTTGGCCGTGACAATACTCATCAAATGGCCCAATGTGTTCACCACCATTGTCTGTTCGGATGCACTTCAATTTCTGCCCTGTTTCTCTTTCAACCATGGCCTGAAAATGCTTAAATACTTCTAGAACTTGATATTTAGTTTTTAGTAGAAAAACCCAAACTTTCCTTGAATAATCATCAATGAAAGTAACAAAATAAAGTACACCACCATGTATTCTAACTTTTAAAGGACCACAAACATCCGAATGAATCAACTCCAAAACATTTTCTTTTCTAGAAGCAACATTTTTATGAAAAGAAACTCTATGTTGTTTACCCGCCAAACAATGAACACAAGTTTTAAGATGTGTACCTTTCAAACCGGGTAGAAGCTCTTTCTTGAACAAAACTTGCAGCCCCTTTTCACTCATATGGCCAAGCCGCTTGTGCCACAATTCGGTAGAAGTATCATCTTCAAGTGCATTGACAACACCTTTACAAATTTTTCCTTGCATCGAATAAAGTGTATGAGTCTTCTTGCACGTAACTACCACCAAAGAACCCTTTGTGAGCTTCCATATTCCATCACCAAATTTGTTGTTGAAGCCTTCATCATCTAGCTTCCCAGTAGAGATCAAATTAAGGCGAATGTCGGGAACATGCCTTACATCTTTAAGTAACAATTTGCAGCCCAAATTTGTTTCCAAGCAAACATCACCCATGCCGATAATCTTGGACAAACCTTCATTATCCATTCGAACAGAACCATAATCTCCTGCAGTGTAGGTAGTGAAGAAATCAACTCGAGAAGTCACATGAAAAGAAGCACCATAATCAATTACCCAACTGCTCTCTTAGCCCACAAAATTGATACTATCATCTTCACAAACGACCATGAGATCATCGGTAGTAACTGTCGTTGTGTCTTCTTGCTTCTTATCCACACTTTTGTCACGCCTTTTCTCCTTATTCTTGAGCTTTCGGCATTCCCGCTTCATGTGCCCTTTCTCATGGTAATAATAACACTCAATGTCTTTCTTTGAAAAAGAACCATCTTTTGATTTGTCACTATCACCCTCAATAGGCCCATATAAATCTTTACAAAACAATAGGTCCTCTATTTTAGTTTTTCAAGTTACCCAATTGCTTCCATTGAAGCTAGACATACGACCCACATTCCCCTCCATTGATTTACACAAATAAATAAACCCCAATAAACCGTAAGCTCTGATACCAGTTGTTAGGAAAAATTAAATCAAAGGCAACACAAGAATTTTTACGTAGTTCCCTCAATGTAAGGTACGTCCACGGGATCGAAATCCGATTCCACTATCAACCAAATAAGTTCCAAACGATTACAAACGAGACACTAATGGTCTCACAAAACCAACCTTAGGTGAATTCCAAATAATCACAAATAAATAAGAGGAAAGACCTCACCAAATAGATGAATCAAAATCTTCAGAACTAGAGTTGTAGAAGACTAAAAAATAATAACCCAAATCAGCTTCACCAAAGCACCCAAACAAACATGCATTGAAAGAAAATTCCACAGCTCCTAATGAACTAAGCAAATCAAATGGCACTGTTACCGAGGCTGAAACTAAAGCTGTTGCCGTTTTTTTTCTTGTAATCCCACCAAGCAAAAAAACATAAACAATATATATATATATATATATATTGTGAATCTAAGGTTTTGTAATCAAACCCTAATTGTTACCAAATTAGATTGGGTCTCCACAAATATAATATGTAAAAATATATTATACTAAACCAAGCTAAATTAAAACTCTTTTAATAAATCAATTGAATCCCACACTCTAATAAGGAGGTATACCCAACATGTAGAAGTTTCACTGAACACGATATGAATTCCTGTTGTCTGCTTCACGCTATCTCTCATTTCATCAGAGGTGTTTATCCTCAATAGGTACTTAATTTATCATACTATTTGGATCATCAATTTGCTCATTGAGCTTCTCATATTCAAGGGTCCAAGTCACCAAGTTGTCTTGGCCTTTTGGTTCAACCTTAAGAATGAAAGCAAAGGTCTTGTACTTCTGCAAGAGATCTCCTTCAATAACCTTGTATGTGGTTGTCTTTTTTGCCACATCTAATTCTGTAATAATTTGCTTGCATGTCTTGGGTTTTCCCTCTGTGGTATATCACATGTTAAAGTCATGAAGCAGAATTTTTATTTTTATTTTTTTAAAAGAATTTGAAATCATATTCACAAACAAAACAAAACAAAAAAACTTTGTAGTAGGTAAAATTATAGTCTACCACAAATTTTTTTCTTCTATTTGTTCCCTTATATAATTACTAAAATTATATACTAAATTTGGCTTTTTAATAAGAAGAAAACATTACAAAAATCTAGTGTGACCTATATATCCAAAGTAATAATCTACAAGGCACTACTTCATATCATGGTTGTGAAACCCAGACCGGACCGGCCGGTCGAACCGGTTGGATCGGGAACCGGGCCTTGTTCCGGTCCGGTCAACCCTTCAAAACCAGACTTGGAGCAAAATCGGCCTAGAAATGCAAAACCGCCAAACCCGGCGGTTGAACTGGGAAAACCGGTGACCCAGACCGGGTTTGGCTGGTTAGGCCGGGGACCTTTTTCTTTTTTTTTTTTATTTTCTTTCTTTCTTTCTTTCTTATATATTTATATATAAATATATATATATATATATATTATAAATATATTTTAAAATTTTGACTAAAAATTCTTACTTCAAGAATCTCCTCTCATAAGGAAGAGTCTCATTGGAAGTCATAGAAGATTATGAAAGTCTATTCCTATTTATACGAAAAGATTTTTCAAAAAGAACCTACAAAATTCTATGTGGGATTCAATCAAATTATTTGAAACATATTGATTGGAGGGAGAGTTGA
This sequence comes from Camellia lanceoleosa, assembly GCA_025200525.1. Classification (NCBI taxonomy): domain Eukaryota; kingdom Viridiplantae; phylum Streptophyta; class Magnoliopsida; order Ericales; family Theaceae; genus Camellia; species Camellia lanceoleosa. Next base: position 9,369,468 of record CM045767.1, on the reverse strand, counting down.
AATTTTCATTTTCTTCCAAAATTAAACCAAACATTCAATCAATTTATTTGGAGGGAATGTTTAAAAATTTTAATTTCTTTAAAACAAGTGATATTTTTTTTATCATTTATGACTTTATTAAATATTATTAATAAATATTATACAATAATTTTTATTTTTATTTGAGTATTTATATATATTTTTATTTATTTATATTTTTTAATTATATAATATTAATTATGACGCTACGATCATGGACCCGATTTGCTGAACTGGTGACCCGTCCACCCGGTCCCTTTTCCGGTTCGCTCACCGGTCCGGTTTTCAAAACATTGCTTCATATATAAAAGGAAATATTGAAGTAAGAGCAACCCTAACAGTGCGTTATGTATTGTATTATTTGTTAAAATTTAATAGTGCTATATATCGTGTCAAATTTAGCACGAGAGGAGTATCATGCCAAATTTTAGCATGATGAATGTTCAGTCAATGATTTTACTATATTGCCCCTCAAAAAGTGGCATGCAATGTAATATATATATATACAAATTCAATAAAATTAATAAATTAATACTTTTTAAAAAACATATTAGCCATCATATTAAAATAATTTAAATTCAAAATATAATTTAAAGGTATTAAATGATTATGTATTTTAAAATTAATTATTCAATGTAAGTTTGAATTAAACCAATGAATCAAAATTTTTATAAATATTAATTATTAGAGTAGAATTTTTTTTAACTGGAAGTTAAATTGAAAGGCTCTATGATTTATTTGTATGAATAGGTATGTACACACGATTGCTTCATATGGTAGAAATTAAATTATATAGTAATCGTGCTAAAAACAACATATATACTATCGAAGCGAGTCTATCAAAATATGACATTTTATAACATATTGAAATGTCAGGATTTGCTGGAGAAGCTCTAAATACATGCCAACTTTCACCCATTATAACATCCCCAAAATGCATATCACATTTATATTGATTTGATTATGCATTAATATGAATTAATTTGAGAATATCTGTCTGAATTGAAAAAATATCTGTTGGAGCTATGACTTGGGAGCTGAAATTGACAGCTTTAAGGGGTTCAAAAACCGAAATTGAGCACATGGATATGTTAACGGAAATTTTTAGAGCCCTTTGGGAAGCTTAATTGAAAATTGATTTTTGTCTGATTCGCTAAGTCATGTTTGTCTCATTATTTAAACAAATATATAGAGATAGATATATGCCGTAGTTGTTGACTCAAAAAAAAAAAAAAAAAAGAGAGGAGAAGAAGAAAAAAATCTGAGAGAGTTCTAAAGACTAAGGGAAAGGTGAACATAGGAAGAGGAAGAAGAAGATCAAAAGGGGAATTAAGTCAAATCTTCACCAAATCAAGCATTTAAGGTGAGAATCCCTCCATAATCTCTTGAAACTAAGTGGAATTAAAGAGTTAAGTAGTGTAATGTTGGTTAGAACTCACATGAGTTTAAAGAGAGGAATTCTAATTATCCATAGCATGAGTTCATGAATTTTTGTTCATACATGTGAAATCTTGCATAGTTCTTTACTTGAGGAGGAAACTCCATGAATTTTGAGTATGAAACTCAAGATTTGCATGATTTGGGGCTTTATACTTTGAATTCAAGCTTTGATCATTTTCACGGACAAATTATTGAGTTTGATTTGTAGCCATGATCTTTATTTGAAGTTGGGATGTGTAAGTCATATGTTTTGAAGTGTTTTGAGTCTTATTTTGTATACAAAAGAGTTGAGATTACAAAAAGAGAGAAGGTCCATTGTTTACCACATTTTCAGACTGGTTTTACACTTAGACCGCTCGGGCGGCCTGGGCCACCGCACAAGCGGTCAGGCCTCTTTTGCTCAAGGTTGCACACTACTTCACCACTGCGCGTGCCACCAAACAGGGTAGATTTTTCAATTTTGTTTTCTTTCTATTTTCTGACTTCCGAGCCTTCATTTGCATGGTTTTTACATGTCATATACGTCCATTAGCATCTCTTGATCATGAAAGAAATTAAAATAAAAATAGAAATAATTGAACGGTTAAGTAACGGATAACTAAATAAGATTCAACTGTATGACTCGGATGTGTATTGAGAAATTGTGCTATGAATGTTTGTATTTGTAGGTCAAGACTTGAAGACCGAACAACCGGATTTGGAAGCCCACAGTGAGTAACATTTCTGTAAAGATATGTTGATATAAATTATGTTTTAACTGTTATCGATAAGCTATGGTTTCTTGAAATGCTATCTTGATTATGTGAACGAATGTCCTATTTGCAAACCTATTATGGCATTCACAGATAGTCCCAAGTCATGGGGGACGACATGTAAATGCGGGTCCATGACATATACGTGATACCAGATCTTGTTAGCCACTTCATTATGGTAATATGTGTTTAATCGGTATCCGAAACCGATTACTCTAGTCGGAAGACGATATGTGTTATATTATGTGGCAAGTACCAGTATATTATGTTCTAATATAAGACTGATAGGATTGATTGTGGTATGATTTGTTTTACGAATATGATTTAGAATTCGTTCACTAACTTCTTTACGTTAATATTATTCATTGAGTTTCAGTTCACTGTTTTTATGTATATGTATAAGTGAACGTTCTAGAGGACAAGCCTAAGAGGGGTCTTTAGCCAAGCCACCGTTTTGAAGCCTACCAAGTCGTTTTGTATACCTCCGAGTTGGGGCTAGGTCTGGAAGGTCGTTGTTAATCTTTTGACCATGTTCTATACTTTCGACACATGCATTATATGTTTTGTATACGAGATTATGTTATACGTTATGTAATGTAATGGGTAAATTAATGTGTTTTGCATGTAAATATTTGTTCATATAGATGCACAACTCATTAGATTATTGGTGTTTTTGTAAATTGCTTCTGCAAGTCCCGATTATTTTTTATTGTACAGGAAGGCTTTTGGTAATCCAAAGATTACTGGCCAGTGACGATGCTAAACTTTTAGAGGCGAGTTTTGGTCATAACACCCAGATTATAGAATTGTTCGGGGGATAATCTAAATAAATACACTTATTTGATAAGTGCACTTATTTGGGTCACATCACCTCTCAATTTTTTTACATATTTTTTTCTTAAAAAGTCAAAAAGTATACTAAATAGGCAAATCCCAAACAACACTTGTTAAATATGGAAGTGACATTGCTCTATATAATATCAGAAAGTCTATGAACCTAGACATATATACCAAGAATTAAACTGTTAAATTATTTTTTGAGCTCCACACGTGAAATTAATTTCAACTATTGAATGTGTTTTCTAACTATTTTTTTAAAATGTTTTTCCGAGACTGTAGAATTGTTAATATAATTGGGTTAATTACATTAACACCCCTTGTAGACACCTCATTTTTGACCGACCTTAAGACTCAGACGTCACCGATTGAGCGCTTGGTGATGTTACATATTGTGCTCGTTCTGAAGTTTCAGAGTCTCAGCTGCGAGCCTTGCCTCCGGACTTCGGGGCTCTTTTGTGCTTTGCCTCAGTTTGCGAATCGGGTCCCGTTTTCTCCATTTTCTCTTCCCGAAGGAAAGGAGAGGTCTCGTAGACCATCTCTCAGTGGCCGTACGCTACATTTCGTGGTCGTAGGCCATTTTTCCCGTTTGGAGCCCGGTTTCCGGTTTTCAGGGCCGTCGACCGTGTGCCTCGGTTCAGGACCGCTTAACTACCTCCGTTTGCTCCGGTTTTTGGTGTACATCTTATTTCCTCTCTTTTGAGGGACACTGTGGCCCAAGAGACCAACTTCGTGGTCGAACGCCACCTCCGGCGCTTAATAGTCAGTTTTCCAGGCCCCAGGCCACGCGTTTCGGTCCCCGAACTTCCGTTTTGCATCCGTCTTGGTTCATTTTTGGCGGAGACCTTATTTTCATTGTTAGAAAGGTTGTAAGAGGGTAGGAGGCCAGCAATTTTTCTAAAAAACCAACTTTTCTCTTCATTGCTCTTCGTCGCCCGTTTTTCTTACTAGAAAGTTGGTTTTTCCTATTCCCGGGCCACTTTTTCTGATTTTCCACCACACCATTGTGATGTACACACCTGGGAGGCCACCAATATGGGTAGGCTGGCCAGAAATTGTCCTTGACCCTTTTCAACCCCTCTAAAAAGCTGGTTTTTCTCTCTCTCTCCTAGTTCACATTTTCTGGGTTTTGACTATACAGCTGTGTTGCACTCATCTGGGAGGCCACCTTTTTGGGGTGGCCGGCCAGCAATTCTTGTTGACCCCTTTGACCCCTGGTCGGCCGGCCATGGGAGGTGGCCGGCTGGCCGCCTGAACCTTTTGCACCTGGCCGGCTATTTTTGTCCCTCCTGGTGCATTCCAGCTGTGCCAACTGTTTTGCACAAGACCCCTTACTCGTGGGTCTCTCTTTTTGGGGGGAGATTTGAATTGGTTTTTCCCCCCCTTTTCTTTGGCTCCTCTCCCTCTATATAACCAGCACCCTACTTCATTTCTAGAGGGTTAGAAAAACCAGCTGGAGCCTTTGCATACAAACCTCCATATCTCTGTCATCCAAGCCTCAAAACACCCTTGTTCTTACACCATTTACACACCAACTCATAGCCTACCACCTCCATCCTCCATTCCAACACCTTGAGATTGATTTTTAGAGGTTAGGAGCTCATCTTCTTAGACCAAAAGCTGCTGCATTGCTGTGCTACAAGGGTAAGTCCTCTTTTTCCCTTTTTTAGCCTTATTTTGCTTCATCTCTTAGCCCCTTTTTCTTGCATTTTTGGGCTTCGACCTGAAATGAAAATAGTCTTATTTTGAGTTCATCTTCATGTTTGATCAAGGACTTTTCTCTGTTTGAGGTCTTCTACTCACCCTTTGTGCTTTATCTCTCTTTTAGGGCTTATTTTGCATGATATATTAGCCTTGTTTGTGAGCATTTTTGGGCTTCGAGACAAACTATAAAGTGTCTTATTTTGAGCCCCTATTCAAATTTGTTGAAGGGATCTTTGCTGTTTGAGACCATCTGCTGCCCCTTGCCCTCTATCTCTCTTTTAGGGTCATTTTTGTGTCATGTTTTAGCCCTACTTGTGAACATTTTCGAGGCTTGATATAAATTGGAAAAATTCTTGTTTTGGCCTCCTCTTTGAGTTTGGTTAAGGTCCCATTGCTGTTTGGGGTCATCTTCCCTTATCCATGCTTCATTCCTTCATGATTAGGGCTATGCATTAGAGCACTTGCATTGGCCATGGTTTGGCCTCTTAGCCACTAAAATCCAATGGATTTTCAGTGGCCTTTTTGTGTCTTTGAGCTCCAAAATCATGGAGGGGTGACCCTCTCACCCCTCATTCTCTTTACTAGCATTATTGGCCTTCCAAAGGGACCCTATCTTACATGCTTTGAAGTCACTTTCCAGGCCTCATTCTGACGGTTTTAAGGTTTGCCTTGGCTCTGTCCGAGGCCCTCTTTGCCATATTTTATGCCTATGTTGCATGTGTAGAGCAATCCCATTCAAGGCCTCTCAAAGAGGCCTTCCTTTGCATGTTTCCTAAACCCATTTCAGGGCTAATTTGATGAGTTTTAGGGCTGTCATATTCCATTTCTAGAGGAGGTTTTGCCATGTTACATGTCTATTATGTATGTGCTTAATAAGCCCTTGCGTGGCCCTCTAAAAGAGCTCATTATTTTTGCATGCATTGGCTGCATTTCAGCAATTATTTGGGCATATTTTGGCATGTTTTATTCACTGTTTTTGGCTGGTTTCATGAGTTCTCATATTCTTCATATACATGCCATACAACTCATGCTTACTAGTCAATCTTGCATGTGGCCTTAGCCCTTTATGTGAGCACCTTTTGGCCATGCTTTGAACTAGAAATGTTCATGTTTTGGAACTGCCTTGGCTCTGTCTTTGTGCTTCATAGTCAAATAATGCATGCTTAGTATAGCTATAAGTCAATATATGTGCCTAGTTTTCAGTTTTGGGGCTCATCTCATGCATCAGGTGCCATATTTCCATGTTTCAGGACCATTTAGCATCATATTTCAGTGCTGGAATTTGCATGTTTGTATGCCATGTTTCATGCCTTGCCATGCTTTGGTAGAGTGGCATTTGATGCCTTAGGTTCGGTCCTCGGTATGCACGTATGTGTGCACGCATTTCGGTTGTCTCATTTTCATCTAATGGCTACTGATATGAGTATGGCTGAGGTCCACTCATGTTGGTGTAAGTCCATTATGCATTGTGTATGCCATTTCAATTCATAACATTGTGTATGCTAGGTTGTATGTTAGAGCATTGTGTATGCCTTGCTACATCGTGCATTGTGTATGCCATCTTATAGCATTGCGTATGCTAGATTGCATGTTAGGATTGCATTCATGCATGTCATGCATATTGCATTGTGTTTGGGATAGGAGTTAGCCCAAGCACGGGAAACGAGGGACGTTTCGTACTTCGAGTGACGGAACGTGTCTCAATTCCCGGTCACCGACACTCCGGATTATCCATGATGGAGTCCCGGTCTTGTTGTGTTTTAATGTGCATTCATTTCATATCGAGTCGTGCAATTCGACTCCTCGGCCATCATGCATCAAGATGCATGTTGGTGGCACGAGGATCGAGGCAAGCATACATATGTGAAAATACATTGCCATGCCCCTTTCTTGCTCTCTATTGCAGCAAATCAGAAACCGGCAGTCTTTTGGAGCTTCGTGCAATATTCCGGGCTTAATTGTAAACAGAGGTTAATTGGGGCATCGCAATGGATTTGCGCGCAAGGCAATTCAAGCATGCATCATTCATCATTCGGAACAGAGCCGAGGCGGTCCATAGATTTGCATGCTAGTTTACTATTTTCCTAGTTAAATTTGTTAATTAATTAGGGTTTTGTATTTATTCGGACTGTACTATTTATTCGGACTGTATATTATTTATTTGGACCCTCCCAGTGAGGGCACAAATGTAATAAGTGTGCGTGCGTGTGATGTATGTCTTCCAACCCCACGTCTTTCTCTCTTTTATTTACCAGCTTATGATGGTTAGATTAGGGCATGTTTCAATTAGCATACAGTATGATAGCATGTTTGCATTCATTCATCTGTTTTGCATGTACGGGGTCGGCGCATCATACTAATTGCATTGTACTTTCATTCCAAGTTGAATACATGTTATCTGAAGCATCTCATATGCCATCTTTAGAATAGCCGAGCCTATCTTAGTCGCATTTTTGCATGTGTTGCATTAGGCATTTCTGTATAGTTACGATGATGCATGGATTTCTAATTAGCTTCTGTTTTGGCTTGGAGTACTCGGTAAGTTTTATGCTTTAGCATCCTTGCATGCGTGTGAGTGACTGCCATGATAGCATGCTTTACCATGAGGCTATGTGCTTATGTGATATAACTGCCTGAATGCATGTGGGTGAAGGTTGGGTTATTTAGATTGGAACAAATCATCAACTGTGAGTTTTAAGCCCACTAGATAGTGGCAAAACCATCTTTTCTAAGCCCACCTGAGGGTGGCAAAATCTGCATTTTAAGACTACTTGCGAGTAGCAAATCACTTTAAAAAATAAGCAGGAAATGTTTTGTTCCAATTCAGGCGACCCAGTCTATACTTGTATGTTGTGCGCATCACATAGTAAATCTAGGCTAATAACCGGAATAAGAACACATAATGTTTTCAAAACTAGATATCATGGTTAGTAGAGGCCGATCTTTGATCGGGCGAGCGGGGGTGCTCACGAAGTGACCTTCTCCATTCGTATCCAAGTTCCCGAGCCGAGACAACTTTGGTGATGACGGACATGTGGCCTTAGGCAACGAGTCAGGTTTTTCTAAATTTCCCCCAATATAAAATATTTAGGTGGTGACTCTGTATCTGGCAAACCAGTCCATGTTTGGCATTTCTTTCAAAAAAATCTATTTTCAAAAACGATTTGTCGAATTTGGACTCTTTGGTTCAGATTGAGAATCGTGACAATTTGAGTCCGAACTGTAGTGAGCCCAAAATAAACAGAACGGGACTCATCCTCCCGGGGCGTTCGGGGACGTCTACAGTTTCTGGCGACTCTGCTGGGGAGTTAGAGAACTTGACTCGAACTCATGATATCTGGTTTTGACTACACTTATGTGTTTCTTTGCATTGCATGTGCATGGGTGCGCCTATGACACTGTGTTTGCCATCTGCTATTCCTGAGTGGTTTGCCAGAGGCTGCGTGCCATAAGGCTTACCGGTTACGGGCTCTGCCAGTATGGAAACATAAACCCTGGTTTTACCAGGGCACCCTTTTGACCATTCGACCTAGTGCATGTTCGGAATCCGTAGTGACCATTCCAAACTAGGACAGGTTGCTTACCCGATATAGGTTGTTTGAAACCGCTGCGTACGTAGTGAAACCCTAGTTCCTGACAAAATAGGACAGGAAACCCCTACCCCAACATAGGGGTGTTTTGGCTCTCACTTGTTTGTTATGTGCTTTAGGAGTGCGTCTCTATAGGAATGCATGTATCAGTTTACAAGTCAGTATCAGCCCACAGCATCGAATGTGAAGAATCGGGCTTTTACTCGAGGGTATCGATTTGGGCGAATTTTGGGGGCAGAAAGAGAGGGCATACCATTCGCTATGCTCATATCTGTTTTGGTGAAATCAGGCTGAGGTGTTGTCTGTTTTCTCTTTTGCTAGACAATCCTGGAACCATAACTTCAGAAGGCTCCGATATCCCCCAAGGTTCATCGGACTTGTGCTGATAGACTTTGTCAGGTCAGAGATTCAGTTCAAGGGCAATCAGTGTTCCTTTGCTGAGGCAGTAAAAGGCCAACGCATGATCCCCGTCCAAGAGTTCCCAAATCAGTGGCCCTTATCCACCTCACCAAGGAACAACAGCCGAGGCCTCGGTTTTTATTAGAGATAGTCATACCAATCACCAACCTAATGAGAACATGGCAGGATGGAGGAAATAATCGTAACTCCAAGAAAGTATGAAACTCATGCACAGAGCGCTCACCCCAAGGCGAATACCATCAAAGCCAAATTTTTCAACGGAAGTCGCGATCATGGCCCAAAGAAAGAGCTAATCACCAGGTTACAATAACAAAACGGAGCATCTACTTCGCATCAAGCTCCTCCCCCACGCGGAATTCCAACACTCGGGGAGACAGCTAATGTCCACGAAGGTACGGATATTCCCACAAGGCCACCTCCGCCCCCGATTCTACCTCAACTATCCAAGGCACCTATGCCTATCAATCAACCGAACTCTCCTTTTGAGTTCGAGGTGGACCCTACAGCATTGAAATTGAGCAAGCTTGAAAAATTGTTCAAGAAATCCCAGGGGGTAAAGTCCATCCCGGACATTGAGGACAGGTACACCGACATAGCTGTGACACTGCCAGATAGGTTCAAGATGCCACAAATTGACCGCTTTGATGGATCCGGGGATCCCATGGTACATCTACGGTTGTTCTCAGACATACTACGGCAGATGGGCCTCACCACTCTGAAGTTGTCTTTTGTTCACCGGACCACCGGTGTGGCGGCTATCCGCACGGAAAACCGGAAGATGTTAAGAGGAATTGGGATGAGATGGCCGAGGCTTTTGTCGCTCAGTACTGCTATAATACACAGATCGAGGTCACAATCCGTGATCTCGAGACGACTAGGCAGGAGCCTAAGGAGAGTTTTTTTGACATCGTAACCCGGTGGAGGGCCAAGGCCTCAATGATAACCACTAGGCCCACTGACAAAGATCAGATTAGGATGATTGTGCACAATCTCCAGCCCAAGCTTATACAGAAAATAATTGTTCTCCCCTTCCCCACCTTTTTATATTTACATGAGATGGGGGTACAAATTGAGGATGCTATGAAGCAGGGCCTCATTGACCAGGAGAAGGAGCAGCCTAGGAGGGCGTTTTTCCACAGTTCGAATATGACCACCAGTGGTGATGTAGCTGTAAGATCTTCTGAAGTGGGCATGGTTACCACTACCACATCAAAAACAGCTACTCCATTCACCGGTGCGTTCGGAAGTAGCTCACAAAAAACCAAATATCCACCTCGAGTCAAGAGGGTTTTCACCCCACTTCATATGCCTCTGTCAAAGGCTCTAGAGGTCTTACTCCGGAAAGGACATTTGAAACCGTTGGAACAACAGCCCCTTCCCGATCCTATCCCTGCAAAGCATGACCAGACTAAATACTGTGCCTACCATCAACAAATCGGTCATGACACCGACAGTTGCTTTCATCTGCGCCATGATGTACAAGATCTGTTTGACAACGGGGTCATTGCCGCACCAAGTCCTGCAAAGTCTATCGGCACTTGATCAGTGAACTTGTGGGGGGATAATGTGATGTAATCAGGGGTTGAACCAACTGCGGGTCGCGCTCGATTTACTCCAGATGGGGGAATGACAGGCACTGTTTTGAGCATTTGCGAATGCTAGTTTTGTAGTTTTTGACTTGGGTGTTGAGTCAGTTCTGTGGTTTTGTTTTAAGTCTGTCTCTTTGTTTTGAGTCAGTCTTTTTATTAAGGGTCTGTCTTGTTGTATCGAGTCAGTCCTGTTGTACAAAAGGTCGGGTGATTCTGGGGGTGTTACCTCGGGCATCACCATTTTGTTTTGCATTTGTCTCTTCGTTTTCTTTTGAGTCTGTTTCTGCTAGGGAGCCAGTTGTGCCAACAGTTATGACTGAAACAGCAGTGATTTTCACACTCTCATGTTTGTTTCTGCCTTGTGCCAGTTGTGCCAGAAGTTTTGAATGAAATGGCAGTGCTTTTGCCTACTTTTCTGTGCCTCGAACTCATTGCATTGACCTAAGTTTTTCAAAACCTTTTGAACACTGCGGTGAAAACGAAGAGGAAGGAATTCCTCGGGTTTTGCAAAAATTTGATCAATTGAAAGAAAGAGAGGCATGCTAAGCCCTTAATGAATGAAATCATGCTTGTTAGTGTGAGTCTGAAGGATCTGGCTTGATCCGATTTGGTTCTACTTCGTCTTCGCTTTCATGAAGGTCGCTTTCTTAAAAGATTTCAAAAATGTTTTATGCGAACGTTAAGACGGGTAGAATCGCTCTTGAGATTGTGCAATTTAGAATCGCTCACCTCGAGACTCGACCTCCGCTTTCAAAACCTTGAACTCAATTTAACGTTCAGCGGTCAACTACAATGTGAGGTGTGGCAGATTCAAAGCAAATTCTAACAAGAGGCAAGAAAGTCAGATCAAGAAGACCAGATGTCATCAAAAGAAGCTTGCAAAGCTAGATCAGAAGCACCCCTGGAACTAGGGGCAAAGAATTTCAAATGTGCTCGAAGAGCCGAAGATGGATCATTCCACAAATCAATGAAGATCGGCAAGAATGCCAAACCCCAGAAGGGAGGAAAGAAGAAGACATTACTGAAGGACAATCGAGTTCCTATCCACAACACTAGGGGCAAATTCAGCCCCCGTTGGATGGACTCTTACATCGTCAGCAAACAGCAGCCACTCTCTTGGATTCAGACGGATTCGAGATCTTAGAACCATTTGACATGGACCAAGCTACAATTTTACCCTTGAGAGGCTCGCTGGGCCGAAAAGCCGGAAGGACGACCCAAGCAAAAGTTAGAGCAAGAAAAAGAAGAAAAAGTACACACACAAAAAAAAAGAGAAAAATACAAAGAATGAAAAAAAAGAAAAGAAGAAAAAATGAAAAAAATGAAAAGAAAAGATGAAAAAGAAAAAGAAGAAAAGAAATGAAAAGAGTCGAAAAGAAAAACAAAGCTCGCAAGGTTGAAAACCCAGAAGGGCGGCCTTGGCAAAAGTTAGAGCGCCAAAGGAGAGGTTAATACCCGAGTGTACCTTAACCCCGAACTACGTAAGGCTTGATTCCCATCTTTGAGATACGTAGGCAACTTCGTTCTGAAGTCCAGCCGCATAAACACTTCCAAATTGATTATGTCCATGTGATGGTTCTGGACTTTGTCTTCACTATATCCGAGAGTTTGGTTGCGTTCATCACTCTGAGGACTGACTACAATGCGCTGCGGTGCCATTCAAACAAGGGGCAACTTTCCATTGCCATTCAATTCACTGCGGTGCCATTCGAACAAGGGGCAGCTCTCTGTTGCCATGCAGCTCTCTTCAAGCATGGGGCAGTTTTCCTTTGGATCCGAGGTTGTGCATCTCAGGAGTAGGTTTCATGCTCGTTGAGCAATGGCCGTTTGCAAAAATAGTTTTTGAGAATTTTTACTGAGGTTGACTAATTCTCTCGAAAATTGTTCCAATTTTTCCAAAACTGGACCATTTCTTGGACCCAAAAAAAGGAAAATTTTCAGTGCTCATAGCCTGACTTGCATGATTTTAAATCAGAAAATTACACGAGCATGTTAATCTAACTCTCATTTTGGTCAAAATTGTTTTAGTAGAAAGCCAAAAAACAAAAAATGATCAAAATAATGAACTAGGAGCACAGTTGAGTCAGGCTTCCTGTCTTTCCCCCGTTGTCAATGCATTTGCCAGAAAGGGCACCATACTTGCCGAAAAGGGCACCCTATTCACCAGAAAAGGGCATAACTGAAGCTAACAACAAAAGGCTAAAAGCTCTCAACATCCTCCAAGCAACGAGACATCAAGCCAGGTGCGAAGCATGAACCCGAATAGATGAAGATACTCAATTCCCTCATCTGGGGCATCAACTAGACGTCGTCAGAAGAAATAGCTGTGAGCTGAATATGCTAGGGGCAAGAGCCCGCAACTTCCTGCTTATCCATCAACCACCCAAGGGAGGGATAAAAAAATGAGAGATTGAAGAATAGAGAGATGTGCGCTGAGAGAAAAAGTGAGGAAAAAGGGACTTTTTCAGAAAAACAGAGCTTGAGGGCCGAGTGATGTGAGAATCACAAATGAGAAAGGGTGGGAAACGATACCCGATGAAACAGGCTCCCTGTGCACGTCTGAGTGTCGTGTCTTTTTGTTTTATCTCGATTCTTGTTTTGAGTCGTCTCGAGTGTTACTTGATGTGTCTAGGTTGTGTGCCTCTTATTTCCGTGTTGAGTCGTTTTGCTGTGTTCAGTCGTAGGCTCAATACCTAGTCGAAAACTCATCTCTCAATTTCAAAAATAAAATCGTTTTGTGCTCCGAGTACCGTGCCATTCTCCACATTTGTGCAAAAACAGGATTGGTTCTTTCATAAAACCGCAGAGTTCAACCCAGGTCATGTGTGAACAGTAGAACAAGGACCTATCTGAAGCTATATAAGTTCCGGACTGCAAAGCAAAAGAAAAGAGGAAAAATTTGGAGCATCTGAGCTTGTTTCAACTTTTGTAAATTTCGAGATTGTATTCCGGATGTACCTTTTCAGGTCTTGTCAATGCTCCGAAGTATGAGTGTGGCTCTACCTCAAGCTCAAGATCAAGTCTTCCTCAAGCCAGAATGGCAATCAAAAGTGTTCTCCCTGAGTACCACTCCCTGCTAGAGGCATCTTGGCCGTGTTCGCAATGAGTTCCTAGGAGACCAACTGCGACGGTGGAAACTAGAGTTCGAATGGCTGTTGCCTAGAATGCAAAGGTTCGGGATTTCCGAGACTAAAGTCTGGTTTAAATACCCAGGGGTGTATCCCCGACTTGAAATCTGTATGGAAGCCCCATAGGTTGAGATAGCGTGTATGCACCTCAATTCTGGATACTAAACCAACCTAGTCTGTCACCCCGTTGGAGAATAGGGAAAGTTGTGAATATGATCAGGAAGAAAGGCAGCATCCAAAGTGCTCTACGTGAAGAACCCTGTAGATGCACCCTCGAGGGACCTCGATGGCGCTACAGTTCGGACTCGATTTGTCATGGTTCTTAATCTTGAACCAAAGAGTCAAAATCCGGCAAATTGTTTTAAGAAAAACAGATTTTTTGAAAGAAGTGCCAAACATTGACTACTTTGCCAGATACAGAGTCGCCACCTAAATATTTTATAATGGGGAAATTTAGGAAACTTTGACTCGGTGCCAAAGGCCACGTGTCCGTCATCACCAAAGTTGCCTCGGCTCGGGAACTTGGGTACGATTGGGGAAGGTCAGCTATGAGCACCCCCTCTTGCCTGATCCGAAGATCGGCCTCTACTAACCGTGATATCTCGTTTTTTAAAACACATGCGTTCTTATTCCGATTAATTAGTTAGAATTACTATGTGATGCGCACAACACAAAAGTATAGACTAGATCGCCTAATTTGGAATGAAGCATTGCATATCCGTTTATTTGGAAATGTTTTGAAATTTGCTACTCGCAAGTAGGCTAAAATACGGATTTCAATGAATTACCCCAATTCAAGTAATCCACTCTTCACCCACAGGCATTCAGGCAGTTTATCACATAAGCATATAGCCACATAGTAAGCATGCTACCATGTTAACATTCACACTCATGTGAGATGCTAAAGCATAAAATACTTACAGCGTACTCCGTGCCAAAATAGTAAACTAGTTAGCAAACATGCGTGACCCTAGTTCATGTTAAAATGGCTAATGCAACGCATATAGAATGTCGCTAGAATAGGCTCGGCTAACCTAAAAATGACATATGAAATGCTACAAATAGCATGTATTCAAGTTAGATTTGAAATACTTATGCAGTTAGCATGATGCGCCGAGCCTGGTGCATGCAATACAGATGAGTGAATGCACGCATGCCTAGCATAAGGTATGCTAATTGAAATATGCCTTAAATCTAACCATCGAAAGCAGTTAAATAAAAGGGAGAAAGAAATGGGGTTGGAAGACACGCACGCACGCACGGACACTTATTACAAATTTGCCCTCACTCGGAGGGTCCGAAAGAATAATACAGGCCGCCTAATCAACTAGCTAACAAGCTAATTAATTATTACAGATCCGAATTGAATAACTAGCTACAACTAATTATTACACAACTTAATTAATTAACAAATTAATTATTTCAAATAAATGAATGCTAACTGACTAGCAAGTAGGGAAAGCAGTAAACGGTGCTATTCCAGCTCTGTTTGAAGAAGGGAGGCACGCATGCTCGCTTCAGTTCTTTGCCTCGAAACGCCTTCCGGTTGCTCTTTAGAGGCTCTGTTTGTAGGGTGTCTTCCAATGCTTGTTGCTGAAACTTACCAAAACACTGCAGGGGAAGTCACCAGTGGCCTACCGGCCATGGAGAGAGGTCTGCCGGCCAGAGATGGTCCACTGCCGGCCATCAATGGCAGGCTGCCAGCCACTAGTGTGCTGCGACACCAAACTGCAACGAAGCACAAAATAGAGAAAATAGAGGGTTTCCCAAGGACATATATGCACCATGGCACTCCAAATCACCTCAAAACATCAAGGGGGAGACCTAATCGGATCCACGACCATCAATCACGCATCCCGATATGTGATGGCCAAAGATCCAACTTGTGCAAATCAATATGAAAATGAATGCACAAACAAAGTAAGTAAAGCCTAGAACTCTATCATGAATCATCAAGAGCTTCGGCGACCGAGAATTGAGACGCGTTCCATCACTTGAAGTATGAAACGCCCCTCGTTCCTCGTGCTCAAATTAATACTTAATCCAAGCAATGCAACACATAAGCATGGCAAACATGCAATATGACTTAAGTGTGCAAACATGCAACTAACTCAAGCATGCAACAAGCATATAAGCATAATATGAGGTGACAACCTTAGATAACATGACAAAATGCAACATGAACATGTGAGCATGCAAGGCATGCGAAGCTAAGCAAGTATGCGACAACATACGAAATGAAACAAGCATGTGACAACATGGTAAGATGGGCTTACAACAAAGATGGACAGCTCTCAACTAGGTCCAAATCAGTAGCCATAGTGATGGAATTGATGGCATGAAAAGCATGAAAAGGCAAGGCAAGCATGCATGCCAAATGGCTCCAGTATTAAGGCATAAAGAGGACAACTCTTAAGCACACTTAAGGAGCAACAAACATAGATATATGACAATGAGGTAAGCTCTGAAATACCATGTAAATTGATGCCAAATTAACTCAACAATGTAAACATAGCATGTTATGATGCTCAATGCTCGAAGTAAGCAAAGGGACTTAAGCCATGGCCATACAAGGCAAGCCCCAAAGGGCCAAGGGGACCTAAAATAGTCCTAGGGCAGGCCCAAACAAGACCAAAATCAAGCTCAAAGCTAGCCAACATAGGCTAGAGCACAAAGCTACAAACATGGAGCATGCAAGGCTTTAAAGAGGCAATGCACTACACCTATGAAAACCAATCATGGCATGACTTGGACAACCAAAAACAGAGTTACATCATGGTATATTAGGACCCAAAATGCACTGAAATGATGAGCCAAAGGCTTAAGCTAAGTGGCATGCACAAAAGTCCGTTTTTGAGGCATAAAGCACAAGCTATACAAATCATTCAAGGCATGTCAAATGCAAGTGTATGACAACATTTCAAGGACTGAAATAGCATGTGGAATGAGGGCAAGGTATGCAAACATCACATGTATGACATGATAGAGGCCTCAAAACCCAAGACTAGCCTAAGCATTTACACTATAGCTATACAAAGCATGAGTGATATGGCCATGGTAGCCCAAAACAGTCCTAGAACACTTCAAAATAAACATAAAATCAAGTTTGAGCAAAGCCAAAATATGCTAGTATGATGAATCAAAACATCATGCACAAAAGGCTAGTAAACAAGATTTGTTCTATACCTATATGGAGCATGCAAAGGATGATCAAACCAACTATGGATAGGGTCATAACATGCCAAATGATGACCAAATACATGCTGAAATGTAAACCAAACAAGCTAAAATGACATGGCATGGCATGGAGCATATGAAGCTAGTTTAGGGGATTTACACTACAAGTGCATCAAGCAAACATGGAGTAACAAAACCAACCCAAAACAGGTTCATGGCATGGTAAAAAATCACCAAAAATGGACTGAAATGGACTCAACAAAAGCCAAGCACACATGCTACTTTGATGAGCTATGAATGGATTTACACTATACATGCAAGATGCAAGCAAAACATGACCAAACCATCCTTGGACAGGGCCAAGGAAGGTCCTAGAAGTCACAAAAAAGGGGCCTGGACCAAGCCTCAAAAATACATAGAGGGATGGTCCTTTGGAAGGCCGAAAATGCAAGTAAAGAGGAATACAAAGAGAGGGGACTACCCCCTCTGATTTAGGATCTCAAAACCACACCTCTACTACTAAAATCCCACTGGATTTCAATGGCAGGAAGACCAAACCATGGCTAGCTCGGAGGTCTCCAAATATGGCTTAAAACAAAGCCAAACAAAGCATGCAAGGGGGCTACACACCCCAAACAGCAAAATGACCTTAACCAAACTTAAAAAGCACTCAAAAACAAGACTTTTTTCAATTATAAGAAAAGCCTAAAACAATATGCAAAGGGGGCTAAAGCAAGGTGCAAGAAAATACAAAAATAGGGGAAATGCTCACCTTTGAAGACCCTCTTCGAAATCAGCAATTTCAGGGGGTGGAAATTGGTTTTAAGAGCTCAAGAATCCCTCCCAAGAAGCTTGATTCAATGGTGGTGGTGTATATCTATGTGTTGTAGTGTAAAAGTGCAAGGAAATCCAACTTCAAGGCACAAAACACAAGCAATATAGAGAAAAAGGGAGTTTTTGCTCTTTAAAAACTTAGAACCCTTGTCAAAGAGGATGGCCTCTTGCTTATATAGAAGGAGGCAATGCAAAGCTTCTTCAAGAAGCTTTTCAAGAGCTGCATCCTTCCATACACGTGTATGGAGGGGAGATAACAAAAATCCAGCTGGCTCAAAAGATCTACCTGGAAACCAGCTGAGATAAGGGGGGTGCCGGCCATCAGCAATGGCCGAAAGTGCCACACTGATGGTCGGCAGGGCTTCACCAATGGCCGGCAGGGTTAAGTTCATGGCCGGCAATTCACCACAGGGTCCACTCTGATAGGACCTAGTCAAGGTCCCAAAAATGAGGCAGAAAGGATACAGGGTCCGGGAAACTCGAACCGGTGACATTCCGCCACGATAGTTGAGTGCTCGACGAGCAATCAAACCAGTTGTTGGGTGTACCTACAAGCACAACCAAGTCTTGAGGATAGTCAAAAATGGGGTGTCTACAAACCCTTGTCAGTATTTCAAAACCTTTGTTCTGTGAGTTGAAGGTAGGTGTTTGAAGAGCACAGGGGAAGATCCCCATCGAAGAAGAGCGGTTCACCGCCACTCACCTCATGAGGTGCTTTCTAAAGCGCTACTTTATCCATTTATTACTTTCCTTGAGCATCACGCATTGTATTGCATTGCACCTATCAAGTTTCTTTCTCATTCATGCACGATATTGTATGTACGGTTCATTCAAAGAAGTTCCGTTTAAAATCATTCACTTAGTGTATCAATCGCACTTCATTTATTTAGTGTAACAATCACACTCTCTTCGCTTAGTGTATCAATCACACTTTATTTATTTAGTGTATCAATCACACCTCATTCACCCTTAGTGTATCTATCACACTTTCTTCATTCGCTTAGTGTATCAATCACACTTCATTTATTTAGTGTATCAATCACACTCTCTTCGTTTACTTAGTGTATCAATCACACTTCTTTCATTTTGTGTATCTATCACACACATTCCTATTTTCTGTATCTATCACACACATTCTCATTTTCTGTATCTATCACACACATTTCTCATTTTGTGTATCTATCACGCACATATTCACTTTTGCGTATCAATCACACTTCACCTTTAGTATATCTATCATACTTGTTCACTAAGTGCATCTATCACACTTCGTGTTCACATTTAGTATATCCATCATACTTGTTCACTAAGTGCATCTATCACACTTCGTGTTTACCTTTAGTATATCTATCATACTTGTTCACTAAGTGCATCTATCACACTTCGTGTTCACATTTAGTATATCCATCATACTTGTTCACTAAGTGCATCTATCACACTTCGTGTTCACCTTTAGTATATCTATCATACTTGTTCACTAAGTGCATCTATCACACTTCGTGTTCATCTTTAGTATATCTATCATACTTGTTCACTTAGTGCATCTATCACACTTCGCGTTCACCTTTAGTATATCTATCATACTTGTTCACTAAGTGCATCTATCACACTTCGTGTTCACATTCAGTATATCTATCATACTTGTTCACTAAGTGCATCTATCACACTTCCTGTTCACATTTAGTATATCCATCATACTTGTTCACTAAGTGCATCTATCACACTTCGTGTTCACATTTAGTATATCTATCGTACTTGTTCACTAAGTGCATCTATCACACTTCGTGTTCACTTTTAGTATATCTATCCTACTTGTTCACTAAGTGCATCTATCACACTTCGTGTTCACATTTAGTATATCCATCATACTTGTTCACTAAGTGCATCTATCACACTTCGTGTTCACCTTTAGTATATCTATCATACTTATTCACTAAGTGCATCTATCACACTTCGTGTTCACATTCAGTACATCAATCATATTTGTTCACTAAGTGCATCTATCACACTTCGTGTTCACCTTTAGTATATCTATCATACTCTGTTCACTAAGTGCATCTATTACACTTCGTGTTCACATCATACTTTGTTCACTAAGTACATCTATCACACTTTGTGTTCACCTTTAGTGTATCCATCACACTTGTTCACTTAGTGCGTCGATCACACTTCGTGTTTACCTATTGTGTATCCATCACATTTGTTCACTTAGTGCGTCTATCACACTTTGTGCTTGCCTTTTTGTGTATCCATCACACTTTGCTCATTTAGTGTATCAATAACACTTTGTTCATATAGTGTATCTATCACACACTCGCTTTGCATCTATCACACTATGCCTACTTTGTGTATTAATCACACACGTTCGCTTTGTGTATCTATCACACATGCACACTGTATTCACAGTGAGAATTGCAGTAATTCTCTTACACCCTTTCTGCATGTAATGTAGTTTGGTTGATGCTTGCTTAAAACTGTTGCATGATATGCTTCATTACAGCTTTCTTTGCATGACCATAAGTTATGTTCGGCTTCTTGCATTGACAGTTGCATTTTGCCCTTGCCTGCGGGCACATTTCTTTGTTATCTTGTATGTTTGTCTGAGTCTTCAGCCTTGTCAAAAATGAGTCGTCTCTGAGCTTTGACATTCACTCCCGTCACGTATGACTTTCGAGTTCTGTCAAAGAGGGGCAACTGTAGACACCCCATTTTTGACCGACCTTAAGACTCAGACGTCACTGATTGAGCGCTTGGTGATGTTACATATTGTGCTCGTTCTGAAGTTTCAGAGTCTCGGCTGCGAGCCTTGCCTCCAGACTTCGGGGCTCTTTTGTGCTTTGTCTCGGTTTGCGAACCGGGTCCCGTTTTCTCCGTTTTCTCTTCCCGAAGGGAGGGAGAGGTCTCATAGACCATCTCTCAGTGGCCGTAGGCTACATTTCGTGGTCGTAGGCCATTTTTTCCGTTTGGAGCCCGGTTTCTAGTTTTTAGAGCCGTCGGCCGTGTGCCTCAGTTTGAGACTGCTTAACTACCTCCGTTTGCTCCGATTTTTGGCGTACACCTTATTTCCTCTCTTTTGAGGGACACTGTGGCCCGAGAGACCAACTTCCTTGTCGAACGCCAGCTTCGACGCTTAATAGTCAGTTTTCGGGGCCCCGTGCCGCGTGTTTCGGTCCCCGAACTTCCGTTTTGCATCCGTCTTGGTTCATTTTTGGCGGAGACCTTATTTTCATTGTTAGAAAGGTTGTAAGAGGGTGGAAGGCCATCAATTTTTTTGAAAAACCAACTTTTCTCTTCATTGCTCTTCGTTGCCCGTTTTTCTTACAAGAAAGCTGGTTTTTCCCATTCCCGGGCCACTTTTTCTGACTTTCCACCACACCATTGTGTTGTACACACCTAGGAGGCCACCAATATGGGTAGGCCGGCTAGTAATTGTCCTTGACCCTTTTGAACCCCTCTAAAAAGATGATTTTTCTCTCTTCTGGTTCACATTTTCTGGGTTTTGACCATACAGATGTGTTGCACTCATCTTGGAGGCCACCTTTTTGGGGTGGCCGGCCAGCAATTCTTGTTGACCCCTTTGACCCCTGGTCGGCCATGGAGGTGGGCTGGCCACTGAACCTTTGCACTGGCCATATTTTTGTCCCTCTCGGTGCATTCCAGTATGCAATTATTCTGCACTGAGACCCCCTGCCCGAGGGTCTCTCCTTTTAGGGGGAGATTTGAATTGATTTTTTTCCCCCTTTTCTTTGGCTCCTCTCCCTCTATATAACCAGCACCCTACTTCATTTCTAGAGGGTTAGAAAAACCAGCTGGAGCCTTTGCATACAAACCTCCATATCTCTCTCATCCAAGCCTCAAAACACCCTTGTTCTTGTACCATTTACACACCAACTCATAGCCTACCATCTCCATCCTCCATTCCAACACCTTGAGGCTGATTTTCAGAGGTTAGGAGCTCATCTTCTTGGACCAAAAGCTGCTGCATTGCTGTGCTACAAGGGTAAGTCCTCTTTTTCCATTTTTTAGCCTTATTTTTCTTCATCTTTTAGCCCCTTTTGCTTACATTTTTGGGCGTTGACCTGAACTGGAAATAGTCTTATTTTGAGCTCATCTTCATGTTTGATCAAGGACTTTTCTCTGTTTGAGGTCTTCTACTCACCCTTTGTGCATTATCTCTCTTTTAGGGCTTTTTTTGCATGATATATTAGCCTTGTTTGTGAGCATTTCTGGGCTTCGAGACAAACTGTAAAGTGTCTTATTTTGAGCCCCTATTCAACTTTGTTGAAGGGCTCTTTGACCATCTGCTGCCCCTTGCCCTCTATCTCTCTTTTAGGGTCATTTTTGTGTCATGTTTTAGCCCTACTTGTGAACATTTTCGAGGCTTGATATAAACTGGAAAAAGTCTTGTTTTGGCCTCCTCTTTGAGTTTGGTTAAGGTTCCATTGCTGTTTGGGGTCATCTTCCCCTATGCATGCTTTAGGGCTATGCATTAGAGCACTTGCATTGGCCATGGTTTGGCCTCTTAGCCACTGAAATCTAGTAGATTTTTAGTGGCCTTGTTGTATCTTTGAGCTCCAAAATCATGGAGGGGTGACCCTCTCACCCCTCATTCTCTTTACTAGCATTATTGGCCTTCCAAAGGGACCCTATCTTGCATGCTTTGAAGTCACTTTTCAGGCCTCATTTTGAGGGTTTTAAGGTCTGCCTTGGCTCTATTTGAGGCCCTCTTTGCCATATTTTATGCCTATGTTGCATCTGTAGAGCAATCCCATTCAAGGCCTCTCAAAGAGGCCTTCCTTTGCATGTTTCCTAAACCCATTTCAGGGCCAATTTGATGAGTTTTAGGGCTGTCATATTCCATTTCTAGAGGAGGTTTTGCCATGTTACATGTCTATCTTGTATGTGCTTAATAACCCCTTGCGTGGCCCTCTAAAGGAGCTCATTATTTTTGCATGCATTGGCTACATTTTAGTGATTATTTGGGCATATTTTGACATATTTTATTCACTATTTTTGGCTGGTTTCATGAGTTCTCATATTCTTCATATACATGCCATACAACTCATGCTTACTAGTCAATCTTGCATGTGGCCTTAGCTCTTTATGTGAGCACCTTTTGGCCATGCTTTGAACTAGAAATATTCATGTTTTGGGACTTCTTTAGCTCTGTCTTTGTGCTTCATAGTCAAATAATGCATGCTTAGTATAGCTATAAGTCAATATATGTGCCTAATTTTCAGTTTCGGGGCTCATCTCATGCATCGGGTGCCATATTTCCATGTTTTGGGACCATTTAGCATCATATTTCAGTGCTGGAATTTGCATGTTTGTATGCCATGTTTCATGCCTTGCCATGCTTTGGTAGAGTGGCATTTGATGCCTTAGGTTCGGTCCTCGGTATGCGCGCATGTGTGCACGCATTTCGGTTGTCTCATTTTCATCTAATGGCTACTGATATGAGTGTGGCTGAGGTCCACTCATGTTGGTATAAGTCCATTATGCATTGTGTATGTCATTTCAATTCATAACATTGTGTATGCTAGGTTGTATGTTAGAGCATTGTGTATGCCTTGCTACATCGTGCATTGTGTATGCCATTTTATAGCATTGCGTATGCTAGATTGCATGTTAGGATTGCATTCATGCATGTCATGCATATTGCATTGTGTTTGGGATAGGAGTTAGCCCAAGCACGGGAAACGAGGGACGTTTCGTACTTTGAGTGACGGAACGTGTCTCAATTCCCGGTCACTGACACTCTGGATTATCCATGATGGAGTCCCGGTCTTGTTGTGTTTTAATGTGCATTCATTTCATATCGAGTCATGCAATTCGACTCCTCGGCCATCATACATCGAGATGCGTGATTGGTGGCACGAGAATCGAGACAAGCATACATATGTGAAAATACATTGCCATGCCCCTTTCTTGCTCTCTATTGCAGCAAATCAGAAACCGGCAGTCTTTTAGAGCTTCGTGCAATATTCCGGGCTTAATTGTAAACAGAGGCTAATTGGGGCATCGCAATGGATTTCCGCGCAAGGCAATTCAAGCATGCATCATTCATCATTCAGAACAGAGCCGAGGCGGTCCATAGATTTGCATGCTAGTTTACTATTTTCCTAGTTAAATTTGTTAATTAATTAGGGTTTTGTATTTATTCGGACTGTACTATTTATTCAGACTGTATATTATTTATTCGGACCCTCCGAGTGAGGGCACAATTGTAATAAGTGTGCGTACGTGTGATGTATGTCTTCCAACCCCACGTCTTTCTCCCTTTTATTTACCAGCTTATGATGGTTAGATTAGGGCATGTTTCAATTAGCATACAGTATGATAGCATGTTTGCATTCATTCATCTGTTTTGCATGCATCGGGCTCGGCGCATCATACTAATTGCATTGTACTTCCATTCCAAGTTGAATACATGTTATCTGAAGCATCTCATATGCCATCTTTAGAATAACCGAGCCTATCTTAGTCGCATTTTTGCATGTGTTGCATTAGGTATTTCTGTATAGTTAGGATGATGCATGGATTTCTAATTAGCTTCTGTTTTGGCTTGGAGTACTCGGTAAGTTTTATGCTTTAGCATCCTTGCATGCGTGTGAGTGACTTCTATGATAGCATGCTTTACCATGAGGCTATGTGCTTATGTGATATAACTGCCTGAATGCATGTGGGTGAAGGTTGGGTTATTTAGATTGGAACAAATCATCAACTGTGAGTTTTAAGCCTACTAGATAGTGGCAAAACCATCTTTTCTAAGCCCACCTGAAGGTGGCAAAATCTGCATTTTAAGACTACTTGCGAGTAGCAAATCACTTTAAAAAATAAGCAGTAAATGTTTTGTTCCAATTCAGGCGACCCAGTCTATACTTGTGTGCTGTGCGCATCACATAGTAAATCTAGGCTAATAACCGGAATAAGAACGCATAATGTTTTCAAAACTAGATATCATGGTTAGTAGAGGCCGATCTTTGATCGGCCGAGCGAGGGTGCTCACGAAGTGACCTTCCCCAATCGTACCCAAGTTCCCGAGCCGAGGCAACTTTGGTGATGACAGACACGTGGCCTTAGGCAACGAGTCAGGGTTTCCTAAATTTCCCCCAAAATAAAATGTTTAGGTGGCAACTCTGTATCTGGCAAAGCAGTCCATGTTTGGCACTTCTTTCAAAAAAATCTGTTTTCAAAAACGATTTGCCGGATTTGGACTTTTTGGTTCAGATTGAGAACCGTGACAATTTGAGTCTGAACTGTAGTGAGCCAAAAATGAACAGAACGGGACTCATCCTACCGGGGCGTTCGGGGACGTCTACACGCCTTGGATTCCTTCAAAATAGCACTGTCAACCTTTATTGAAATACTATTGCCATCCCATATTGAAATACTATCTACCCTCTCTCTCTTCTGCATTCCATCACAGCCACTTTTTTCATCCTCTTCTTCTCCCTCACGCTTCAACCATTCCAACATGAACCTTTTTATTTTTTTCTTGTAGTTAAAACCCTGGTTGGGGAATTTGAAAAAAGATTTGGAAAGGGAAATGAAAAATATAAGTAAATCGTAAATAAAACATACATATATTTCACTTAATTTCACATGCCCTTTTCTTTTTTCCTTTCTAAATCCCTCCCCAAATCCCCAACCAATGAAGTTATTCTCTTGGAATATTAGAGGGTTAGGAAATCCGGAGAAAAGAAGGAAATTAAAGGAGCTTCTTAGAGTAAGAAAAGTAGATATTGCTTTAATTCAGGTGACCAAGAAGGCAGAGATTTCAGAATCATTTGTTAGATCCTTATGGCCTGGGAATCAGATGGAGTTCATGGCTGTTGACGCAGTAGGGAATGCAGGTGGGATGTTGTGTATTTGGAAACCTGAGGTTTTTTCTTTGTCAGATTGTTGTTGCAGCAAGAATTTCATTTTGCTCTCAGGTATCACTTCTCTAAACTTTAGCTGTATTATTGTCAATGTCTATGCTTCTAATGATTTGCTGAAAATGAGGAGACTGTGGGAATTATTATGCAGTCTTAGAACCACTTTCACTCATCCTTGGTGTATTGGGGGTGATTTCAATGAAGTCAAAAGTATAGGGGAAATGAAGGGTTGTGTCAGAAGGGATGTGGGGATGAAGGATTTTGGAAATTTTATTGAAAAAATTGGAGGGTTAGACTTACCAATGCTGGGCAAAAGATACACATGGGGTAGTTCTCAGGATGGTGATAAGTGGAGCAGAATTGATAGGTTCATTTTAAATCCTGAGTGGCTTGAATCTTTTAGGTTCAAACTTTGGGGTTTGCCTAGATCCTTGTCTGATCACTGTCCTCTGTTGCTAATGGAGGATGTGAGGGATTGGGGTCCTAGACCCTTTAGATTTATTAACTCTTGGGCTATGCACACCAACTTTTATCAAACAGTGAAGCAAAATTGGGAGCACTTAAATTTGAAGGGCTGGGTAGGTTACATCCTTAAGAAGAAGTTACAAGCTCTTAAACTGTGTCTGAAAAAATGGAATAAGGAGATATTTGGTAACATCAATGAAAATCTCAAGGAGAAGGAAGCTGCACTTCACTCATGGGACTTGCTAGCTGAGGTTAGAACTCTCCAAGTTGATGAATCTGCTAGAAGGATGGAATTATTAGGGGAAGTTTGGAAGTTGAGAAAGATGGAAGAAAGATTATGGTTACAGAAATCTAGGCTTATCTGGTCATTAAAAGGTGATAAGAACACCAGGTTCTTCCACATTACTGCCACAAACAGACATAACAGAAATTCACTTGATTCAATAGAAGTAAATGGGATCTCAGTGGTGCAACCTATTGAAATCAAAACTGCTGTGGTGAATCATTTCAAATTACTCTACTCAGAGCATTGGAAGTGTAGGCCTAAACTGGGAGGCCAATTTAATTCCATTAACATGCACAATAATGCATCAACCATGCTGGAAAGTACCTTCTCTGAAGAGGAAGTTTGGGCTGCTATTAAGGACTGTGATGGAAACAAAGCCCCAGGTCCGGATGGCTTTAACTTGTCCTGTTTCCAAAAATGCTGGAATTTTATGAAACATGACATTTTAAACTTTTTCAAAGAATTTCATGAGAATAGTACTTTGGCCAGGGGTCTTAATTGCTCATTTGTGAGTCTTATTCCCAAAAAGGATAATCATGTATCTCTATCTGACTTCAAGCCCATCAGCTTGATTAGTTCCATATACAAAATCCTTTCCAAGGTTCTAACCAAGAGACTGAAGCTTGTTTTGCCTAACATTGTGAATGAAGCACAATCTGCATTCATTGGAGGTAGAAATATAATGGATGGAGTGCTTATTGCTAATGAGATTGTAGATTGGTGGAAAAAATCAAATAAGCAAGGGGTGATCATTAAGCTTGACTTTGAAAAAGCCTTTGACACGGTGAATTGGGAGTTCTTATTTGATTTGCTTGCAAAGTTTGGTTTTGGTTCAAAATGGCTAGGTTGGATGAAAACTTGCTTATCAACTACAAGTATTTCCATCCTTGTCAATGGCTCACCTACTGATGAAATCCAATCGGAAAGAGGTCTCAGACAGGGCGATCCACTCTCACCCTTCATCTTCAATATTGTAGCAGAGGGGCTGAATATCTTACTATCAAGAGCTAAGGTTATGGGCTTAATTAAAGGTGCTAATGTTGGACCTAATGGGCTGGAATTCACTCACCTGCAATTTGCTGACGACACCATTCTCTTTTGCGAGGCAGATTCAATAGAAATCACAACTTTAAAGAGGATACTTAGATGTTTCGAGATTATGTCAGGTCTGAAAATTAATTTCCACAAAAGTGTTGTTTGTGGTATTGGAATCTCTGAGACTTTAGTCAATGACTTCTCATCAAAACTGAACTGCCTCACTCAGAAGCTACCATTGAAGTATCTTGGTCTTCCACTTGGTGCCAATCCTAGAAGGAAAGCCACCTGGAAACCTGTTCTGGATAAATTTAAAAGTAAACTTTCTGGATGGAAAAAAAGACTTTTATCGTTTGCTGGAAGACTCACCCTTATTAAGTCAGTTTTATCAAACCTCCCAATCTTCTACTTTTCCCTGTTTAAAATGCCAAAGGGTGTAATCAAAGAGGTGGATAAAATTCAAGCTTCTTTTCTGTGGGGAGACACCGAGGTCAAAAGAAAGGTCCACTTGGTCAATTGGAAGGTTGTCACTATGTCAAAAAATCAAGGAGGATTAGGTGCTAGAAGTTTGGGTCAAGTTAATGAGTGTTTATTACTAAATGGTGGTGGATGTTCTGTAAAGAAAAACAAGCCCTATGGAGAAGATTGATTTGTTGCAAGTACAGCAGCAGATCAGGTAGTTGGTTTCACTCCCAAGGTATTATTACCAATTGCTCTTGGATCTGGAAAGACATTATGGGTTTAGCTGCTGATAATCCTACCTTACACAACTACTTCTTGGTTAACTCAAAATTGGTTGTTGGTAATGGGGCCAATATCTCATTCTAGAAGGATGGTTGGCTAGGTGGTGACTGTCTTTAATCCCTCTTTCCTAGACTATTTTTTTTTTCTTCTGATAAAGATAGTTCTCTTAAAGATTTCATGGATAGGAAAAGTAGCTACCCCAACTGGAACTTAACCTTTAGGAGACCTCTGTTGGCATGGGAAGAGGAGGAAGTTCAAAATTTGCAAGTCCTACTGGGTAATGGGCCATTATTAAGGCATGAGGTGGAGGATGGTATGAGATGGAAAGCTTCAAATCAGGGTGCCTTCAGATCATGTGACTTATTCTGTTGGTTACAATCTAATAAAGGTCCAATTGTGTCCATGCCTAAGCTCATCTGGAATAACATTACACCACCAAAAGTTCAATTTTTTTCTTGGCTGGCTTGGAAAGGCAGAATCAAAACATCTGTGTTCCTTCATAGCATTGGTGTTCTTAGAGGCGAGGCTGTTACTCAGTGTCAATTTTGCAGAGAAGAACCTGAGTCCCTTAACCATGTATTGCTCCTTTGCCCCTTTACCTGGAAAATTTGGTCTGACATTATAGATTGGTGGGATTTTCACTGGGTATGTCCAGGCTCTGTGGTGGCCTTATTTGATTGGTGGATTGGCACTAAAATCAGGAAGAAGGAACTCCAAATATGGAAAGCCTTACCACTTGCTGTTTTATGGTCAATTTGGAAGCTCAGGAACGATTGTGTGTTTAATAGTGCTCAACCTAACTCCCTGCAGCTTTGTGAGCTTATCAAGACTAGAGTTGCCATTTGGTTAAAGAGTCACTCTATTGGGAACTCATACTCTTATTCCATTCATGATTTTATATTTAACTTCAACCAGACCAGGAGGTGTATTTGATGAATTCTGCTTCTGTTGAGTGCTCTGTGTGTGTGTTTTGCTTCTGTGTGTGTGTGGCTTCCCTTCTTGGTTGGGGTAGTCTGCTGTGATACCAAGAGTAATTTACATGTGTGTGCTACATAGGTGTGTGCTCTCATACGTATACCTACGCATTGTTCTTTGGGTAGGTCTGGCGACCAACAATTGGAAGTAAGGGCATGAAGTGGTTAGGATGATCAAAGAGTGATTCTGTGGTGCTTTGATAGTCTGCTTGATTGATGGCTGGTGTTGGTTTCTGCTATTGAAATGCTATCCTGCTACTCTTGCCATCTAATGCCCCAGTCTATAATGGCTATTATTTGAAGTGGGAGCTTTTTTTCTGCTCTTTTTGTTCTTTCTCTTTTGTTATTTGCTTGCTTGATTGGTTTCTCACAAATCTTGGGTCAAGTGCTAGCAAATGATTTTGCTTCCTTTGCGGTGCCAACCTAGTTAGGATTGTAGAAGGTAGCTATGATGCTCAGTGCACTTCCCTGCTTTGTTGATGTATTTTTGCATGTATTTTGCTTTTCCATCAATAAAGCTTTCTTTTGCCGATCAAAAAAAAATCCCCAACCAAACACTGCACTACCTCTTAAACTGTTATATGAAGTTATCTCTTTTAAGATAAAAACTAGGGATGTACACGGTCCGGATTGGTTTGGTTCTGAGAAAATCCAAAAACCGAACCGAACCAATCCTAACGGCTCTGTGATTTTAAGAACCAAATTAGACCATTACACTTGTAAAACCGAACCAGAACCAAACCGAAAAAACAGTTTGGTTTCGGTTTGGTTCATGGAGAATAAATAGTTAATATTACCAAAATAATTACTCAAACTAATTATATTTAATTCATGATAAAAAAAACTAATAATATTAAGGCATTACTCAACATTACATATCTATACTATCCTAATATCATTAAAATTATAAAAAACCAATTAATAAAAATAAAATTTGATATTATATATATATATATTTTTTTTTTAAAATTTTGTTCGGTTCGGTTCGAACCGCGATTTTTCATAAAATCCATTAACCGAACCGTTTGTACGGTTCTCATATTTCTTAATTCGAAACCAAACCAATTCTTAATAGAACCGAACCAAACTGTATAATTTGGTCTAGTTCAGTCCAAATTATCTATTTGAACGAATTTTTGACCAGCCCTAATAAAAACAACATCCTTATAATGGATAAACATTAAACAATAACATAACAAAAATACAACAATGTAATCATATTCAAGATATACCTTAGTGATAACGATAGGCTAGATATGATCCAATCCAGTATCAACAAAGAATTTATTATGATTTTCAGCAAATAAAACACTATATTGATTTTACAAATTTCATAAATACTACAAACAGATATATATATATATATATATATCTATATAATAAAGCAGAACGGATTTTGAAAATGTGTTAGACACAATTGTCCTACTAGGACATTTCAAGGGTCATGATTCATTTGTATATTCACATGGATGGCTCAAATAACCCCCTTAATTTTATATCAATCCTAAATATATATCTTCCCGCCCAAAGAGTCAGCCTCCTCATTCCCCACGTCTCCCCTCTATTCCATCTTTATCTCTCTCTTCTCACACGTATCTCATGCCTTCTATCTTTATCCCTCTCCCTTCTCTGTTCTCATCAGTTTGTTCTTGCGACGCTCCTCTTTATCACCACCCGCAAGGTATTCCCGTCCTCCTCCCTCTCTCTGTTGTATTTTTTGAATGATCAAGAACAGATTGTAGAACAGATTAAATGGGATCAGATTGTAGAAACTGATTTGTAGAAACTGATTCAATTTCACTTTAATCAGTTTGTTCTTGCGATCAGATTGCTCCGCTGCTCATCATCACCACTCGCAAGGTTCCCTCTCTTCCACCCTTGGTTGTTTCCTTCGCAAGGTAATTTTGGTCTCTCTCTGCTTTAGGGTTTTTCTCTTCTTCGAGTTTTGACAATTATCTGCTCCAAAATTCTGAATGATCAAGAACAGATTAAATAGGAACAGATTAGCTGCTACAAACTCCACTTGCTGTAAACACCAGATTCCATTGTCGTACCCATAGATGGCTCAACCTCATGTAGATTCAGGGGAAAAATAAATAAAAATAAAAATAGTCGAGCCAAATTCAGAAAAGACCTAGATTAAATCATATTTTCTGTTGAATTTGGTTATGAAATGGGTTTGTTTTATTATTTTTTTATGTTGTTATGAGGGTAACTACTGTTTGGATTTCTATTACAATCTGCAGAAACTGTTTGGATTTCTACTATTTGGATTTCTACTGGGGATAGGGAAATGGGTTTGTTTAGTCTACTGTTTGGATTTCTATTACAATCAGTCAATACATGTACATGCACATGGTGGGCTAGAGTAATTGCAGTGAAGAACAGATTGTATCTAAACAGATCCATTCAAGAACAAATTGTATCTAATCATATTTTACTTTAATCCCATTCGAGAACAGATCCATTCAAGAACAAATTGTATCTAAAATCAGTTTTCAGCACTATTTTTGGAATTGGTCCATCTATCTTTGTCTTCATCTTCTTTTACTTTGTTTTATATCTACACTTTTTTTTATTTTACGTTTCAATTTGCCCAAGGTATTCCTGTCCTCCTCCCTCTCTCAGTTTAATCAGTTTGTTCTTGCGATCAGATTGTGCCGCTGCTCATCATCACCACTCGCAAGGTTCCCTCTCTCCCACCTTTGGTTGTTCCCTTCGCAAGGTAATTTTGGTCCCTTCCTGTTGTATTTCACATTCGGAGGGATTCGAGTTTTGAATTCTGTTTCTCCTCTTCATAACGTTTCTGATTCAAAATTCCCTTTTTGTACCAGTTTACAAATGTTCACTTTAATCAGTTTAAATGGGATCAGATTGTAGAAACTGATTAAATCATAAACTGATGATCAATCTGCAATCTGATTAAATGAGTTTCTGCTGTTTAATGTGATGATCATCAGTTTCTGTAGATTGATTGATTAATCCCATTTAAGTGAATCAATCTGTAGAAACTGATTCAATTTTACTTTAATCCCATTCAAGAACAGATTGCATCTTTAATCAGTTTCTGAATGAGTATGAACATGATAACTTTGGTCTCCATTGGCTCCAATGTTTGGATGAAACTGCCAAGCAAGGAAGACTTCATTTATGGTTGATTTGAATTTTAGCTATAACCCCAAGGAGTGATGAATTAATGATCACGAACTCTGTTTTAAGCAATAGCTATCTTTATTATGTATAAATCTTTGTGTTTAAAATTTCGATGGCATTTCGTAAGATATTTTTTTCCTATCAATTTGCTGATGTCAGCTTTACGGATAACTCAAGCTGGATAAGAGGCAGAAAGTTTAGATTGGGAGCGAGAACTGTTCAAAGCATTTCCACTGATGTACAAATTAGAGAAGCAAGAAGTGAAGCCTTTGTAGTAAAAGATCAGCGTGGAGAGTGTAAGTTTTTCTGTGAATCTACTTCTCTCTCTCTCTCTCTCTTCATGAATAACTGAAAAAATTGTTCGTTTGGGTATTTAATGACAAAGCAATCATGATCAGACAATTTGAAGAAAATGCTAACATGCTATCTATGTCCTATCCTAATAACTTTTTGAAAAGCAGTTAGGATATTCTGTGAAGCTTTGATTGCACATCGAGTGATTTTCCTAATGTATCGTAATAATTTGATAACCTTATGTCACTTTAATGCATGATGCTATCAGCTTTTGGTTTCTTCTCTAACAAAAATATTATCTTAGTCAGCTATTGCTTGGAAAATTTGGATGGATTAACTAATATAATTGGAGTCCGAAATTTCCATGCATGTCCAAATTTAAGGTTAAGGGACGGTTTAGAAAACTAACAGGGATTAATTAGTTACTACGATTTAGATAGTGTATTTGATTTTTTTCCCCAATATTATTATTGTTATTATACTACATTTATTTATTTGCTATTTTTCTTTTTGCAGTTTCTGATGAAACTTCAAATTGTATACCTTACTTAAAATGCTTTGGGGAATAAATTATTTATGGGTGTGTAGTCATCACTTCATAGAAAATGAATTTCATGCTCTTTCCGTAATAAATATATCGAGAATATCACTCAACTTGAGTTCCTTAGTGCTTTCCATAGACATGCGCATGCACACATACACTCTGAGCTATCTACTTAATTTGTTTATTTTATTCCCATTTACCTGTTCGCATGAAGTATATATAGATATATATATTAGTGATTTTTCAAGATTTAGGGATGTCAATTGACCGATACTAATGTATGTGGCATAGTGGCATGATCTATGGTTCAATGCAACTGATAAAGTAATGGGTAAAAATAGACAAAATATTTTTTATTTTTTAAAGCAACTTGATGCTTTAGACAAAAAAGTATCAAATTGCTTCTTAATATAAAAATGTCTGATATCACATTATTTTGCACATATCTATCCTATCAATTTATACTATTATTCATGAATTTTCTTCTCTTTTTTACCAAGTAGCCTTCTCTTCTTATGTCAAGTGTTAATTTCTACTAAGACTATTTACTTGACTTACTAAAAAATACTTTCATCACCTTTTCTATTGCGTACGGGTAATTAATGATACGACAGTCATTGATGGTTAGCTTTAGGGGGATGACAGGAATGTTGAATTGAATGTGTTTGGAATTTAAGGAAATAAGGATTCATTTCAAAATGAAAAGTTTATGCGTGGCTGTCGATTCCTAGCGAGCTCTGAGGACATGGATCGGGTTCTTTCTGGCCGGTATGTTTGTCTTCCTCTTTTGTTCTTTGTAGTTTGAACTGGTCTTGAAGTTATTGCTATAGAATTTGAAACCTTAACCGAAGATACTTGTAGTGGAACAGACTTTTCTGTATTTCTGAAATATGGATAACCGTATCTAAATTTTGAAAAATGCCTAAAAAATTTATTTCCCAACGGACAATTATGAAAACACATTGTGGTTGAGTCTTAACTTTCTGATATGAATGGCATTGATGTCTTCTATAATTTCTTTCTTGAATTTGATCATGTTGGTTTGAATTATTGTACGTTAGCCGGTTGTCATGACAACATTGTCAAAAGCGATTCGATGAATACTTGTTGTTTGTGGGGCATAAAAAGGATATGGTCCTGTTCTCGTTAGTTTTTGAAACTGAGTGTATGTTGTATGCACATATTGTCAAATTGCCATGTGGTCTTCAATTAGCTATGTTCAATGTCAGTTGATAATATAGTCAAATTGATAACACGTTGATTGATAAATTTGAAATGCTCTTCCAGTATCTTATGTTTGAAATGGGTCATATTATTACTATGTCATCTCATTGATTAAGGCCATATGTTGAAGCATTCCATATGGATAGTTTGATCTGTGTTATCTAGGGTTCAATTGAGCCTGCACTCATGCAAGGTTATTACTTATTTGGATGAGCAATATGTACTGAATTTCATTTTAAACATGTTCTCTATCAGGAAACCAAAAATAAATAAATAAATAATTAGAATAAAAACAATTGTCTAAAATAGAAAAACAAGCGTAAAGTTATGAGTTATTGAGATTTTAACATCATAAGCGAATTTTTTTTGCATCTTCATATACATATTTGTTCAAATTATTTGAATATGACCGTCTAAATTATTTTAACTTTGTCCCATATTTGAACTTTGTCCCATTACAATTATATTATAATCCTAACATTATTTACACCGTGCCTTCAGGCACGGGCATACGCTAGTATATATATACCACTATGGAAACTTATTCTGATTTCCACCGAAGAATGGAAAATTCAATTTAATTAATTTTCCAAATCCGTCTAACAGATATACATGGGAACAACTCTGTTTTTTTTTTTTTAGATACAGAAAGACTGTGTGCATCTCATAATGAAAAAAATAATATAATTTTATATTTTTTGAGTCATAAAAAAAAATTATAATCAAATATTACATTAGACATACTTAGGGATGTAATCGGTTCGGTACAGTTGGTATATAGGTAAAAAATTACACCAAACCGATAATGTCGGTTTTATTATTTTGAACACCAATATAGACCGCTTCTCATATCAAACCGCACCAAACCAAAACAATTGAAACAGTTCGGTTTGGTGTGGTTTAATCGGTTTAGAATTTTTCAAACTTAAGCCATTTTTAAATATAATCATTAATCTATATAAAAATATTAAATTAGTTATTTGTCTACCATTTCAAACATATCCAATCCATCCATTTAATACATTTTTTTTTAATTCCTAAATAAAAAAAATAAAAAAAATAAAGTTTAAAAATACTAAGGTTTCAAGAATAATGAGTTAGAGTTAAGATTATATATAATAAAAGTTTACAAACTTAGGTTATAAAGATGATAAGGTTAATTAATTAAGGTTAATAATTTATTATACTTATTAATATCATTAGATTCTTAGATTATATATATTATAAATACAATATATGTTGAAGCGATCGATTTCAGTTTAGATCGGTGCACAAGGTGCTTAAACCGATACCGAACCAAAAACCAAAAAAATTCAAATTTAAAAACTGCACAAACTGATTCTTATTAAAAAAACAGACCAAA
This sequence comes from Camellia lanceoleosa, assembly GCA_025200525.1. Taxonomy (NCBI): domain Eukaryota; kingdom Viridiplantae; phylum Streptophyta; class Magnoliopsida; order Ericales; family Theaceae; genus Camellia; species Camellia lanceoleosa. The sequence continues at coordinate 9,334,017 of CM045767.1, read as the reverse complement.
TATATATAGCCGGTTTGGTCCGGTTCAATCGGTTTGGTCAATTTTTTCGATTTTTCTTACATCCCTAGACATACCCAAAAATCTCATGAGTTATAATTAAAATAATATCATAACTAAATACAGACCCAGAACAGCAATCAAAGGCCAAGTCTTGGCCGACTTTGTAGCCGAGTTCACTCCAGAAGCCATCGTACCTCGGGCTTCGTCGAGCCGAGGTGTACGATGTACAAGCGAGCAAAAAGGAGCCCAGCCGAAGGAAGAAAAACTCAGGCCCTGCAGTATTTACATTGGCGACTCCTTTCGACTGTTTGTTGACGGAAGTTCAAACCGACAAAGAGCGGGGGCAGGAGTAGTACTGGTATCCCTAGATAGACAGATACTAGAGCATTCCATTCATTTTGGGTTCAAGGCCTCAAACAATGAAGCAAAGTATGAAGCACTGATTGCAGGACTGAAACTGGCAGTAGTAGTAGAAACAGATGAGGTGATAGTTTTTTGTGACTCTCAGTTTATAGTCAACCAGACAACAGGCGAGTTCGCAACCCAAGATGAACGTATGTCGACATACGCAAAGAAAGTAGGCAGATTGGTGGCCTTGTTTCAGAATTGCCGACTACAGTAGGTTAGCCGATATGATAACAGTCACGCCGATGCCCTGGCCAACCTGGCTAGTGCAATACAACCTGGGAAGGCAAGGACGATAATGGTTGACTACTTATCAAACTCGAGCATCGAACCACTGACCACAGAACGTGAAGCAATGCGTGTGGACATGGGACCAAGCTGGATAGATGTAATAATAGCATTCTTGAAAGAAGGAAAACTGCCAAATAACCACAAAGAGGCACACAAGATCAAATTGAAGTTGGTAAGATTCAATCTGACAGCAAAGGGACATCTCTACAGAAGATCCTTTACTAGCCCCCTCTAAGGTATGTACATTCTTCACAAGTGGAAGATTTTTTGTATGAAATACATGAAGGAGTATGTGGAAGCCACGCTGGGGGCAGATCACTTGCTCATAAGGCCATTACCCAAGGGTATTGGTGGCCTTACATGCAGAAAGATGCAGAAGCCTATGTCAAGAAGTGTGAAAAGTGCCAAAGATTTGCACCATTGATACACCAACCAGCAACAGACCTGAACCCAGTATCCAGTCCTTGGCCGTTTGCCCAATGGGGCATGGACCTTGTTGGAAAACTGCCCCAAGTAACTGGGCAAAGGAAGTACCTGCTGGTAGCAACAGATTACTTCACCAAATGGATAGAAGCTGAACCCGTTACCAAGATTCAAGACGTCGACGTGAAGAACTTCATATAGAAAAACATCATCACTAGATTTGAGATTCCAAGAGCAATAGTTGCCAACAATGGAACACAGTTTTATAGTAAGCTAATCAAGAGCTTCTGTGCAAAATTCAAAATCAAGAACTATTTTTTCACCCCGAGTTTTCCTCAAAGCAATGGACAAACAGAAGCATCCAACAAAGTCATCTTGGATGGGATTAAGAAGAGACTGCAAGTAGCAAAGGGAAAATGGGTGGATGAACTGCCAAGTGTACTCTGGGCATATCGGACTACGCCGAAAAGATCAACTGGGGAATCCCCATTTGCCACGGCTTATGGCACAGAAGCAGTCATTCCTCTAGAAGTCGGCATCCCAAAGATCAGAACTCAGGGAGTAAAGAATGGGACTAATGATGTATTATTAGCACGAGATCTAGATCTGCTAGAAGAAAGAAGGGAGAAGGCTGCCATTCAACTGGCAGCTTGCCAGGGCCTATAATAAGAAGGTCAACCCAAGGGAGTTTCAAATCGGTGACTTTGTCTTGAGAAAGGTCGTCGGCAACAAGAAGGATCCTAGAGAGGGCAAGCTTGGCCCAAATTGGGAGGGACCCTATAGAATCATCTCAGTGTTGGGCAATGGGGCATATCGGCTTGAAGATAACGAAGGCAAAGAGTTGCCAAGGCCCTAGAATACTTGCAATCTGAAATTTTTCTGTCATTACATTTTTTTTGTTTTTTGTTATTTGCCGAAGTAATAAATAAATTTTTAGCTTGATTTTTCTACACTTATGATTGATAAAGATACTTGACGAGGTTTCTAAAATACACGCATAATGAGAACCCAAATGCAACTTAAGTTCACATTAGGGGGCAAAGAGTTGGAAAATGGTTCCTAGAAAGATAGAATATACAAGCTAAAATTAGTTTAACACTTGTTGAAATTTGAGAAAAATTTACAAGTTGAAGTTAAACTAAGGTTATGTCTAACACTTGTTGAAATTTAAGAAAAATTTACAAGTTGAAGTTAGACCGAGATCGTGTTTAACACTTGTTGAAATTTGAGAACAATTTACAAGTTGAAGTTAAACTAAAGTTATGTCTAACACTTGTTGAAATTTGTGAAAAATTTACAAGTTAAAGTTAGACCGAGATCATGTTTAACACTTGTTGAAATTTGAGAAAAATTTACAAGTTAAAGTTAGACCGAGATCATGTTTAACACTTCTTAAAATTTGTGAAAAATTTACAAGTTGAAGTTAAACTAAGGTTATGTCTAACACTTGTTGAAATTTGTAAAAAAAATTACAAGTTAAGGCTAAGGTTGTATTAAACTAAGTACTTATGTACTTGCCGATGTAAACTGTTAGTGGGTATAGCCGAGGTATTTCACCCCGGGAAAATTACACAGTTAAACTGTGCATTGAAGATATGCAAAATATTCTAAGTATGGAATCATACAAGAGCAGTAAAGAGAAGACAAAGATACAAGCATTCAGGAAAGGAAATTATATTAACATTCAAAAGATGACATGTCGGCCAAAGCTTACAATTGTTCCAAAAAGAAGAAAAACAAAAGTACAAAATACAAAAGAAAAGGACATCAAAATTAAGACTCTTCGGCAACACCAGATGGTTGGGTTTAAAGTTTAGAAGACTGCTAGGAGGATATCTCGGCAGCCTTCTCAGCCGCGAGCTCGGCATCTATTTCTTGAAGGGTTTGATGAGGCTCTTGTCGGCGAGAGGCACGTCCGATGATGCCTTCTCATGAGTAGCATCCTCGGGAACCTCCTCACCCTCCTCATCTTGAGTCAAGTCCAGGACTTGCTCATTTGGAGTAGGAGACTTGGCCCCAACAGCTTCCTTTGACTTCCTCACCAAAGCTTCCTCCTCAGACTCAAAATCGTCGTCAAATTGGCTTAGAGTTAGAGGGAATGGCAGGGCAAGGACGTCAGTGTTCCTGAGGGGGAAGTCCTCGGGGATTTCGAGCTTTTTCAGTAAAGTCATCCAACCAAGGGTGAAACCCTTGTTGCATGCCTGCTTCACCTGTTTCTCGTAGTCTGCCGTGACATTGGCCACCCCCTCATTGTATCCCTTCTCATCAGCAGCCTTGAGCTCAGCGTCTTTGGTGGCCAAGGTCTCTTGGAGTTCCTTTTGGGCCTTGGCTGTCTTATCTTCAGCCTCTTTCTTTTAGGCCTCAAGGACCTTGTTTATGGCCTCAACGGCATTCGCTTTCTCTTTGGCATTGTCTTTGGCTTTGACAGCAACCTCGGCCTGGTCTGCCAAAGTCTTCATTTTTTATTGCAAGTTTTTATTGGTCTTCTGCAGACTAGTAACCTCCCTAGTCTTGTCGGCCAACGCCTTCCTTGTCTCAAAAGATTGCATTGAGAAGGAGTGGGCGTGCTGGATTGCCTGAAGAAAAATGGACAGAGCAGACATTATTAGAAAATTTTCTAAAGTATAAAAAAAGAAAGAAAGATACCAAATGTGAAGACTTACTTAAACAGAACGCTGGAGCATCAGAGCAAAGTTTTCATACTCGCTCATCTCGGCGTTTCAATCGAGATCTCCAGGAAAGAGCAAAGCTGTGCTAAGAGCAACGCTGACCTTAACGCCGTCGGCACTATCGCCAGCTCTAACTGGCTTGTCCTCCAGAGTGATTTGGGGGGCCTAGGGGGAGTCACATTTCATGGAGCCCGAAGCTGTTGCAGATTCGGACCTCGGCCTCTTAGACCGAGTGGATTCGGATGGTTGGGCCTCGGCAGGCCTTTTCTCAGCAGCAGTAGGGGTTTTCTCGCTCAAAGCCAATTTGGAAATTGGCAAGGTGTCATCAGTATCTATCTGAGTCACCATTGCCTTTGGCTGAGCCTTCTTTATTCTTTTTGGCTTTGATTTTGGTGGAGGCTGGGACTGCGCTGGTTGGGGGTCTACAGTGGATGGAATATTAGCCAAGAGATCTTTAGCAACTGTTTTCTGGTGGCCCATCTCGGCAGCAAAAACAATTCGTCGCCGGTGTTGGCGTTGAGATGATGGGATCAGATATGGAGCCGAGGTTGACGGCTGCTCTGCTGGATCAGAGGTCAATCCTTGATCTGGCCGAGATGTGTAGGCAGCTTGAGGAGTTGTGGCAAAAGGGGGAGATTGGCTTTTCTTCCTCTTTGGGACGTCAGGGAGTACTGATTTGTAGGTTGGGATGAAATTGAGCACCAAAGGGGCTCTGCGCTTGTGGATTGGCAAATCCAATAACTTCTTCAAACCCTTGCTGGGGAAAAAGGACTTACGGAAGCCTTTTTCTAGTTGAGGAAGAGCTGCAAGAAAAGTAGACATTAGAAACAAACGAAGTATTGAAGACTTTAAAAACAAGTAAGTATAAACACTGGACTCTTACCATTACCCTCTACAAAAACTGTTCGAGGAAGAGGGTAGAAGTGGAGGTCCTCATCTGGAGCGAACTCCCAGTTTCCCAAGATAATGAAGTAATCATCTCCAGCTCCTTTGTTGGAGTCTGGGAGGTCAACAACAATTTTGTACTCTGTGAACCTTGGCTTGAGGTAGCAAATATAGCCTTTCTCGTTTTTAAGGCCACACATGGTGTAACAGTATTGGATGTCAGCTAAAGTAACCCTAGCATTTTCTTGTTTGGCTAAGGCTATTATACCATTTATGACTCGGTAGGAATTGATGGCAAACTACATTGTGTTCAACTTATAGTAATGGATTATCTCACGAAAAAGGATGTTGAGGGGGAGCCTAAGACCGCACTCGATAAAAGCTACAACAAGGAAGGGCATAGAATCAGTTGTGGGCAAGATAGAGTCATCCTCCCCAGCCAACCTCAGATGAACGTCGGTCGGGGTGTCAAACTCTCGCCTAAAGTGCTCTAACTTGGTTGGGGTGTCTACCCTATTGTAACAACCCCATCACGTATAATGATTAGTACTTGATTAATTAAGAGAATTTGAGATTTAATTACCGAGTATTATAATTTATTTGGGATTTATGAGAATTATGAAATCTGACTCATATATGATTCGATTGAAGGTTTATTTTGAAATTGAAAATTAAGAGTCCAAATGGCTTAAGGAAGTGAAGTTAGGAAGTTGAATTAATTTAATTTTAATTACGGACCCATTTGGGAGTTTAATTAAATATTTGGTTCAGTTTAGTAAAATTGAGATTTGATTAATTAGGTCTTAATTGGAGTTGATTAAATTATGAGGATTGAGGATTGTGTTTATTGCGAATTAAATTTAGTTATGGGGTGTCTAATTTGGATATGTGATTATTGACGGAAACTTGGAGTTTGATTAGAAATTGAAGACCTAAATGATTTAAGAAACCAAAATTGAGGTTGGAAATAAGTTCAATTTAATAATTGGAGCCTTTTTGGGTTATTGATTAAAAATCTGATTTGGACTGATAATTTTAAATATATTTAATTAGGCTCTAATCGAAGTCAATTGGACTAATTAAATTATGTTGGACTTGTGATTAGTTAGGATTAATCCAGGTTAATTAAAACTGAGTGGTGTTTAATTAAGCTGATATATATAATGATATACTAATTTAATTCCACCCAATTAATTGGCAAGATAATCCAATATTGTTCTAAGTAATTAAAATGTTGATTTATGCTTGTGAGACTTCTAGAAAAGTTGAGAGCCTCGCTGGAATAATGTTTAAGATCATGAAAATTAATTTAGAAAAGTTGAGAGCCTCATGTAATTAATAGGAATTGTCAAGAAGATGAAGAAACTTGGAATAATGTTTAAGATCATGAAAATTAATTTAGAAAGTAATTATTTAGGGATTGATTTTTATAATCTTGCATGTTAAATCAAGTTGGGTTGAAAAACATGAGTTATGATTCTTTTAATTTGTTAAATTTGAGTTCAATTTTATATAATTGGGATGAAATTAGAAAATAAAGATTATTAGGGAAGCTAATTTGGATTTGGGATCTAAACATGAAATGGGTTGCATGCATGTGGATGATTATGGAGAATAAATTAGAAATTAATTATTTTAAGTTTAATTTGTGTTTTCCTCATAATTTTGGGCTCCATCTTTGCATGCATTAATGAAATTTTAGGAGATTTGAGGAATTAATTTCATGTTTGGTTATAAGAAGAACAAGTGGTGGTAAATTATAAATTCATGAACATTTGAGCTTAATTTTGAATAAAAAGGAATTTTGATGTAGATGGTTTGATGTTGATTATAATTCCACACATGCAAACATTTTTCTAGGAGTTTTATAATATCAATTTGATGATTTAAGGAAATAGAAAAGAATTAGAAATCAATTTTAGGGGATTAGAAGGAAATTGATAAGGAAATGATGATTTGGGAACTAATCCTAAAGTTTTGATTTTATTATGAAAATTAGGAATTTGTTTAATCCATGCATGTGATTTGATTTAAAATTTTTATTCAATTTAAATACATTTTAGAATACCCATGATTATGAATTAAATATTTGGTTAAAAATTGAATTAAGTTGATTTTGTTATTAAAAATAAAATTGGACCTAATTGTATTGCTTACATCATGGATTTTGAAAGATTTGGATTAATTCAATCTCATATTTTGAAGAGAAAAATGAAATGTTTTATAAACATCAAGTTTATGAAAAATTAGAATTAATCCTAATGTTAGATAAAGTGTTGATGTTATAATTAGATTTTAATCCATACTTGTAATTTGAGATTTTATTTAAATGAAACATATTTTGGGATATCTATGGTTATGAATGAAATTGAGGTTATAAATTAAGTTAAGTTTTAGATTATGGAAATTAGTTGGAAAATTTATAAAAAGTTTCATGACTTTAATTTCATGATTTCAAGGAAAATAGAAAGAATTTGACACCAATTTTATGTAACTAAAAAGAAAATGAGAGTTTGGAGCCATGTTCAATTTATGGAGATTAAGTTAGAAGTTAATCATTTTGAGTTGGGATTTGGCTTGTTATGGAGAAAATGATTTCAAACTAAATTTGGCAATTGGGGCATGATTTTGAATAAATGATTTTCGAATAAATGTTTTAGCAATTTTGACTTTAATAAATGGTTCTCCACGTTTGTATACTAAAGTACATGTTTTGAAGCTTTAAATACCAAATTTGAACTTTAATTGTAATTTTGGAATTTCAGAATTTTCATTGCCCGCTCGAGCGTGAAAATCGACCTCCCAGTAGTTTTCAAACTTTACAGTCCACTCAAGCGGCCAAAGTGGCGCTCGAGCGAAGACCCATTTTCAATACATTCTAGACATGATTTATGACTCAATAAAGAATAATAAGCTACTAGTCAACATAGATTAGTTAGTTAAAGAATGAATCATTGATCTTATGGTAATTATTTAAGAAGCCAAGTAAAGGATCAATCTATTTGGAAAAGAGGGACTTAGTAATGAAAGAATAAACGTAGTAGAATTTCGGACTATAAAGACTAGAAAGGACAAGTTTAATCAAGGGAGTAATGTTGTGTTTCAATGTGTATATGTTATGTGCTTGTGTAGGTCACACGCCATTACCTGATTTTCTTTGATATGCCCAATGCATGCGATTTGCTTCGTGAGTAATAACTTAGTAAAGATATGTTCAACCGTACTTATCTTCTGTGCAACAAAATGAGATCTTTTTTTCTGAAATGATATGTTATGTACAATGAATGATTGTCCAATTTCTAACATGTATTCGTGACATCCTTAGTACCAAGTGAGATTTACAGCCGTGACCCGGTAGCGGAAGGTTCCTTCGTGGAACAAGGTTCCTTTGTGGAACAAAGTTAGTTGTAACCTACGCTTATGCGTCCAGTTTGTACACTATAGCCCGTACCGGAGGCCCGCCATGGGGGCTTAGCTGTCCAGTTACCCGGATCCAGAGGCTCCTTCACAGGAGCCAAGGAGGTTATTCATAACCTTACGCATTGCGTGTCTAGTTTTGCTAATGGATGTTTTACGTAAATGTAACCATGACTTATGATTTCTGTCTATATATGATCTGATCAAGTATGAATTTGATAAAGCTGAATTATGATTTCGATCTGATCAAGCATGATTTTGATACAATATGAATTGATTTCTGAAATTTGTATAGACTCATTCATTGAAACCCTTTACTCTGTTATTATTCACTGGGCTTTAGCTTACTGTATTATTTATGTATGTAGGTGATCCAGCGCATGACCAGGCTTAGAGGCATCTGTCTAGAATCTGTTTTGTCAGCCAACCAATGTGCCTCCCGTGGAGGTTCCGGATGTGTCAAGTGAATATTGCTTAGTAACTTAAAGTTTAAGTTCTGTCTTCTTGTTCGGTTCTTCAAGTCTTGTGTATTTTGTAAATAGAGCTAAATTCCTTTTTGGTCTAATCTGTGTATATATGTATATAAAAAGTTTAAAATTTTTCTGTCTCATATAAGTCTGCACAGCTCAATGGACATTGTATATTATTATTTGCTTCCGCTAGCCCCTAATGTTTTGTTAATCAGTTCAGAGGCCGTAGGTAATCCTCGGATTACTGGCCGGTTACGATGCCAAACCTATAGGGGCGGGTTTGGGTCGTGACACCTATGCTTCCACATACCCATGATATCGGCTTAACTGGAGGAGTTGGATTTCAGAAGGGAGTGTTTTGGAGGGTTTTAAGGACCTCGGCTAAAGCCTAAAAATACACAAAATCTGTGAGGAATCGTTTCAGTTTTTCCTAAAAATTTGTGTGTTCTACAAACAAATCCCAAACCTAGATCTATGGAAACGAAGATTAAAGGCATGAATCTGGAAAAGTCACAGAAAACATAAAAGCAAGAATGTGTTTCAGAATCAAGAACAGTGGTGAACTATCAAGAAAACTGTGACAAAATGTGCACAAGGGCGGGAGGCCAAGGACAGTGGCAAAAGTGAGCAAATTTGTGAACAGTGTGTGCGTATTCAAGACACAAATTGGGCAAAAACAAAATCGTAAGGTAAACGTGCTCGAATACATGATTCATAAATCGAATACTTGAGCAAAACAGCAATGACAACAAATAATGAAGCGAAACTTCTTGAAGAGCAACGAGAAATTGAAATGAAAGGGAACTGTGACTTACCCAAGAAAAATGAAGCCAAAGTAAATTCTCGCCGGGATCAAGCGGTAGCCGGAAGCAAGGAAATACGGCAGAAACCTCGCTGGAGGAGAGAGTCAGGCTGGTCACTGAAAGCTTCGTGAAAGCAGCAATGGAGGATTTGGAAGAAAAAGCTAGAGAGAGAAAAAGCTTCAGAAATAACGATGTAAAGTGAAAAGACAAAGAGAGAGGGCACTAGTTTTGTCAAAAACACGAAAAGGCGGCAAAATGGAATTGATAAGCCTAGAACGATGAATTTGTCAGACGGTGCACGCAGGCGCGAGACGACTTATAGGTGCGTATCGAGTACGATCCAATGAGGCGAAAACACGTGACAAAACGGTTAATGTATTTTGCATAACAGCTCACACGCGTGATAAAACTTTTGAAGTTCTTGGTTTAATGAAGCAATGACATTGGCTGATAGGAAACTCTGAAACCTCGATGAGACAAGATTGCAAGACCTGATTGTGTGAAGCCGATTTATTATGACCTCGATAAAAGGATGATACAACGAGACGGCCAACATGCTATATGATATGACGATATAGGTTCCATCACCTCAGGATGCTGAGGTAATAGAACCTAGGGAGTAGTTGTGGAGATATATTTTCTGAGTACCAACATGTGGTCAAGGTGACGCCGATGTGTCAGCCGAGATGCCACGTGTCTTGGTCGTGACGCCGAAGTGATCTTAGCTAGACCGAGGTTATCTCCGAAGATATCGAAATCCGGGATAAGCGGATAAGGGACAAGAGTCCTAGAATGAGGAAGGACTTCAGCATGGATAAGGATAAAACTCTTAGGGAGTTTATCTTTATCTATTGGAGAGTCCAAGCTAAGCACTAAGCAGAAGTCCATTGAAGCTAGGCTTCTATTTGGACTAGGATTGTGTTGACTATAAAAGAAAGGCACCCCCATGGGTCTAAGATACGTATTTTATATAGAGAACAGTGAGTTAAGCACTACTGATTATCTTTAAGAGATATTTGATTACTGACTTAATCATCGGAGTGCCCCCGGGTGGACGAATCACCGCCAGAATCTCTTCTTTCTGTTGCAGGTTGTTCGGGCTTATTCTATTCTGCCAGTGTTCTCCAGTTGAATACTGAGTTGGTAGTATAGTCAGAAATTCACTCACACAGTGCCCAATCATGCAGCCATTGATAAATCAAATTTTAAAACAGAAGAAATTGCCAACACGATTTCTTTCTTAAATTTAATTGGGTTTGCACTAGCAAATAGAAGAAAAAAAGATCAGTTTTGTTGTTGCTCTCTCTCAAATCTCCCCTCTGTACCATTTTTGCAACTAAATCCCGGTCGGGCAGCTCTCACCATTTGCTATATTGCGCAGACTTTGCTTTTTAGAGTACGGAGCTCTACCCTACTCCATAGTGTGAAATCACCCTCGCACAGATAGCCTTCCCCAACATGTTCAAAAAAAAAAAAAAAAAAAAAAAGATAGCCTTCCCCAACCCCTCATATTTACTATCTAAATCTATTGCTGCTAGTTAAGTTATACATCAAACAATTGAACGAAGAAAAAAAAAAAAAAAAACATGTGAATCACGCACAACAGTCGCGGATGCCTCGACTTATTTATGAATTTTTCCAGCAAATTGTTGTTCTTAAATAAGACATCTATTTTTGTTTAAAATCTTGTTAATTGCCTTGAACACCATGGCAATCAATTCAAACTGCAAAATCTGCCAACTAACAACTAACAAGCAATATTCATATATATATATATTTTTTGTTCAGATTAATCCTGAATTATAGAATTAATTTACTTCAACATCTTTGTTTTGATTTTTTGTATCTTACTTGAAGTAATGAATTTGAAACCTTCAACACTAGAAAACTGGTATCTGCTATTTGGTATTGTATACATATATGGCACTTGGGTTTTGATTGATCTGTGGCACTCTCTAGTATTGTATACATATATGTGTATGTGTATATATGTGTTTGGAGAGGAGTCACTTTGAAAGGGTAAAAAGGGTATTTTAAAATTCTAACTGATGAGTTCATATAGTAAGTAGTTGAGTTGAGACTCACCATAGAGAAATTCAAACAATTAATCTAACATTGTCTGGGAGAAAAGTAAGCAGATAGAATATAAAATTTCACCAAACCAATTACACAAACAAATTCATTTATATAGATAAATTATGCATACAAGAAGCAACCAAATATTAGATACTTTTTCAACATGTAGAAGTTTCCCAGAAAACAACCCCTGTTGTTATCTGTTCCACGATAGCTCTCATCTCATCGGCATATTGTCTTTATTCTCAATAGATACTGAATCTATCACACAAGCACTCCTTACCACCACACACCATATATCTATATATATATTACTTGAGATGGTAGGTCTCAATATCTTGGCTCACAGTCATAACAGTGTCCATCAAACTATTTGGATCATCAATTTGCTCATTGAGCTTCTCATATTCAAGGGTCCAAGTCACCAAGTTGTTTTGGCCTTTTGGTTCAACCTTAAGAATGAAGGCAAAGGTCTTGTACTCCTGCAAGAGATCTCCTTCAATAACCTTGTATGTGGTTGACTTTTTTGCCACATCTAATTCTGTGATAATTTGCATGCAAGTCATGGGCTTTCCCTCTGTGGTATATCACATAACATAATTAAATCAAGATAAAAAAAAAAATTTAAAAATTTAAAAATTAAAAATTAAAAATTTGAAATCATATTCAGAAAATAAATAACAAAAACCAAAGAAAATTTGTAGTAGATAAAATTATAGTTAATAGTAATTTTTTTCCTCTATTTGTTTGCCTATATAATTACTAAAATTATATACTAAATTTCCCTTTTTGATACGAAGAAAATATTACAAAAAATCGAGTGTGACTATATATCCAAAGTAATAATCTACAAGGCACTACTCCATAAATGAAAATATTGAAGTAAGAGCAACTCTAACAATGTGTCATGTATTGTGTTATTGCTAAAATTTGACAACAGTGTGTATTGTGTCAAATTTAACATAATGCTATATATCATGTTAAATTTACTAGGATAGGAGTATCATGTCGAATTTTAGCATGATAATTTTTAACCATTGAATTTTAAAATTTTACTATATTGCTCCACCAAAAAGTGGCATGCCATTTACTTTTTTATATATGCAAATTCAATAAAATAAATTAATACTTTTTAAAAAATATATTAGCCATAATACTAAAATAATTTAAATTCATAATTGAATTTAAAGGCATTCAACGATTATGTATTTTAATTAATTATATAAAGTAAGTTTGAATTAAACTAAAGAATTGATATTTTTATAAATATTAATTATTAGATTACAATTTTTTTTTCTTAAGTCAAAGCTAAATTTAAAGACACAATAAATACATATAATTAGAGACATACAATGGCATCCTATAGTAGAAATTAAATTATACGATAATCATTGTAAAAAATAACAAATGCATTACAAGAATGAGTTTGTTAAAAAATAGGAATTGGGGTCACCACTTTACTAAAAGAATTGGGGTTACTAGCAGTGATTGTTGTGTCTTAATTTGATGTGTATTATGAGCTTATTTTTATGATCTGAACCGTTTATTTTGTAGGATTTGTTGAGTACTTCATGCCTACCAAAAATCATATTAATCGGATATCAATAACTATATGATCGATAACCAAAAAAATAAATAATAAGTTTTTCTTTTGAAAAATAGCATAAAAAATATGCAATTCGAACATATAATTATTGATATTCGATTAATATGATTTTTGGACATTATAATATGCTAAAATATAACATCAACTACGTTGAAATGGATTTAAATACCATGATATGTTAGAGATGGTCTAAACGCATGTTAACTTTCACCCATGTTACATGCATGTTAAATATAGAACTGATATTGCTCTATATATTATCAAAAGTCTATGAACTCAGACATATATACCAAGAAATTGAACTAGAAAAGTGATGTGTCGTTGAGATTTATTCTTTATACAGTGAGGTCTACATATGAAATTAATCCCAACTATTAAATGTGTTTTCTAAGTATTTTTTGGATACTTTTCTGAGACTGTATATATATATATATATATTACCATGAGTGTATTTCCAAAAGATGACACAACCAGGAGTGCCCCATTGACCTTCAAGCAACTCAACGCTCTGTACATGATCAGGTGACATGTTGTATATGTGATGTGGTCTGGCACTGAGCACCTCATGAAACACATCCCCATCAGACTTGATCTCCATTTGCCTCTCTATTTTGCCTTTTAAACCCATCTCTTTTTCCTAGTAAAACAGCACACTAAAAGTATTAATTGAGGATGTAATTGGAAGGAAGTAGTGGTGAAGAAAATACTTTGGCCCTCGACCCTTTTTATAGTATAAAAAATTTGAGCTCACCACATAAATTTAAGAAACCAAATGGTTCATTAATCAATTTTTTAAATTATCTCATTAATAATATTATCTAAAAGATCCTATTAAGTTTGTTTAAGAAACTGTTAGGCTCTGTTTGGATTGAGCAACAGAGTAATTTGGAGAGAGAAGAAAAAAAATCAAATTTTCTTGATCCTAATCACTGGGGAAATGAGGAGGAATGAGAAGAAATTGATTTGTCTTTTTTGAATCATTCAAAAAAATTGAGAAATTGGGAGAGAAAAGTATACTAGAATGATTGAAAAAATAGAGTTGGGCTCCTATCCAGTCCGCAATCGAAATTGGAGGATACTGTTGGCCCATAATGGGCCCTATTTTAGACCTATCTTGATAATTCAAAACTATTGAATATATAGAGCTCACATTTGTAACAACGACAAATATGATTTTCAAATTAAACTATTGACATAAATGTGATTTGATTAAGAGATTATCAATATCCGATCAATGTGATTTTTTTCAGAATTGTTATAATCGATAAGTCCTATACATTAAACGGTTTAAATCATTGAGATGGATCCCAATCTAAGCCTACCATGGGCCAACAACACCTTTCAATCCAAAGCATAATTTTGTGCCTTCCATTTATTTTGAGCTATGGCACCTTTTTCCATTCTTGAGAGCTAAGGATAGTAGGCATTATAGCACCATTATGGTTAAATATCTAAAATTTTATGAGAGATGTGAGATGTTGAATTTCAACCCTTCGTGCATGTGACTACGTTGATATGCATTATTAATTAGTGTTGTTTGCACTTATGCAAGCATATATTGCGAGTATCTCATTTTCTCTATTCGAATTCATCTCATTAAAAAAATTGATAAATCTCTTCTAACTCCAAGTCATATAGTAAAGTTGAGTTGAGACTTGACATTAAAAAATTCAAACAATTAATTCAAACAAATATATTTATATAGATGCATTATGCATACAACAAGCAACCAAATATTATATTTTTTTTTTACATGTAGAAGTTTTACTGACAATACGATTCAAATCCTGTCATTGTCTTCCATAATAGCTCTCATCTCATCGGATGCATATTGTCTTTATTCTCAATAGGCACACAAGCACTCCTTACCATCACACCATATATATAACTACAAATACATATAAATATATATATAGATTACTTGAGATAGTAGGTCTCAATGTCTTTGCACACAGCCATAACAGTGTCCATCATACCATTTGGATCATCAATTTGTTCATTGAGCTTCTCATATTCAAGGGTCCAAGTCACCAAGTTGTTTTGGCCTTTTGGTTCAACCTTAAGAATGAAGGTAAAGGTCTTGTACTCCTGCAAGAGATCACCTTCAATAACCTTGTATGTGGTTGACTTTTTCGCCGCATCTAATTCTGTGATAATTTGCTTGCAACTCTTCGGCTTTCCATCTGTGGTATATCACATAATAATATCAAGAAGCAGAAAAATTTTAAAAAGAAAAAAAAAAAAAAAAAAATTTGATATCATATTCACAAAAAATAAAACTTTGTAGTAGGTAAAATTATAGTTAATCACAATTTTTTCCTATTTGTTCGTCTACATAATTGTTAAAACTCTATACTAAAATTTGCTTTTTAATGCGAAGAAATTATTACAACTCATAAATATAAAATCTAGTTTTATATATATCCAAATAATAATCTACCACACACTACTCCATAAATGGAAACGTTAAAGTAAAAGCAATTCCAATAGTGTGATATATATCATGTTATTACTAAAATTTGATATCAGTCTGCTATATATCATGTCAAATTTAACATACAATAATGCTAGAGGGCCACAATTTTTGTGGCCACAATGGCTCAAAACTGTCAAAACGACGTCGTTTTGGGTGTAAAACATGTCAAAACGACGTTGTTTTGGCAGTTTTGAGCCATTGTGACCACAAAAATTGTGACCCTCAAACATTTTCCTTTAACATAATGCTATATTCATGTCAAATTTAGCACGCTTAGGAACATCATATCAAATTTTAGCATGATGAATGTTTAATCATTGACTTTTAATTAATTAATGGACAAATTACAACGGTAATCTTTGTACTTTAATTCTGATATCATTTTAATCTCTGTAATTTTAATTAGCTTGATTTTGACTTTAAATTTTTTATTTTATCTCAATTTACTCTAATTGATTACAATTTTTAGTATTTTTAATGAAAAATATGTACATAAGTGTCATGTGTAATATTTTTAAGAAAACAATTATAAACTTTTTTAGTTAGTTAACCTCAATCAATTTAGTGATAATTTTTCTTAAAAAACACTAATGATATTATCAATTGGACAAAATTGAAACAAAAATCTAAAATTAAATATCAAAATTGAACCAATTGAAAGTGCAAGGACCAAAATGACACAACCAGTAAAATATAGGGACCACGGGTATAATTTGCCCTTAATTAATTATTCAAGCCCTATTTGGGAATAAGTTATTTTATTTGGTTATTTAGATTTTTGACTATTTTAGTCTAGTTGAAAAAGTTGTGTTTGGAATGATAATTGATTTTTTTTTTTTTTAATTGATTTGATGGTTGTGAGAAAAAAATGAAATGATTATAGGTTAAATATGACATTTTATCTTGTTGGCTATTAACTATTTTGTCTTTATTAACTATTTTAGCTAAATAACTTCTAGCAAAACAAGGCCTCAAATTAAACTAAAGAATTGATATTTTTATAAATATTGATTATTATAGTACATTTTTTATTTTATTTTTTGGTAATTGAAAGTTAAATTTAAAGGCACTGTGAATGCATATAATTAGGTACACGATCTCATTGTATGATAAAAATTAAATTATATAATCATCAGGCTAAAATCAACATATAGGATTTGGGGTGGTTGTTGTTGTGCAGCCCAATGGGCCCATTTCGGGATCCATTTTAATAATCCGAACCGTTCACATTTTAGAATACATCAAGTAGAATATAATTGCAAAAAATCAAGTTAATCAGATATCAATTACCCATTCATCCACTCACATTTGTATCTACAAAAATAAACAATAATTGTGATTTAAAGTATTAAAATGAATACAAATATGAGTTGATGAAAGTGTAAACGATATCCGATTAATTTGATTTTTTACAGGTATGTTTTACTTGATATATGTTAAAATGTGAACGGTTCAGATTATCAAAATGAGCCCAGAAATAGATCCATTAGTCTGCACAACAGTGACTGTTGTGCACCCCTGCACAGCAGCCACCCTAAATCCATCCAAATATGACATTTTAACATCGTAATATATTAAAATATGACTTTAACTAAATTGAAATGCCAGGATCTGCTGGAGACAGGGGCGGAGGTAGCAAGGGACGAGGGGGTTTACGTGCCCCCCCTGAATTTTGGGATTTTTTTTTTTTTTTTTTTTGCAAATATAAAGAAAGAGGATGATTATTGATTTAATGGTTAAGACTTGGCCTAATAACCTTAAGGTTATGGGTTCAAGTCTTGGGACCACCACTTTGTGTATTATGTCAAAGGTTAGGTGTGTGTTCAATTTTTCTCCTCTCAAACACACATTAATGTGTACTAATTGGGCATTGTTGTTGTTGTTGTTGTTTTGTTGCAAATATAAAGAAAATATTTTAAATAAAAAAAATTATAAAAATATTATTAGAGTGAAATGTCAATAACATTTTAAAAATTATGAGAACAATAAGAGTTGTTTTGAATGAAAATAAAGAGACTATTATAAACCATATCATCTATGAAAATTTTTGAATGTAACGGTGATGTCATTATTATTGACATGACAGTATAACTATAAAGATATGAAACTTATTGGATTGTTAGTTACATCTGACATGTGAGGTTCATTCTCTATGTGTTTATTTACTATTAATTGGTGATATCACATACTAATGATAACGTGGTATTACCATTATATTGAATTTTTAATCAAATTTTATATAATTTTTTTTTATCATTATATAATTTATTTTAAAACTTATATCCATATGTTTTTATATTGTCCATGATAACATTATTTTTTTTTATGTTCCTTGAAATCAATCGTAAAAACTTGCGTTAAGTATTTTTGTAAAATTTTTCAATAATATAATTAATAAATGTCCCCTCTAATTTGATTTTCTGGCTCCACCACTGGCTGGAGATGTTCTAAACACATGCCAACTTTCACCCATATTACATGCTTGTTAAATATAGAAATGATATTGCTCAATATAATATCAAAAAGTCTATGGACGAGACGTACATACAAGGAATTGAATCAGAAATGAGGTGTAGTTGAGATTTATTCTTTGTAAAATGAAATTCACATATGAAATTAATTTCAATCATTAATTGTGTTTTTAAAGTATTTTTAAAATACTTTAAGACTGTAACACTACTTTTATATATATATATATATATTACCATGAGTGTATTTCCAGAGGATGACGCAACCAGGAGTGCCCCCATTGACCTTCAAGCAACTCAACACTCTGTACATGATCAGGGGATATGTTGTATATGTGATACGGTCTGGTACTGAGCACCTCATGAAACAACATCCCCATCAGACTTGGTTTCCATTTGCCTCTCTACTTTGCCTTTTAGACCCATCTCTCTTTCCTAGTAAAATTACACAAAAAGTAAATAACAAACCAATTGAGAATGTACTTGGAAGGAGGTAATGGTGGTGAAGAAAAACTTTGGCCCTCAACCCTTTTTATAGTAGAAAATTTTTGAGTTCACCACATAATTTTAAGAAACCAAATAGTTCCTTCATCAATTGTTTAAAGAGTTAATTACTTAAAAATTCTATTTATAAATGTTATAATAGCTCAAATTCTATTTAAGATTTTTTAAATTAATAAATTTTATTTAATAAAACTGAAAATATTATCATTTTTTTAAAATTTTTAAAACTAAGAACATTACCAATTTTGCATAGTAATATTCCAGATAATTGTTTCATTAATTGATAAAAACAATTTAGCATGAGATTAAATGTTTTTGCCTTTCTACTTATTGGTTTGATTCAACTATCCAATAAAACTGAGAACATTAATCAGCTTGCTTGTTTTCATTTTTCAGAAAACACTTTTCAGAAAATTTTACATTCTTATTTTTCGCTTTTTTTTTTTTTGTTTTTACTGAATTTTTTTAATATTTTAAGAATTTTTTTTACTTTTTAGACACAGCTAACATAAATACGCCTAAAAAGTAAAAAAATTGTAAAAAAAATCTTTTAAAAATTCATTAAATACCAAAAATACAAAAAAAAAATACAAAAATTCAATACATTTTTTTTATTTTTATGTATTTATTAATTTTCTAAAATATTTTTCACAAATTTTTTACTTTTTAGATATATCTAACAAGGTGCATCTAAAAAAGTAAAAAAAAAAAATGTTTAAAATTAAAAAAATATTCACTAAAAACAAAAGAATTCGAAAGCCAAAAAATTCAGTTTTCACAAAACTTAATCCAGAAAACTCAAACCAAACACACTGAATAGTTTTTTTTTTTAATTTTAAAACTGAGAATATTATCAGTTTTTTTATTTTTAATTTTTTTTTCATTTTTGCACATTAATGTTCCATCATCATGCTCCTTTATAGACACAAAATTTTCAGTTTTGCACAAAAAAATAATTCAATTTTTTCAAAAAAAAAAAGTTTTTGCACATATATATATATTTTTTATTTTTTTTTTCAATTTGAAAATTGATGTTTTAAAGTTTTGAAAATCAAAACAAATATCAAATCATTATATTCCTTTATAGATAATTATAAATGATAAACAATTATTGTTTAAAGAATAATTCCGACTATTAAAAATTTAATAGGATTAGAAGATCCAAAAAATCTTAGTTAGGACTTAATAGAGTATAAGTTCATAGATTAGGACTTGTATAAATATCCGTTGTTTAAATTATCTCATTAATAGTATTATCCAAATGATCCTATTAAGTTTGCTTGAGAAATTGTTACATTCCATTCCTATTAAGTTTGCTTGAGAAATTGTTACATTCCGTTTGAATGGAATGATTTAGAGAGAAAAAAATATATATATCGATTTATCTTTGTCCTAGTCATTGGCAAAATAGGAAGAAATTGATTTATCTCCTAACTTAAGTTTTTAAGAAGAAAAAATAAATCGATTTCTCCTTGTCCTAGTCATTGGAGAAATAAGAAAAAACTGATTTATTGCCAACTCAATTTTTGAATCACCCAAAAAAAAATTGAGAGATTGAGGGAGAAAAGTAATAGAATGATCATTAATTTTGTATAATATCAATATTTTCTATCTGGGTACTAAAAAAATAAAATGATATTTTATTAATATAACTTGTAAGATTTTTACTTTTTCTTTTATATAGTTTATCCAAACAAGATGAGAGAAAAACCATTATTTTCTTTCTTTTCTCTCTATTTTAACTAAACAAGGGGAGATAAATCTCAAGCTTTTGTCTCCTCCTTTCTTTCTCTCCTAATTTAAGCCTTGTTTGGAAAGAAGTTTGGACTAAAATAGATCACAAAAAGACAAAATAAACTAAAATAGTCAATAAGACAAAATGTTACATCTAACTCATAATCATTTTACTTTTTTTGTCAGAACCATAAAATCAATTACAAAAAAAAATAATAATAAATAAATAAAAATCAACTAACTTTCCAAATACAATTTTTTTAATTAGATTAAAATAGTCCAAAAAAAAAATCTGAATAACTAACTAAAACAACCAACTCCTAAATAAAACCTTAACAAATCATTTAGTGCTTGTTTGGCATATTCTATAAAAGACAAAAAAAATCAAAAAGTTCCACAAAAAAAAAAAAAGTCAAAAAGTTATTACTATTCATGAAAAAAATAAAAAATAAAAACAAATTTACACAGGAGGTGCACAAAAAAAAATACACGCAAACTTTGTATTGAAGTGATAGTACAATCTGAAGTGATGGTACAAATGTTCACAGGCGGATACACAAAAAAATTTACAGAGGACGGTATTGTTCGGCTCATGGAGGCTTATCACGAGTCCCTTTTTGATAATTTGAACCGTTCAATGTGTAAAACTCGTTGAGTACTATATGCTTATAACAAATTACACTGATTGGATATCGATAACTATATGATCAAATCAGTTTTATATAAAAAAATAAAAAAAAAATGAATAGTGAACAAATTAATGGTTAACAAAAAATTGATCCAATGAGATAATTATCGATATCCGATCAACGTGATTTTTTACAAGTATGTAGTACTTAACGAGTTCTACACATTGAATGATTCGGATTATCAAAACGGGATCCATGATGGGCCCTCACGAACCGAACAGCACTGTCCAATCCGTTCTCAGACTGGAGACAAGCTGCTCCTATATATCTTGTGATGTATGCTGCCCACCACACAACTTCAAAGCAATGCTCCGTACTGGCTTCATAAACAATCACTGTCAGTACGCATAGGGAGCATTAGGGGTAATACGATAATTTTGTAATTTTATACGACATTTTAATACATATTTTTTTATAAAAAGTTAAAAAATTATCCCAAATAACCTTTTTTTTTTTTCTTTTTTTTTTTTATCTAAAGTGCCAAAAAGTACACTTCTAAAATTCATCTCAAACCACTCTTTATTTTCTCCTCCTTTTCTAACCTAAATATCTAAACATAGTGATTCAAGAGTTCATTTGGATCAGAACAGAAACGGACAAAGAGATTCAAGATAACAAGCTTTGGATGCCCCTGACAAGATTTTTAGCAGGTTCTAAACTTCTCAATACTACAAACACTGATGCTAGAGATCTTTAATTTAGAAACTTTAAACACATCTCTAATGAGGTGAAAAAAAAAAAAAAAAAAAAAAACAGACACAGCACTGACAGTGACAATAGGTGGAACCCACTGCTATATCACTAGTGACACCTCTAATTAAAGGTTCCAAGCATTTTTGTACTACAAATTAAATAATAGCTGTGATAGGGACGTAGGACCCCACAGCCCCACACACATTTATGAGAGGGAGGGAGAGAAGAAAAATAAATAAATAAATAAACAAATAATGAGTAATTATAAATTAATTGGGAGTGGGAGTAATGGTGTCGAATTTTGAGAGTCTCCAATATTCTTCATTAAATAAATACTTCTTCGTTGATTGGTCGTGGTTGTCATTTAATTTCATTAAATATAACTATTTATATTTGGATTTGTTTTCATAGTGAACTTTTTCTTAATGCAGACTTTTGGGATAAATTCAAAAAAAAAAATTAAAAATTAACAAAAAAGAAGCCAAAAAAATGTGCACTTTTGTCTTTAGTGATTTTTTTTCTTTTAAATTTTAGCATTTTTTAATTTAAAATTTTGAATCATTGGTGAATCTAAAAAGTACAATTTTTATTTTGCATTAAAAAGTTCACTATGGCCACAAAAAGTTCACTATGATCCGGTGATATATGGGCTACGTCCGAATCCCCTAAAATGATCCTGTGAAGTGATCCTTTAGAGTAATCTTTTATGGCGTGACACATGTCCCATTAATGGAATCAATGGCTGAGATGAACCCTCTCTAAAACGACGTCATTTTGATGACCCAAAAAAATAAATAAATAAATTTGCAGAGTTTGCAGATCAAGAGGGAAGAAGAGGAGAGAGAGAGAGAGCTGAGGAAAAAATTTTCTCTGCAAATTTTTTTTGCAAAATTTGATCCACAATTTTTTGCGGAAGTCGTGTTGCCCGAATCTATTCTTCAAGAAGCTTCAACGATGGAGATTTTGTAGAGATTTTGATGGGTTTGAGAGATGAAGAAGAAAATGGGTGGATTTGCAGAGAAATCCACATGAAAATGAATTCGATGTCGTCCATGGCGATGAACTTCCTAAGGTATCAAACCCATTAACCCAACACAGCAAAAAAACGAAAAACAATGAAGAAATAGAAATTGAAAAACTTATTCACCCAAAAAATAAAAAATAAAAAACAAATTAAAAAAATGAAATAGGATTGAAATCTGACCTTAGAATATCTTGGCAATACTGCAATAACATTTACACAAGATGCATTTGAAATCTAGACAACACTATCGTTGTCTAGATTTCTAAACTGATATTTTTTTGGATTCAAGAAGAAAGAAAACCCAGATCAAAGTCTGAAGTTGTATGCAAGGTTGCGCAAGAAACATATATCTCTATATGCTTCACTTCTAAAATTTGACCTCAGTCGGGCAGTGGTTGATGACAACAAAGAAATTGAGGAATTGGATCGTGAACTTGATATTGACCTCATATTTCAGTGGTGGTATCTTCTTTCCTTGCTTAACATTTCATAGTATTATGTTATGGTAAGTTTGGAGATGATTCTTTGTGAGGAGAAACAACAAACACCAAAGCTACAAAATCAAGGTAAGAGTTGTAGCCAATATGAATCGGTGTCTGGTGGCGGTGAGGTAGCATTGGGCCGCGATGGCTTTGTTCTTCTTCCTCAACTCTCTCTCCTCATCCTCCTTCTCGATCTGCAAACTTTGCAAAAAAGAAATTTTTTTTTTTGGTCCGATTAACCAAAACGACGTCGTTTTGGAGAGAAATCATCTTAGCCATTGATTCCATTAATGGGACACGTGTCGCTTCATAAAGGATCACTCTAGAGGATCACTTCACAGGATCACTCTAGAGGATCCGGACGCATATGGGCCTTGGATGTTGATTACTTTCATTTGGATGGGTCCTAGAAATGCATAGGTCAATGATTTGGTAAGGGTATGGCCTATGGTGGCTCTCTTGAATGGATCCCTCACAAAAGAAATGAAAAAAACTACGTCATTTTAGTGGTAATTTTTTCTTCATTGTCAAGAAAAAATTCTATAGACACAGAAAAAATAAATTATAAAGAGGGAAAAAATAAATATAAAGAAAAATAACATTTTTTTTGAACGATAAGAAAAATAACATTTAAAACACAAGTTTTCAAAATAGGCTATTTACACTAAGACTCTAAATTATTATCGAATATCATTTTATTATAAACTCGTACATTTTAACCCCTTCAACTATAAAAATATATCATTTTCACTTTGTAGATCTCTCCAAATGGGATGGGTCTTGGATTTTGATTACTTTCATTTGGATGGGTCCTAGAAATGCATAAGTCAATGATTTGGTAAGGGTATGGCCTGTGGTGGCTCTCTCGAATGGATTCCTCACAAAAGAAACGAAAAAAACTACTTCATTTTAGTGGTAAATTTTTCTTCATTGTCAAGAAAAAAATTCTATAGACACAGAAAAAATAAATTATAAAACAAGAAAAAATAAATATAAAGAAAAATAATAATTAAAACACATGTTTTCAAAATAGGCTATTTATACTAAGACCCTCTAAATTATTAGTGAATATTATTTTATCATAAACTCATACATTTTAACCTCTTCAACTATAAAAATATATCATTTTCACCCTCTAGACCCCTCCAATCCAATCTAATTACGGTTTAGATTATTGAAATGGATCCCAATCTAAGCCTACCATGGGTCAATAACACCTTCCAATCCAAATGTATTTTGAGCTATGACCCCCTTTTCCATTCTTGAGAGCGAAAAATAGTAGGCATTATAGCACCATTACGGTTAAATATCTAAAATTTTATGAGAGATGTGAGATGTTGAATTTTAATTCATCGTGTATGTGACTATGTTAATATGAGTTATTAATTAGTGTTGTTTGCACATATGCAGAGTACAAGATACTTCTATCTCATTTTCTCTATTCCAATTCATCTCATTTTAAATGATTGATAAATCTCTTTTAACTCTAAATCATGTAGTAAAGTTGAGTTGAGACTTAACATTGAAAAATTCAAACAATTAATTTGACATCAGAATAGAAAACTTCACCAAACCAATTACACAAACAAATATATTTATATAGATGCATTATGCATACAAGCAACAACCAAATATTATATATATTTTTCACATGTAGACGTTTTACTGACAATACGATTCGAACCCTGTTGTTATCTTACACAATAGCTCTCATCTCATCGGATGCATATTGTCTTTATTCTCAATAGACACACAAACACTCCTTACCATCACACCATATATATAACCATAAATATATATATATATATATATATTACTTGAGATGGTAGGTCTCAATATCTTTGCACACAGTCATAACAGTGTCCATCATACTATTTGGAGCATCAATTTGTTCATTGAGCTTCTCATATTCAAGGGTCCAAGTCACCAAGTTGTTTTGGCCTTTTGGTTCAACCTTAAGAATGAAGGTAAAGGTCTTGTACTCCTGCAAGAGATCACCTTCAATAACCTTGTATGTGGTTGACCTTTTCGCCACATCTAATTCTGTGATAATTTGCTTGCAAGTCTTCGGCTTTCCCTCTGTGGTATATCACATAATAACATCATCAAGCAGAAAAAAAATTTTAAAAAAAAATTGAAATCATATTCACAAAAAATAAAACTTTGTAGTAGGCAAAATTATAGTTAATCACAATTTTTTCCTATTTGGTCGTCTATATAATTGTTAAAACTATAGACTAAATTTTGCTTTTTAATGCGAGGAAATTATTACAACAACTCATAAATATAAAATCTAGTGTAACCTATATATATCCAAAGTAATTATCTATCACACACTACTCCATAAATGGAAACGTTAAAGTAAAAGCAACTCCAATTGTGTTACATAGCATATTATTACTAAAATTTGATATCAGTCTGCTATATATCGTGCCAAATTAAACATAATGTTATACTCGTGTCAAATTTAGCACGCTAGGAGCATCATATAAAATTTTAGCATCATGAATGTTTAATCATTGACTTTTAATTAATTAATAGATAAATTACAATGGTAGTCCTTGTGTTTTGATTTTTGTGTCATTTTAGTCCCTATAATTTTAATTGGCTTGATTTTGACCTTAAATTTTTAATTTTATCTCAATTTAGTTCAATTGATTACAATTTTTAGTATTTTTTATGAAAAATATGCACATAAGTGTCATTGTTATATTTTTAAGAAAAAAATTATAAACTTACTCAGTAAGTTAGCCTTAATTAATTTAGTGATAATATTTCTTAAAAAAAACACTAACAATATTATCAATTGTACCAAATTGAAACAAAAATATAAAATTAAAGGTCAAAATTGAACCAATTGAAAGTACAAGGACCAAAATGATAAAAGGAGAAAAACATAAGGACCACCAAAGGTCAAGTAATTAATTATTCAGCCCCATTTGGGAATAAGTTATTTTAGTTGATTATTTGAATTTTTGACTATTTTAGCCTAACGAAAAAGTTGTGTTTGGGATGATAATTGATTTTTTTTTTTCAATTGATTTGATGGTCAGGAAAAAAAAAGTGAAATAATTATGAATTAGATGTGACATTTTATCTTATTGGCTATTAGCTATCTTGTCTTTATTGACTATTTTAACCAAATAACTTCCAGCCAAACAAGGCCTCAAATCAAACTAAAGAATTGATATTTTTTTATAAATATTGATTATTATAGTACTCTTTTTTTTGGTAATTGAAAGTTAAATTTAAAGACACTGTGAATACATAAAATTAGATATACACGATCTCATGGTATGGTAAAATTTAAATTATATAGTGATCGGGCAAAAAATAACAATACACTACAAAAGTAAGTTTGTCAAAATATGACATTTTAACACCGTAACATATATTTAAAATATAACTTTAACTAAATTGAAATGTCAAGATCCATTGGAGATGTTCTAAACACATGTCAACTTTCACCCATATTACATGCTTGTTAAATATAGAAATGATATTGCTCAATATAATATTAGAAAGTCTATGGACTAGATATACATACAAGGAATTGAATCAGAAAAGGGGTCGTGGTTTAGATTTATTCATTGTATAATGGAGTCCACATATGAAATTAGAGGTGTTTTGAGAAATTGGTAAAATGTTGACTTTTTGACTCTTTTGGTGATTTTTTTGTGTCTTTTTTGAAAGAACTCGGTAAAAAGTCTTTTTACCAAGTCCTCAAATTACTCCTTAATCTCAACCATTAACTATGTTTTTGTAAGTATTTTTAAGATACTTTGAGACTGTAAAACTACTTTTATATATATATATTACCATGAGTGTATTTCCAGAAGATGACACAACCAGGAGTGCCCCATTGGCCTTCAAGCAACTCAACACTCTGTACATGATCAGGGGACATGTTGTATATGTGATGTGGTCTGGCGCTGAACACCTCATGAAACACATCCCCATCAGACTTAATCTCGATTTGCCTCACTACTTTGCCTTTTAGACCCATCTCTCTTTCCTAGTAAAATTACACACAAAAAGTAAATAGCAAACCAATTGAGAATGTACTTGGAAGGAGGCAGTAGTGGTGAAGAAAAACTTTGGCCCTCAACCCTTTTTATAGTAGAAAATTTTTGAGGTCACCACATAATTTTAAGAAACCAAATAGTTCATTGATCAATTGTTTAAATTATCTCATTAATAATAGAATTAATTACTTAAAAGTCCTATTTACAAATGTCATAGTAGTTTAGGTCTTATTTAAGATTTTTTGAACCATTAAATCCTATTTAATAAAACTGATAATATCGTCATTTTTCGATTTTTAAAACTAACAACATTATCAATTTTGCTTAGCAATGTTCCAAATAATTGTTTCACTAACTGATAAAAAAACAAAGCATGAGAGATTAAACGTTTTTGACCTTCTACTTATTAATTTGATTTAACTATCTAACAAAACTGAGAACATTATCAGTTTTGTTATTTTTAAAGTTTTTTTTTTTTTTTCAATTTTGCATATCAATGTTTCATCATCGTGCTCCTTTATAGATACAAATTTTTTAATTTTTTTCAAAAAAAAATAACTTTGCTTGGTTTGGGTTTTCTAAAAACCCTTTTTAGAAAATTTTACTTTCTTATTTTTTCGTATTTTTTTATTTCTATTAATTTTTTTAATATTTTAAGCAATTTTTAAAATTTTTAGACATATCTAACATAAATACACTTAAAAGTATAATTTTTGTGAAAAAAAATCTTTAAAAAATTCAACAAATACCAAAAATACAAAAAAAAAAATTGAAAATGCAATATATTTTTCGTATTTTTGTGTATTTATTAATTTTTTGAAATATTTTACTTTCTAGATACATCTAAGTAAGATGCATCAAATTTTTTTTCAAAAAAAAAAAAACTTTGCTTGGTTTGGATTTTCTAAAAACCCTTTTTAGAAAATTTTACTTTCTTATTTTCTGTAATTTTTTTTTGTTTTTACTAATTTTTTAATATTTTAAGCAATTTTTTAAAATTTTAGACATATCTAACATAAATACACTTAAAAGTATAATATTTGTGAAAAAAATCTTTCAAAAATTCAACCAATACCAAAAAAATATATATATATATGAAAATGCAGTATATTTTTGTATATTTATTAATTTTTTGAAATATTTTACTTTTTAGATACATTTAAGTAAGATGCATCTAAAAAAGTATAAAAAAAAAAAAAAAAAAGCTTAAAATTTCAAAAATATTTACTAAAAATAAAAAAACACAAAAAAAAACTCAGTTTTCAAAAAATTGAAATCAAACACACTGATTAGTTTTTGTTTTTTTTGGCACATAATTTTTTTTTATTTAGTTTTTTCAATTTGAAAGTTGATATTTTAAAATTTTGAAAATCAAAATAAATATCAAATCATCATATTCCTTTATAGATAATCATAAATGATGAACAATCATTGTTTAAAGGACAATTTCGATTATTAAAAATTTAATGGGACTTGAAGATCTAAAAAATCTTAGTTTGGACTTAATAAAATATAAATTCCTAAACTAGAACTTGTGTGTAAATGTCCCTTAATAATATTATCCAAATGACCTATTAAGTTTGTTTGAGAAATTGTTACACTCCATTTGGATTGAATGATTTAGAAAAGGGGGAAAAAAAAAAAGAAAAAAAAAATCGATTTCTCTTTGTCCTAGTCATTGGAGAAATACGAAGACATTGATTTATCTCCCAACTCAATTTTTAAAGAAGAAAAAATAAATCGATTTCTCTTTGTCCTAGTCATTGGAGAAATGAGAAAAAATTGATTTAGCTCCCAACTCAATTTTTGAATCACTAAGAAAATTGAGAGATTGAGAGAGAAAAATAATAGAATGATTATTAATTTTATGAATAATGTTTGGGGCCCTAAAAAAGGTGGCTTAAATGGTTCAAATTGAGTAAAACGACGTAATTTTGTGTTGTGTTGTGCCCAAAACGACGCAGTTTTGGACAATTTGAACCATTTGAGCCACTGAATTTAAGGCTCTCTACCAGTGTTGTAATTTTATATAATATCAAAATTTTCTATCTAGGTACTAAAAAAATAAAATGATATTTTGATAATATAATTTGTAAGATTTTTACTTTTTCTTTTATATAGTTTTTTCAAACAAGATTGGATTGTTTTTTTTCTCTCAATTTTAACTAAACAAGTGGAGATAAATCTCAAGCTTGTCTCTTCCTTTCTTTTCTCTCCTAACTTAGGCTTTGTTTGAAAAGAAAATTGAGTTAAAATAGATCACTAAAAGATAAAATAAATTTAAATAGTTAATAAAATAAAATGTCACATCTAACCTATAATCATTTTATTTTTTCTCTCACAGCCATCAAATCAACCACCAAAAAAAAAAAAAAAAAAGTCAATTAACTTCTCAAACATAACTTTTTTAGCTAGACTAAAATAATTAAAAATGCAAATAGCTAACTAAAATAATCAACTTCTCAAATAAAACCTTAACAAATCATTTATTTTTTCTTCTTTTCTCTCCTAATCATTTATTTTCTCATCTTTTTTCTCCTAAATATCTAAATATAGTGATTCAAGAGCTTGTTTGGATCAGAAGAACAGAAAAAATGACAAAAAGATTTAAGATAAGAAGATTTGGATGCCCCCGACAAGATCTTTAGTAGGTTCTAAACTTGTCAATACTACAAATTAAATAAACACTTCTTCGTTGATTGGTCATGGTTGTCATTTGATTTCATTAAATATAACTTTTTAAGACGTCTTTAATGGTTCACCAAATATTTCATTAAATTTGAGTAAAAAAAAAAAAAAAAAGTATAAATTCATCTATTTGATATCAGTCATTTCAACAATGAATTTGTAGCTGTCAATAAAATACAGTTTGTCTGGGAACACGATCGGCCGATCAACCGACAATAGTAAATGAAAAAAACATGTTTCCCTATAAGGTTTGGGAAGAACAGCTCTTGTCACAAAGGTGGGCCATGGAAGGTGGTGATTCAAGTTTCACAAACTTGGAATCCCCAGAAGAAAATTCTACTGATCTTTCCCTGTCCTCAAACGATTCTTCTTCCAACGCTTGGTTACATAGCCGGCACCAGCAGCTGCGACAGCAATCCATAAATGGATGTCTTCTCTCCTTTCCCAGCAAGAACACTACCCAAATTCAACAATACAAACTTTCCTTTTGTTTCAATTCTGAGCATGAAAACCCATAGACAAAAATTTCTATGAATCCAAACAATGCTGAAATCCTAGAACCGAAAAGCCCTCCAATTCTGTGAGGCAATAATAATAATCAATTGCAGAACCCTCAAACCCAGACACAAATTGTCAACCAAAAGACATTTTAAAAACAACAAATGAATCAGAACCCCAATGCTAGAAACATAAAATGCTAGCCAGAGAGAATCAGACTCATATCATAAACAACAACGACAACAACAACACATCAGACCAAGCTAAGTATAGATATTAGAAATTTATGAAATACTCATTTGAAATCAATCCCTTCACTGCAAAACCCATTAATAAAAAAAAGAACCCAAAATCAGCGAGAACCCAACATTACCAATGTGTGAACCACAAATCCATAAAATGCAAAACCCACAAATGGAAAGATCCATTTTCGCCAAAGCTCACAAATACAGTATCAAGCCATGGACTATGAAAAGGAGAAGAAAGATTATGAGGGAAAAAAGGCGTACTTTTGTGATTTTGAAATCGAAAAGGCTGATTTTTCATAAAGAAAAGAGATGTTTGGCAAATCTAGCGGACCCCAGATGCGACGACGATGCGATTCTTGTTGCTGTGAAGAGATTTTTAGTTTGGGTTTAGATTCCTTGGAATCATAACACCCATTTCCTATCTACACACAGACGATACAGCTACAAAGTTAAAGAGAAATACAAATATATAGTGCTACTAATATTGTTGCAAGCCAGTTTAGAGTCCAAACCATGGCTGTGTTATGTAAATTGTTCAGTTAACCAGATGATCACAACTGGCCGGACGTCCGGCCGGTCATCCAGTGGGTCCCACCCGCAACGTGAACGCAAATTGGTGAAAGATGGCCTACCTCTTCAGTTTGGTAAAGATTTTGATAAAATCATTAGAGAACAAAAAAAAAAAAAAAAATGTACTTTTTCACCAAATTTAAATTTGATAACAAATTTGGTTAATTGGAGATGGCCTTATATTTGGATTTTTTTTTCTTGGTGGACTTTTTCTTAATGCAGATCAAAAGTTCTTTCTTTTGGGACAAATTCAAGAAACAAAAATAAAAATTAACAAAAAATAAGCCAAAAAAATGTGCATCTTTTGCCTTTAGTGATTTTTTTTTTCTTTTAAATTTTAGCATTTTTTAATTTAAAATTTTGTTTCATTGATGAATCTAAAAAGTACATTTTTTGTTTTGCATTAAAAAGTTCACTATGGCCAAAAAAACAAAATAAAAAAATACCTCACAAACAAAAAACATAGGGTTAAAAAGGTAAAAAAATCAATAGATGCCACACGTATCTAATTTGGGACTGTACATGAAAACTTGTAATCCTCTCTTGAGCTTTGTTTGTTTGTTTGTTTTTTCATTTTCATAACACAAAAGAAAAATAAAACTTATTTTTTGTTTTCCCTGATATACCTGTTGACTTATTTTTCCTACGAAGGAAAATATTATAAATGCGAACGTGCCAACAAGGATTAAAAAATCCTTACAGATTAAATTCAAGCCAATTATCAAACGATTGTGTTGACGGTTCTTTTGCCTCAACAAAGAGAACTTCAAAATTGCTAAAGTGTAGAGAAAAGAAAAATTAAAAGAAGAAAGGGAAATGGAGAAAGATGATTGAGTGAACAATCAAAGTAATAATTATTTACCCCTACTCCTATGCTTCAAAAAGGAAGTGCATGAAATGTTTCGAAATGAAAGTGCTAAAAATAAATGTTTCGAAATATAAATCTATATTAAACTACTCCTAAGATAAGGAAAATGACAAGAAATATTGAAATCAACTGTCTTTGATTTGAGTTCCGGATCTTTACAATGTAGCCATTAATGGCTATTTATAGAGGAAAAAACAAAGAATAACTACTTAGTAACTACCCATTTCTTCCATCTTCATTCTTGTCTTGCCATGTGTCCTTCCACTCATCCACTTTGTCCTTCATATTCTCTATCATCTCTATAACTTCTTTTAACTTCCAAATGAATAAGAGGATGCTACGTGTCCGCAATTATATAAATAATAAAAATTATAGATTTATGGTGCTAACATTACCATGCCCTTAAAAATGATATTTACTTGAATTTTTGAAGGGCGAACCACATGACTAATCTAAGCAACAAAGTACTTCGAATGATATAACAACACCAATAAGGTGCTTCAAATGAGTATGAAATTATAACTAGATGACCAATAACAAGCTTCGAATGTGGTATAAAAAACCAAATTCATCATTCGAAGGTCTTGCGGCACAGTTTTGAAGGAACAACATCACCCCTCAAAGGTTGGAAGCATTGATATAGGATGATGATACTTACAATGAAGTTTCAAGGTTAGGCTTGACGCTTCAAATGTTTCTTCGAAGCTTTATACAGTTTCGAAGGTGAAGTAATCAACCTTTGAAACAACTCTTGATGCTTCGAATGTATCTTCAAAGCTTTATACAGTTAAGAAGGTGAAGTAATCAACCTTCGAAACAACTCTTGATGCTTCGAATGTATCTTCAAAGCTTTATATAGTTTCGAAGGTGAAGTAATCAACCTTCGAAACAACTCTTGATTCTTCGAATGTATCTCGCAAAGCTTTATACAACCGGCTAAGTAATCAACCTTGAAACAACTCTTGATTCTTGAATGTATCTTCGATGTTTTGACTGTACATACAAACAATTGGCCATCAATTTGAAAAGATAAGCCAATCTCAACTATTTATTTAAATGCATAGGCTTTTTCTAGCCAAATTCATGCATTTTAAATGATCATCCCTTGTTCTTAGTGCTTCGAACTCATAAGAACAATTTGTTAATTTTATTAGCCACATCATTAGAATTATATTTTGATGTGAACCACAAATCCAAAAAGGATTTTGAACACCAAAAGTCATGGTATAGTGTGACCATGAAAATTCATACTTTTTGACATTTTGAAAAATGTCAAAAATTTGAATTCATGAACAGTGGCTTGTTCATCATTCTTGACCATGTTTGTTTTAAAAACAAAATTTTCGCCGAATTGATTTTCATAATTATTTAGCAAAGTGGGTTGTTTTTCCATGTTAGCCATTAATGGTTTATGAAAATCACCCATAAATATGTTATTTTCATGACTTGACTCTCTAAAATTTGATTTTTGGACGCCCCGAGTCATACATGGAACAGCATTTTTAGCCAAATTTGGCTCAAGAACATGCTCTTTCGTTGTGTTAACTTCATAACTTGGCTCTTTAAAAACAAACTCTTGAACCCCCCGAGCCATTGATGAAATCAACTCTTTGCTTTTGCTATTTTCAACTATGGAAAAATTCTGAAAAAATTCATCAATTCCGGCCATTAAAGCCTCAGTTAAAGACTTGGTAGTGAGAGTTGATAACTCATCATTACATTGGCAAATTTCCATATCAAGTTAATGAATTGGTGTCTTTTTTCTTCCACCAAATAATATTGTAATAGATGAAAGTTTATTTCATCAAGAAAATGGATCTCTTCTTGAAGATCCAAAATTTTTCTTTCACGCCAATATATTTCAAATTGACAAGTTCGATTGGCGAAATCCAAATTGTGTTTCATTTCTTACACTTGGCTATCCTTCGGGCGTGCCAAAAATTGTTGACTTATTTTTCCTACGAAGAAAAATATTATAAATGCGAGCGTGCCAGCAAGGATTGAAAAATCTTTACAGATTAAATTCAAGCCAATTATCAAGCGATTGTGTTGACGATTCTTTTGCCTCAACAAAGAGGACTTCAAAATTGCCAAAGTATAGAGAAAAGAAAAATTAAAAGAAGAAAGGGAGATGGAGAAAGATGATTGAGTGAACAATCAAAGTAATAATTACTTACCTCTACTCCTATGCTTCGAAAAGGAAGTGCATGAAATGCTTCGAAATGAAAGTCCTGAAAATAAATATTTCGAAATATAAATCTATGTTAAACTACTCCTAAGATAAGGAAAATGACAAGAAATATTGAAATCAACTGTCTTTTATTTGAGTTCCGGATCTTTACAATGTAGCTATTAATGGCTATTTATAGAGGAAAAAATACAACAATAACTACTTAGTAATTACCCATTTCTTCCATCTTCATTCTTGTCTTGCCATGTGTCCTTCCACTCATCCACTTTGTCCTTCATATTCTCCATCATCTCTATAACTTCTTTTAACTTCCAAATGAATATAAGGATGCCACGTGTCCTGCAATTATATAAATAATAAAAATTACAGATTTATGGAGCTAATAATACCTTGTGCTAATTGTAAGATATTTACGCCTAAAGAAGTAATAGAATATGTGTGAGTGTTAGCATTGTAGACAAATTTATCGGTAATCTTTGCAGTTGGTTCAACAATCATGTAGTAATAGTTGATACTGTGAGATTGTAGGTTCAAATACTATAAAAAATATTTTCATATTCATTGTTGCCTTGGTTAGGGTTAGTGTAGAAAAGGATTCATCTATAATATAACCAAAAAAAAATTTGACAAATTTATCGAGAAAGAAAAACATTAATTAGTAATAAAGTAAGAAATAATTTAAATTCTTAACTTCATTATCATCATACCACATGATGCACACCTTAATTAATATAATATACCATGATCAGGTGATATATGGGCCTTGGATGTTGATTACTTTCATTTGGATGGGTCCTAGAAATGCATAGGTCAATGATTTGGTAAGGGTATGGCCTATGGACACAGAAAAAATAAATTATAAAAAAATAAAAAATAAATATAAAGAAAAATAACATTTAAAACACATGTTAAATAGTACATGAATGGCTCACTAGTTTTAAAATAGGTTATTTACACTAAGACCCTAAATTATTAATGAATATCATTTTATTATGAACTCATACATTTTAACCACTTCAAACTATAAAAATATATCACTTTCACTCTCTAGACCCCTCTAAAAGGGATGCATCTATACAATTTTCATAGTTAAGGGGGTCAATATATATATATATACGGATTCATAAATGAGGGAGATAAAATGATATTTGCTAATAGTTAAGGGATTACAGTGCAATTAACCCTTTTAAAATTGCAAAATTAAAGTTCTGTGGAAAATGAAATGAAAGAAAAATGGGGTACATAATGGGCCTATGAGGTTGGCAATTCTCCATTTAATGATATATTAATAAAAATAAATAGAGTGCTAAACAATTTTTTTAGATATTAATTTGACGCTAAAATTAAGTAAGTAGACGTGGATTGTATAGATTAGGTTGGAAGATTTGCTGTCTTTCATCAGCTAATATTATTATTAGCATAGTACATTTAAAAATGATTTAGTAAGGTTGTCGAGGGACCAATCCTTGCATGCAACAAAAAGTTGTTGCACCAACCTCAATTCTTCCTTACTATTTTCTGCTAAATGATAAAATCTAAGTGTTCTTTCAATTTATTATTACTGTACTTAACTGTTGGGTTAGGTCATTTAGTTTATCATTTAAAGTTTATTAAAAAAAATTCAAAATATTTTGATTGTTACCGACTTCAATTTTCAAAGGCACCATAAGATAAATATCTTATTTTAATATTTAATTAAAAGATTAAAAAAAAATCTTGAGTGACTATTGATATACAGGGCCCATTACTTATATCTTCAATGCCTGTGTTTTTCTTAATTGCAGCTGGCAAATATTCAATTATTTATTTAGATTTTGCAAATCTGAGTTAGGCTTTGTTTTGTCTTTTGTCTTTTTTTTTTTTAATGGTTAATGACATTATTTGTGCTTAAAGTATGTGCGTCTTGTGCTATTTTGATCCTCAATATTTTAAATGTGTTAATTTAGTCTCCAACGTATTAAATTACTTAAAATATTAAAAAATTCACTAAAATTACAAAAAATAAAAAAGTAATTTTCAGAAAATCGAATTCTAAAAATTAAAACCAAATATTAAAATAAAATAAACAATATACAGAGTAAAATAAAAACAATAAAATCCGCCAAACAAACAACTAAACAATAAAACAACAAAAATAAATTCGCCAAAAAATTAATTACGATTTACGGAAAACCACCAATCTTCTCATAGATGTGATTTGAAAAATTAGATCTACATCAATCCAAACAAGATCTGTATCAAAACCCGCCGTCACGGTTGACGTCGTTCCCATCACTACTGTCCAATTTTGCCATCGTCACTACCGTACTTCAGACACCTTTGTTTTTTTTAAAGTATATATAGTCAACCATTTTAAACACTTATCTTACAAATTAGGTAATTATTATTTGGGAAAATTTTCATAATTCATTTTCCCTTTCCTACAGTTTCAAGTACATCCTCTGATTCTGCTTCAAGTTTAAAAGAAAGTCAATTCACATTGCAGAATAAATTAGGAAAAATAACAATTTAGTGCAAATTTAGAAGGAAAAAAAATCAAGTTGATGACAAATTTTAATAAGTAAAGTCTTAACTTTTTTTCATGAATGTGGCACGAAAGAGCCCAAGCCAGTCATCCCATTAGCCTGTAATCCAAACTGTCTATAAGAGTAATTCCTGTGCACAAACTTAATTCATGAACCGCCAAGCTCATTAACTCACACACATGGCCCAATCAAATGGGTCAATCCATTCCATTGGGGTTGAGCCAATTATTATCATTTAAAACAAGGACAAATTAGTCGCATGTCTTCTTTAAAAGGTGTTTATTCTATTTAATCCCATTACTTTTTGAGTAGACATAAAGGTCTTGAGTGTTTTCCTTATTCTCTTTTTCTTTTTCTTTCTCTTTCTAATATCTAATGACCGACAATCATGTCTTCCTTCTTTTTCTGTTTCTAATATATAGTCATTGGCGACCACCATCGATTGGGATTCACAAGCAACCATCGACCACCAATTCTTTACTTCGCCCTCACCGACGATAAAGGAGATGAATTTTCGGTGAAAAAGATAAGTAAATCTACATTAGTTTCGATTAGATCTAAACCAAAAATAATTGTCGAAGTGCAATCCTCCTCTATATCTGCCTCTTTCTTTCGATCTCTCAATTTTTCTACTTTTCCTCTATTACACACTTCTCTTTTCTTGTTTTAATGGAGAAATTTTTCAAATTCTGAATAAATTATTTTTGAATTTTAGTTATAGACGAAAAAAATCTGTAAAATTTTTCAATTTCAGTTTTTTTTGGTGTTCAAATGAATCATACTTTAAAACTGTAAAATTTTATTTCACTTCCCTGTATCCAAATTGCATATCAAATTATATTTCACTTCCCTGTATCCAAAAACTTTCCAACAGAAGTATAATCAGCTCATTTAATAACATCGCAAGGAGTCAAACTACTTTGCGCGACTGAGAGGACATGGATGCTCCGTTGTGTATGGGCATCGTATGCAACTCTACATAAGTGATTTTATAAAATACGTAAGTTAAATATAAATTCGCATAATTTTACCTTTTATGAATAAATTTATGCGAATTTATATTTAACTTACGTAATTTTATAATAAAATTGCATCCATCACTAGATGGAGAAACATACAATTTGCAAATGGAGATCAATAGAACCCCAAACTATTTCTCTACAAAACCAAAACAATTTTGCAAATAGAGATCTTGTAAATAAATTACAATTCACTTCCTTCCAATAAATCAATACGTGCACTCTCATTCATTATCATCAAGCAAACAATAGAAGTAAAAACACAAGTCTCAAAAGTAAGAAATTTATTAACATGTATTCTACACTGACATTTAATAACAATCAACATGTACAACAAAGAAAGTGATCATTTCCATGTAACAATCTTTCCGAAATTCTCTGTATTTACATTCGAAGGTTTTTTTTTTTTTTTTTTTTTTTTTAAAATATGTACACAATTTTCTCATTTACTTTTTTTGGTGAATAATTTTCTCGTTTACTTGAGATCAAAGTAGGTATTCGTATTGCATTAAGAAGAAGGCTTCTGGGGAATCTTTTGGCAAGCTGCTGATATAGTGGTAGAAACACAACAAGTCCTCCGTGGAAACTGTTTTAGTGTCAACCACATCATCGCTACAAGTAAGGACCCATAAGTCTCTCGATTTGACTCTCTTTATGCTACCACGACAAAATGGGCATGACTCTGATCTCATGTTCCTACAAGTCAGAAAGAGTTTTCAGGAACAGAATGAAGAACAATATGAGAAACACGTAAACTTTGTAAGAGAACTATAGGACATGTAGAGTTTACCAATCGCGGTAACAATTGATGCACATTGCATGACAGCAATTAGGCAATACCATTTTGGTGCAAGGCTCCAAGCAAATCCCACATTCGTCTTCCCTTTCCAAGTCAATATTGGAAAACCTATAACCTCCCTCTGGTCTCTTCTTTCCAATGATCTCTGTGTCTGGATTCTCATCTTTGGCGTAGTCTGACTCCACCAAGTCAACATGGAGTCGCTGAAGAGATGGCAATATAACAGCTGCAATTTGAGTTTTTTTTTTTTTTCCAAAGGAAAGACGAGCATAATAAGTGCATAAACCAGAGGAAAACAAACATAGATTCGTATACGCATACATATATGAAAATTATATAGGAATAAGAATAATCTTTGATTTCTTTTATATTTCTTTGGAGTAATAAGACTATTCCAATTACGATACTGGTGGAGAAAGAATCGAAATAAATACAAAGAAGAGGCATCTTCTACCCGTAGACATTGAACCAAGATTTCCAGATGGATGGAGCAGGGTATTAGTATATCTAATACATAATTTATATGTGAAAATTTGTCCTCCAATAAAGGAAATATTGAATGAATTGATCGTAAATTTTGAGATTTCACTATTCCTTTACTTTTCTAGAGAAAATCTTTAATCACAGAGAAAATGGAATTTCCGCGTCGTCTGCAGATGCTTCTAATATCATTTGAGAATACAAATTCATGTTGTGCTCAAACAATAGATTTTGGTTAGAATCAATAGGAGATAAAATAAAATGATTTCCTAACCCTCTTCAAAAAAGTTTAAAAGCGGATTATCTACACACCATAGAAGTCCATAATGGTGGCCTTTCTTCCATGTGTGGAAATCTTTGGTCGCCCGTCTGTGTATACCTGCACACAGAATAAATACAAACACTCCTAAGTCCTAACATCCATTCAACAATAGTTCCTAATTTCTCTATCTTTAGAGTGAATGAACAACCCTCGTTGCAATAGTAGACGGTCTAATCTTTCTAACTCTATCAAGTATGCACGAAGAGACCTGATTTGAAGGAAAGAAATGACAGAATCAACATTTGGAGATTTGGAACCAACCTTATATACAAGTATGTGAAAGAGATTCAAGTATCTTGGAAGCAGACATGTGCAGGAACAATCCATCCATTGGAGCAAAAACAAAAAGAGAGGTGCCAAGTGATTGTAAACCAATTTCATCTGAAGACGTGCACCGCCTTTGGCTCGTGGAATCGCTGCAGCACTACACACCCAGAAAATCACAAAAAATTGAATTAAGCCAACCATCGCATTAGGGCCTGCGTCTGCATTATTTATTATTTTTTATTTTTGATAAGTGAAAAATGAGAATAAACATAAGATCTTCATTTTAATTTACTCAAACAAAATAAGAGCACATAACATAATGACATACATATCTACATTTTTCAACAATCATGAGAGGCTCTTTATACGTGAAACATCCTATTGAATTTTTCAGTTTGAAACCTGACTTCAATGGCTTTCAAGCTTTGATATGATGCACTGAACATTCCTCCCAGGTTCTTGTTTCAAAAGTAATACACCATACCATCAATGTATCTTTAAAACTAGTGCCCTGTTTGTTTTAGGGGAAAATATTTTTTTTGCAATTTTTGACGTTTGGTACAACAAAAAACGAAATTTAGCGGAAACATTTTCCGCAATCAAAGAAAACATACTTATTTAGACGAAAACGTTTTCGACTTTTGAAAAATGGAAAATATTTTTGGAGTGCCACCGCCAACACTATACAAGCCACTAGCACATTAGTTTTGAGGTTGCAACCAAACATAGGAAAACATTTTCTACTTTTTTGTGGAGGAAAATATTTTTTGCTGAAACAAACCTATGATAAAAATAAGAGTAAACATATGAAGTCTATACACCTCTTAAGCTTTCTAAAATACAATTTGCAGGCCTACCCAAATTTCCCACCAGCTATGCAGTCACAAGAATGCCAATCATCATAATACTGAACAATACTAGAAAAGCAGAAAAATTTCACCCCAAGAAAAAGATTGCAATTTTGATATTAACAATGGATTGTCAGAGTAGAAAATAAATGATGAAATCCTCTTTAGGCCGTGTTTGGATCATAAATTTGAGGGGAGAAATCTTTTCCTCCCCAATTGTGCCCGAATCCACTATCCAAACAGAGCCTTAGGGTTTACAAATTCCTGAACTTACAGAACAATATTTAAAAACCACCATATAAACACAGAATCCCAAATTGGGTTCTAGATGTTCCTCAACTCGAGATGATGATGATAATAAATGATTCAAGAAAAAAAATGGGAAATGAAAATTGACCATATAAATATATTAACATGGGTAAATTAATAAGCATATATACAAGGAAAAAAAAAAGAGCAGAAAATCAAGAGAGAAAAAACCCAGAAATTGAAGTTGAAAGAAAAGCTCACAGAGAGTTGGCATGTTGAATATCAGATTCCAGAATTTTCAGAGAATCCTGGTGAGAAAACCTTGGGAACTGATAATACATCATCTCCATCTTTCTCTCTCTCTCTCTCTAAAACTCCCCCCCTCTCTGCCTCTACATACAATATATCTCTATATCTATATATGGTTTTCCTGGAAAATGAAAGAGAAATTGACCCAGAAAGCTAAATTTCCTCCTTCACAAATACAACAAAGAGAAGAATATGAAATGAAAGACAGCTGTTTCTGTCTGTAAACTTTCTCACTCCATCTCTTCTGGATTGGGCGGCTATGAGTACGACCCATTTCTTTGGTTGATGGGTATTGTTTGGTTAGAAGGAAAATAATTAAAAGCCAATATAGCTTCTTCTTTTTTTTGTTGTTTTTCCTCTTGGTGAGGTTTGGTTTTCGTATGTGTTGGCAGAATATGAGACTTGAGAGGTTTTTTTTTTTTTTCAATTTTGATAACCACATAATTAACAATATATGATCTGTCACTTTTAATGTCAATTGTGATAATGTTGTCATCCATATACTATACTAAATTTGTGTGTTGTGACACCTTATTTCTTGATTATTTCTTTTCATTTCATTTTGTTTTGAACCCATTAACCATCTCAACGCCCATTTTTTTAGGGGTTTTATGGTTCGTTTGGATTAAGTGGTTTGAAGAAAGAAATAGAAGAATTTGATTTTTTTTTTTTTTTTTTTTCATCTTAATCACTTGTTTGAATTATTAAAGAAAAGAGAAATTTGCAGAAATAAAAATAAATTGATTTATCTTATAATTCACTTCTTAAATCTTTCTAAAATTTGATAGATTGTGAGAAAAAAGAAATTAGATGATTAGTAACTCTATATAATTAAAAGTTATTTTAGTAATTTAATAAAATTTAACATTTTTACTTTTTATACTCCATTTAGTTTAATAGAATTTAAAATTTTTTTTTTTTTGAAAAATAAAATAAAAGAATGTGTTAAAAATGGAGAGAACACACACACACACACACACAAACAAACAAAAGAGGTCAATCACAAATACAGCTATATAATGAGCTTGCTATATACCTATCATCTTGCCCGTTTACAAACAATGTGGGTAAAGCTCGCTAATTAAAATTTTGAAAAATGTTTGGAATTTCTGCAAAGAAGTATTTCTACGAACTTCACTGATGTATTGATCATTGATATATTTGATATTTTTTTTTTTTTAATCTCTGACCGTGACATAAATGATTCAGATCATTTTAAGAATTGTGTTTTGTAGGTCTCTATTATTATTGTAAAATTTTAATGTAACAATGATAACATTTTGTTGATTTAAAAAAGCAAATAATAACATTTTGATATAATAATGAATTGATTGATACTAACATGATTAAAAATTAAACAATGTCAGGGATATAAATTTTTTTAGCAAATATTCACATAAGAATGAGACTTGCATCCATGTAGGATCCATATTCTCATGGGTGTTTGGTAGAAAAATTCAAGATCTTTTTGTTTTACTTTTTTTTTCTTTTTCTTTAAAATTAGATCTTCAATGTTATAAAAAAGAATCCCATAAAATATGGCATTAAATGATTATTAAATTGGATGGCTAACAAATCATTCATCCACTCCAAGTTATGTTATTCTCCCCTAGAGATATTATTGAAGCAGTAGTAATTGGTAGCTCGAGAGTTGAGGCTCAAGATTTGGCTCGAGGGTCAAAACGATTTTTTTCTTTTTTCTCGTTTTCACCCCTCTTTCTTTATATTTTTTTTTGACAGAAGAAGAAGAAAACGGAAGGTTTGGCAAAAGAAGAAGAAGACGGAGAGGGAGGGGGAGGAGGAGGAAGAGGAGGGGGAGGAGGGGAAGGCCAACGATCTGACGATCTGAAGCTGGGCGGCGACGAGCGATGGCGGGCGATCGGCGTCTTCTCTCTCTCTCTCTCAAGCATCGCTTCTCTCTCTGCCTCTCCCTCTCCCTCTCTTCCTCTTTTCTCCTTCTCTCTCGAGCCAAATTCGAGCTTATTTTTCGAGCTACCGCTCATTTCCCATTATCGAAGCAAGGATAGCGGGTGATATTTGTTACAAATAAATAGAGTAATGCTATTCAAATAGGGAGAAAAAAAATACAAAAAAAAAATAGAGATAAACCAAAATTATACTGGCCTCTTATTTGATAAAGTTAAATAGACCGAAATTAAATGTAAAAATAGAAAAACAAATAATGTAAAATGTATGTTTTCTTGTAAAGAAATCTTAATATTTTATTTATATAACTAATAAATTATTAATAAAAATGAGATTAAGTACTGTTATGTGAATTATAACCTACATGTCAAGGTTGGACTTACTCTATTTTTTTCAGAT
Source organism: Camellia lanceoleosa (assembly GCA_025200525.1). Lineage (NCBI taxonomy): Eukaryota > Viridiplantae > Streptophyta > Magnoliopsida > Ericales > Theaceae > Camellia > Camellia lanceoleosa. The sequence continues at coordinate 9,290,671 of CM045767.1, read as the reverse complement.
CACAAATGAGGTCAATATAATTTACCTAAAATTTTATATAGAATAATGTGATTGTATTATAGTCCTATCACTTCAAAATAAATAAATAAATAAATAAATCTATCAGATTGACAGTTAATTATTATAACAATATTATATGTACCAATTAGTATACTGACTAGTATACCAATTGATAATGTGACATAATTTAAGAGATTTGTGGTATTTATAATTTGTATAATGAGTGTAATCAATAATATTGCCATAACTAATATTAATACACTAGTTAATAGACTAATTAGTGTATGTAACACCGCCGTAATTATTATCACATCATTTGGGTGACAAACTCTTAAATTTTCTATAAGAATATCTTCTTCGAAATAAAGGATTGATGATTGAGTAAGTGCCTCGTTGTGCAACATTAATTATTAAGGGAATGGCTTTCCTCCAATCAGTGATTGGATTGAAGGATATTGTTAGATCTGTGGAGACTCATTACAGGTCTCGTTTCGATAATTCGAACCGTTAAATATGTAGAACTCGTCGAATACTATACGCTTATAAAAAATCACGTTAATTGGATATCGATAGTTATGTGATCAAATCAATTTTGTATAAAAAAAATAAATGAACGGTGAAAAATAAACGGCTTACAAAAATATAATTTGATCATGTAGCTATCGCTATTCAATCAACATGATTTTTTTACAGTTATATAGTACTCGATGAGTTCTATACATTGAATGGTTCAGATTATCGAAATGGGACTTGTTGTAGACTCCTAGAGATCCAACAGTACCCTTCAGTCCGATCACGGATTGGAAGGAAGCCATTCCCAATAATTAAATATGAACATATGAATCCCAATATATATATATATATATAAGATCCACCTTGTCTCATTTTCGAGATCAAGTCTAGATCGTTCAGTCCAGCTCATGGGCCTATTTTTTAGTCCCATTTCGATAATCCGAACCGTTCAATGTGTAGAACTCGTTGAGTACTATATTCTTGTAAAAACTCACGTTGATCGGATATCAATAGCTATTTGATCAGTTCAGATTTCTGTCAACCGTTTATTTTTTCACTGTTCATTTTTTTAAAAATACAAATCTGATCCAATCAAATAACTCTCGATATCCGATTAGTGCGATTTTTTACAAGTACATAGTAGTTAATGAGTTTTACACATGGAATGGTTCGGATTATTGAAACGGGGCTAAAAAATAGGCCTATGGGCTGGACTGGACGGTTCAGTCTTGATCTCAAACATGAGACAAGCTACACTCTCTCTCTCTCTATATATATATATATAAATAAATATGCAAGTGAAAATATATTAATGTTCTCTTTTTTTTATCTTATAATTTTTTTTTTTTTTTTTTTTTTTGTTAAAAAAATTAGAAGGGAGATCCCAAAGGCCAATCCAACTTGGACTGTCGTATAGATTAAAAGTCAACTTTTTAACTTTTTGATTTTTTTTTAGATTATATCATATCTCTATTTTTTTATACGTTTTTTTTTAAATAAAAAAATTAAACAAGTCAAAAAATTAATTTTTAACCTACTTCCTAAAATAGAATCAAACCCAAACCATGTATGAAGATTAGTAATGGATCAATACAACTAATTAGGGGTGTCCGTGGTTCGGTTACAGTCGTAAAATCTCTAATCCGTCACCCGTTTGCCGAATTGACGGATTGAAAAAATCAATCAGTATCTGTCCGCCGGATTGACAAATGCGAATTGAGCTAATTGGCGGATAAATGCAAATTGGTTTGACGGTTTAGAATTTTACAAATTTTGAACATAATACAACAACTTATATCAACATTTTTTTTGGATAATAATCCAACTCAACATAACTAAAAAATTATCAAGTAAATTGTCAAATATCAATAATAAATACATATAAGAAAACAATGCATTATCAACATTATTTCATTACTTTTTTTTATATTAAAAAACTATTTAATTTGATTTTTTTTTAAAATTAAGCCTTATATTTTTCATACAAAAATAACAAATATTAACACTTGCCATTTGATAAAAGGATTTTCAAATTGAAAACACAACAAAATATTTAAACTCTTTTTCAATTGAAAACACAACCAGAATATCTAAACAAATTGAAAACACAAAATCTTACAAATTACTAGGGGTGCTCGCGGTTTGGCGGTTCGGTTGCGGCTAAAGGAACCTCAAATCCGCCATCCGTTCAAAATTAGGCTGATTGAAAAAAATCAATTCACAACCGTCCACTTGTCATCACGCATCCATCCAAAATGCGGGGGATCAGTTCGGTTTGGTTCGATCAGTTTGGTCGGATCGAAATATTCGCTGCTCGCCCTACAACTAATATTGAGACATCTTTGGATATATATATATATATTGAATTCAATTAATTTAAAATTGGATCAAATGAATTCAAATGTAATTAGATAATTGGATCTCATTTTATAAAAAATATATATGTTAGGCTTAGTTATTTTGATGATTTATTTAATTATGTTTTAATTTATTTGAAAGAAAAAAATAGAATTAAAATTTATTTTGTCCCATTATTTCTCACGTAAACCTTTATCCTAAATGTTGTTAAAATGTATTTAATATTTGATTAAATTAGGAGTTCAAACAGCCCAAAACGAAGGTTCAAACAGCCTAGCACAGCAGTAGGCCAAAAGGTTCAAGTGGAAGATATTCAAATTAGTAATGATGGAAGTACAACGGCTATAAACGGCTATAAAGGCCAAAAGGTTCAAAAGATTCAAGTGAAAGATATTCAAATTTGTAATGATGGAGTGGAAGATCTTCAAATTGGTAATGATGGAAGTACAACGGCTATAAATAGCTATAAATTCAAATGAATACAACGGCTATAAACGGCTATAATTTTCATTATATATACCAAAGCCTCTAATGTATACAAGTTAAAACAAAAAAACCTGAAAACATTTTTTGATCTATAATCACTCACATCTTTTCTCAGAAATTATGCACTGAGCCTTATTGCTTTAAGCCTATCTTTCCTGTGTGAGATTTACAGAAAAATCAAAACTTCATTTTATATATCTATCTTGAGAGATATTTATTGTAAGTTTTCTTTGAAAGAAAAAATACCATTTCATCTTGTAAAAGTGTTGCAAACACTGTGTTCTTGAAATCTTGAGAGTGATTGTGAATCACCTAAGATTTGCAAAGGTTTGGGCTTATGAAGTCTGTGTAAAATCCATAAATGATTGCTCCATTTGTAAAGAAGTTGCTAGCACCCCTGTGAAGCTAGAAGATAGTGGAAAATCTCAAGTGAAGCTTGAGGAGTGGATGTAGGCTTGGTTGAAGCCGAACCACTATAAATCTATTTGTCTCATCTTCCCTAATCTCTTTACTTTCATACTACTTCTATAACTATCTAATATTCATGTATTAATCATTTGATTTTCCATATATGTTAGTTATATTTCATTGTTATTTTGCTTGATCATTTACTGCTAAGTTCATCATTGTGCTTGTTAATAATTTGTTGTATTAGTAGTTAATTTTATTGTGGTATTATTAATTTTATTTTGTAGAAACCTAATTCACCCTCCCTCTTAAGTTGCTTTTTGGGTAACAATTGGTATCAGAACCTGGGGCTCTTGTTTAGATTTAATAATCTTGAGTTTTTGATCCATAGCAACCATGTATTCTACTTACTCTGCTGTAGGACAAACTAGCAATAGGCTACCTCTCTTTAATGGTAGTAATTACATTCATTGGAAAGAAAAAATGACTTTGTATCTTGAAGTTACCAATTATGCTTTATGACTCATTATCACTAAAGGTTCTAAAATCCTTACCAAGGTAGTAGACCATATCAGTGTACCTAAACTTGCGGATGAATTTGATGAACGTGATTATAAACTCCTTCAAGCTAATGCTAAAGCCAAGCTTATTCTTGTGTGTGGACTAGATGCAAATAAGTACAATAGAATTTCTAGATGTATTACTGCTAAAGAGATTTGGGATAAACTTGAAATCACCTATGAAAGAACTAGCCAAATAAAAGAGTCTCAGATTGACATGTTTATTCATGATTATGAACTCTTTACTATGGAATCATTTGAATCTATTTTTGAGATGTTTTATAAGTTTACCAATATTATTAATGCTCTAAAATCTCTTGGTAAATCTTATATTAATGGTGAGCTTGTGAGAAAAATACTTAGGTCTTTTGCCAAATGAATGAGAAACTAAGGTTACAGCTATCCAATAAGCAAAAGACATAACAAAATTAGGCATTGAAGAACTCCTAGGCTCACTCATGGCTCATGAACTTTCAATGATGGATAACAACAAAAAAGAAGTCATTTGGGGAGAAAATAATGAAGTAGCCAGCCTGTGTCTCATGACTCTTGGAGAAGAAAAATTCACTCAAGATGAGGTAATTTCTAATTATGTAGAACTTGAAAGTGCTTTCAATGAATTACATGACATATTTAGAAATGTTTGTGTTGATAATTCTAAATTAAAAAACTTAGTTAATTCTCTTTCAAATGATGTGGATGTTTTAAAAATGAAAAATGCTACTTTAAAAATGACTTTACGTCTATTGTCAATGAGAAAAACATTTTGAAAAACAATGTTGAGGATTTAAACAAAACTCTTGAAAATTTTGTAGAAGGCAAAGAAAACCTCAACAAGTTTCTTGGAAATAAAAAATGTATTTTTGACAAAGTAGGCATTGGTTTTGATCCTCCTAAATATTTTATGAGATTAAATGTTCTTGAGACTAATCCCTATGGACCCAAGAAAGTATGGGTACCAAGAAAGAAATTAAGATATTTTGTAGGTGGAATCTCAAAAAATACCAAGAACTTCGAAAGGAAATGCACAACAAGAATGTTCAATATAAAGAGCAAAATCAGCTCCTACAAGAAGAAGAATGATGAAATGAAAATCACCAAGATAAACAATAGAGGTAATATATGGGTGAAAATTCCAAAGAGGTAAATTAAGGTATAACTTCTAACACACCTTTAAGCTTAAAGTTCTATACTCTTTAAGGTGTGATTTACGTACAATAGGGTGTGTCTAATCATTGCTTCCATGTAACCTAATTGTACTAAGTTTGCTAAGTCATGTTCTGCTAATTTCTTTCAAACATTCATTGAACTCAAAAATGAGAATTATATTATTTTGATGAATGCCTATTAGAATATGAATGATTCATGTATTCATTAGCATTGTATATCATGTCATCCATTGCTATGAAAAAGAGATAAAAAGTGATAAATATGTTTTAAGCATACTTTTCACATCTTATATATGACTTCATACTAATATGTTAATTCCTTTTTGAGTCATATCTTTATAGAATCAATTTTGATGTCATAGCATGTTTTTGAGATGTATACTATCTATATTTTGAATTGTACATTTATGATCTCAAGAATATGCTCAATATAAAAATTTCATTCTTATATGCTTTACATTGGAATATTTGAATGAGTTATGAAATTCGTTGATTATGATCCATCAACAATGTTTAAATGAAAAGAAACATCATACGTTTGTAGAGACATTGCATCTATCTTATTGAATATTTTTTGAATATGGATTATATTGGCATACATCTTATGAAATTCTTTTGATTGATAAATTGTTGAATTAATTGTTTATACCATTCATGTTGTGTTCCACATTGAGTAAAATGTTTTGTCACACTTGAGTATGTGGATTGAATCGATGAAAATGCCTCTTGATAATATTATGTGATTAAATGATATTGTTGCATCATTTTTAAAACAAAGAACATAACACTATTTTTTTATGCATATTATATTATGTGCTACAACTTGAAAATTCTGAAAAATAGCATTCCAAACTCTTGTTTGATCATTGAATTATTTTTTACTTTTTGAGTTTGTGATAAGAAGTGATTTGTGTTGTATTTTTATTGAGTAATAGTGATTGTTCTATGAATGCTATATTTACACAAATCACATTAGAAAAGGGTAGCATCAACTTAGGGGGAGAAATCATTTTGCTAACATACTTGTTAAACCCTTTTGAGATGAACTCCTCGTGAAAGAAAATTGAAGATTGAAAAGCTTATGTTAGACTTATTTATTTTGATGATTTATTTAATTATGTTTTAATTTATTTGGAAGAGAAATTTGTTTTGATGATTTATTTGAAAGAGACAAATAGAATCAAAATTTATTTTGATAATTTATTTGAAAGAGAAAAATAGAATCAAAATTTATTTTGTCCCATTATTTCTCACCTAAACCTTTATTCTAAATGTTGTTAGAATGTATTTAATATTTGATTAAATCAGGAGTTCAAATAGCCCAAAACAAAGGTTCAAACAGCCTAGCACAGCATCAGGCCAAAAGGTTCAAAAGGTTCAAGTGAAAGATATTCAAATTAGTAATGATGAAAGTACAACGGCTATAAATAGTTATAAAGGTTCAAAAGGCCAAAAAGTTCAAGTGGAAGATATTCAAATTTGTAATGATGGAGTGGAAGATATTCAAATTGGTAATGATGGAAATACAACGGTTATAAACGGTTATAAATTCAAATGACTACAACGGCTATAAACGACTATAAATTTAAATGAATACAACGGCTATAATTTTCATTATATTTACCAAAGCCTCTAATGTAAATAAGTTAAAACAAAAAAACTTGAAAATATTCTTTGATCTATAATCACTCACATCTTTTCTCAAAAATTATACACTGAGCCTTATAACTTTAAGCCTATCTTTCATGTGTGAGATTTACAGAAAAATCAAAGTTTTATTTTATATATCTATCTTTGAGAGATATTTATTGTAAACTTTCTTTGAAAGCAAAAATACCATTTCGTTTTGTAAAAGTGTTGCAAACACTGTGTTCTTGAAATCTTGAGAGTGATTGTGAATCATCTAAGATTTGCAAGGGTTTGGGCTTGTGAAGTCTGTGTAAAATCCGTGGAGGATTGCTCCATTTGTAAAGAGGTTGCTAGCACCCCTGTGAAGCTAGAAGATAGTGGAAAATCTCAAGTGAAGCTTGAGGAGTGGATGTAGGCTTGATTGAAGCCGAACAACTATAAATCTGTTTATCTCCTCGTCCCTAATCTCTTTACTTTCATACTACTGCTATAGCTATCTAATATTCATGTGTTAATCATTTAATTTATCATGTATGTTAGTTATACTTCATTATTATTTTGCTTGATCATTTACTGCTAAGTTCATCATTGTGCTTGTTAATAATTTGGTGTACTAATAGTTAATTTTATTGTGGTATTATTAATTTTATTTTGTAGAAACCTAATTCATCTCCCCTCTTAGATTGTTTTTTGGGTAACAATATATATATATATATATATATTTAGATATTTCAAATTGAGATAGATTTACGTAATCTTATTTAAGTTCTGTTTGTTTCAACATAAAATATTATCTTCAAAAGTATTCTATGTTATTTGGTTAAATAAAAAGTAAATAAAATATATCTTAAGAAAACATCTTCGGGCATAGTTTCCAAAATGACTTCTCATTAAAATTTTCGTACGTTAATTTTTAGGATGTTCACTCCTGCATCCATTCAGCATATTGATTTTTTCAAAATAAAAGCGTGACTCTTCATTAGTTTACTCAACACATAACATACATACATATATATATATATATATATTGGGTAAATTATTTTAACAGTCATTGTAGTTTAAGATTTATATCACTTTAGTTTATAACTTTTTAATTATAATATATTTGACTCTAAATTTTGAATTTTATTTCAAATAAGGACAATCAAATATATTTCATTTGCAAACGATCCATTTCAAAGGTAAAGTCGTCATATAACTTATTTTGTATTAGTTAACTTGTATATTGTTTGAAATATAATGGATTTTTTTTTTTAATGAATCATGCTGAAATTTTTTTAGTTATAAAGCTCTGTTTAGTTTGGTTTTTAATATTTTCAGAATTTTTTTTAAGAAACTAAAAATTAAATTGGTAAAAAAAATTAAGAACACTTTATTTTTATATAATTTTATCTTTTGGGAAGATAGAAATAATTTTTTAAGATAATTTTTTTTTTATATTTATTTTCATCTAATTAGTTTTTATTTTTTCAAAAGTTAAACATGGTGACAACTTTGATGTCATTATTAAATCAATCCATTAAATCAAAAAATCCAAAAATAAAACATTTCATAGATTAAACATATCGATTATATATTAAAAGCCTAATAACCATCCATTACATGATAACCATCAAAAAAATATCTGTTAATAACAAATATAATCATTTATTACATGATAACTATCGAAAAACACACATACTAAAAAATATTTTGGTAAAAAATAAAAAAATATGTAAAAGATTTATCATTTTTATATAATTTTTATCTTTGATATGTACAATAATTTTTTAAAAATTCAAAAATAATTTTTTAATATTTATTTTTGTCAAACTAGTTTATATTTTATCAAATTGATGACTTTGTTGTTGAAATTGAGTAATGGTATCTTTACTTGTCCTTATTTGAAACGAAATTCAAAATTCAAAGTCAAATGTATCACAATTGAAAGGTCAGGGATCAAAGTGACACAAATCCTAAATTATAGGGACCGTTAGTATAATTTGCCCATATATTTTTTATTTCAAGTGTCAACTAAATATTAAAAAATAAAATATACATATATTTTTTTGTGCCAAATCAATTGATAAGGAAAAAAAAAAATCGTATATACACGGTTGCAATTTCAATATACCCATAGCTTTGTATTGAATTGATGTATCTACAATACAAAGCTATGGGTATATATATAGGACTATAAAGAGTGTTGTACAAGGGAAAGAGTAAGGAAAGGAAAGAATAAGGTAGGGAGAGAATAAAGCAAGATTTGAACATACCTAATAGGGAGGTGCCTATAATTTAAATATGGAATACAAAAAATAATATATATATATATATATTTCATATATTAACATACCCCCTCAAACTCAAGGTGGCAAGGTAGAATCAAGGTGGCAAGGTAGATATCAACTTGAGTTTGAAAACCAAATCTTAGAAATGTCCATAGGTCTTGGTGAAGATGTCAGCAATCTGATCAACAGTAGAAATAGGAAGAAGATGAATAGTGCCTTGAGTGACATGTTGGCGAACAAAATGACAATCAATCACAATGTGTTTGATTTGATCATAGAAAACATCATTATGCGCAATTTGTACAACACTACAATTGTCACAGTATAGAGCAGTGGCAATGGAAGAAGTAACACCCATAAAGTAACTAGCGAAGCCAAAGGAGCTCCTGAGCAGTATCAGCAAGAGCACGATATTCGGATTCGGTGCTAGAGCGAGAGACCAAGATTTGTTTCTTGCTACACCAACATATAAGAGAATCACCCAAGAAGAAACAAAATCCTGTGGTAGAGTGACGATCAGTCAGATCACCTGCCCAATCAGCATCTGAATATGCATATAATAAGAGTGCAGAACTAGAGGGGTAGTGAAGACCATGAAATAAAGTGCCTTTAACATAGCGAAGAATGCGAAGCACAGCAACATAATGTGTAGATCAAGGAGCTGACAAAAATTGGCTAACAAAGTGCACAGCATGTGCAATGTCAGGTCGAGTAATAGTGAAATAAACAAGACTGCCTACTAATTGTCAATACAAGGTGGCATTGGGAAGAGGTGTGCCATCTAGGATGTTAGGTGTTCATTAGGTTCGAGATGAGTAGAGACAATTTTGCTGTCAATGAGGCCAACCTTTGCTAGAAGGTCAGAAGCTTATTTGACTTAAGAGAGATAATAGCCATCGGAGCTAGAAGAGATCTCAAGACCCAAGAAATATGTGAGAGTACCCAAATCCTTCATCTCAAAGTGTTCACTAAGAGACTTTTTGAGTGAAAAAATTTTGTGAACATCATTACCAGTAAGAATCATATCGTCCACATAAAGAAGAAGAAGAACAATGCCATGTTGAGATTTGTAGATAAAGAGAGCAAATCCATAAGAGCTGGAAGAGAAAACAAGGGCCTAGATGGTAGAACTAAACTTTGAAAACCATGCACGAGGAGCTTGTTTGAGTCCATAAAGTGCCTTTCGAAGTTTACAAAATTGATTAGATGAGTGAGGATATCCAGGAGGTGGTTGCATATAGACTTCTTCTTGAAGATCACCATTCAAGAATGCATTTTTGACATCCATCTAAAATAATGTCCATTTTTGAATGGCAACAACAACAATTAAACTTCAAAACAGAGGTGAGACGAGCCACAGATGCAAAGGTTTCTTCATAGTTAATTCCATATTCTTGTGTAAAGCCCTTAGCAACCAGACGGGTTTTATAACGTTCGACAGTCCCATAAGAGTGTGTCTTAATCTTGTAGACCCATTTGCAACCAACCAAAGGCTTGTTAGGAGGAAGGTCAACCAACTCCCATGTGCCAGTTTGGTCCAAGGCTTGTAACTCTTCTACCATTGCTTGCTACCAAAGGGGGTTAGTACTAGCCTCATAATAAGAGTGAGGTTCATGTTAAGAGAAAATAGTAGTAGAATAACAATGATAGTCACAAAGCAAGACAAAAGGTTCTTTTACCCGAGTAGATTGACAAAGAGATGTATTAGGAAACACAGAGGATTCAGTGGGAAGCTCCGAAAGATCAATGGACATAGGGACTTCAAGAGAAGCGGGAGGGCTAGGAATAGGAGATGGAAATGTAGGACCGTCAAGAGAGCCAGACTCTGTAGAGGGGAGTGGACCTGTAATAAGCTCATTAGTAGCATCTGTATTAAACTCATCATCAGAAAATAGAAGAATTGAGGGATCCATAAAGAAAGGCGTAGTGGGAGAATCAGAGTTGTGGAATGGAGACATAGAAGAGAACATTTTATGTTCCAAAAAAAATGACATGTCTAGAGACACGAAGGCGTTTAGAGATGGGATCCCAACAGCGATAACCTTTGTGTTTAATGCCATATCCCAAGAAGCAACAAAGAAGAGCGCGATGTTCTAATTTGTTATATTCATATGGCTATAATAAGACAAAACATGCACAACCAAAAACACGAAGATGATTATATACCGGGAACTTACCATAGAGACGCTCATATGAAGTTTGATTGTTGATAATGTGAGAGGGAACATGATTAATAGTGTAAGCAGCAGTGAAGATTGTCTCTCCCTAAAAAGTTCTGGACAAGAGGCAGATATTAAAAGAGCACTAATAATGTTAAGAAGGTGACGATGTTTGTGCTTTGCACAACCATTCTATTGATGTGCCAAGACAAGAGGAGTGAGGGAGTGTACCATGTTGACGAAGAAATTTTAAAAAATTGTGTCTTAACCCGTAACACCCCTCGTCACTGATCACTGATAAACTACTGATTATTGTTAAACTGAGACTGATTATGATAAGTAATTGAACTAATTAAAATACTGAACTGACTGACTGAAATCTGAAACTGATTGATTGAGTATATCTGTTTGAATTGCATTCTACCTGTTCGACCGTTAAATTATCTGTTCATGTCTTTGTGTTTAAACTGCAAATTGAAGGCCTTATCGGCAGCCAAATCTGAAATTGATTGATGTTCTGTGTTAATTAGATTTTATATGATTTCATGGTGTAATTATCTGAAAAGTGATTTGGTATGATTAAATTAGATTTAAATAAGCTAATTTCATGAGTTGGACTTATTACCATGATGCCATTGTGAGTGCGCCACTTCATAGAACAACTTGAGACTTAGATTCAACATTTTTTCCCTCAGTCATTTTGAACCCACAACCGACTAGAGAGAGAGAGTGAGAGGTATAGAGTGATTACAACTTGAGTTCCTTACATTTTGCTTGGGAATTGAAGAAATTGAAGAGAGTATTGCGAATTGAGCTCCTAGACCTTTAATTCAAGACCTAAGGTAGAGTAACTACCCTTTTGTTCATGAATGTAAGTGGTTCTTGCATGGTCTAGAGCATAGTTAAAGTCTTGAGCCAAGTTATGGCTCTTAATTGTTGAATTGAAGCTTAATTGTTGCATGCATGGCTATATCCTTGCATTTTGAGGTTGATTACATAGAATTTGGTGCATGCATGCTCATGATTATGTTTAAGGTTCATGAAATCATCTTGTTCTCAAACGATTTGGCTCTTTTGAGCATGTATTGAAGCTTTGAATTGATTTAAAGTCTTGCATGACATATTTGAAGTTAGTTCAAGAAAATTTGGTTTGAAATTGGATTTAATTGAAACACCCATGGGCTTTGATTTATCAAATTGATCTTTGAAACATGTAACATTATGTGTTTTCCAGGTTTTCAGCCCAAGAGGATCGATTTTAATGCATTTAAACTTGGTTTTGAGCTTGGGACTCAAATCTGGGTTTTCCAGATTTTAGACCCACGCTCGAGCGAGGAAATCCACACTCGAGTGTACACTCTGTGATCATGTCTTCCGCTCAAGCGAGAAAATTGACGCTCGAGCGTGAAATTCGTGCATCCAGTACTTTGCATGAGTTTACAGTCTGCTCGAGCGAGAGAATCCACGCTCGAGCGAGGACTTATGTCTCACGCTCGAACGAGGGTCGAGCGCCTGTCGAGTGTGAATTTTGAGCATCTAGTATTTTCACTGTAGCTTACAGTCCGCTGGAGCGACGAAAGTCACGCTCGAGCGGAGCTCCTTTGTCTACATGTCCGCTCGAGCGTAGAAAGCCACGCTTGAGCGAGACCCCTGTTTTCTAAAAATTTTGTAAAGTGTTTAAAAGTGCATCTTTGCATCCTCTTTCTATCCTAGGCATTCCTAGGGCATGTTTAAGACATCTTAATGAGGATATAGATGTAGAACACACCGAGGCAATTAGGAATTAAGTTATTATCTTTCCCAACTGTGTAGCTCAGTGTGTGTTTGTTCTGTAAACTGTGTAGGGTTGGCGACTGGAGACACGCTCTAGCCTAACTGTAGCCCAGAACTCTGTGAGTAACAATTGTGTAAAGATATGTTCAACTGAGAATATTTCTGACTGTTTAACTGAACTGTTTTCTGAACTGATACTGTTAATTGAATGAATGTATGTCCTATATTCTGAACTGTATTGTGGCATCCTTAGCAACTACTGTTTACTGTTACTGTTACTGTTACAGAGATCTCTGTCGGTTCCCTTGTTGGAACCACTACTGTTTACTGATTGATGGCCATCATTGACTGTTCGGTCTTCCAAGACCTACTGTTTACTGTACTGCTATGCTAATGGATGTACCACATATGACTGAATGACTGATATACTGAATTAATGAACTGTTTTCATTACTGTAAGGACATTCATTCTAAACCTCTTTACGCATTATGTTATTCACTGGGTTTTAGCTCACTGTTTATATATATGTAGGTGTTCAGGCACCAGACCGGAGCTAGGAGTGTGGGTTAGACTCCCCTTTTTGTCAAGCCAACTACTGTGCCTCACTGCGAGATTCCGAGCCTGCCAAGCTATGGCTTAGGGGTGTTTTAGTCCCCTGTCTATCCCTGTACCTGTTTTGTTTACTGTATATATGTACATACGGTTTTGTCACTGACTGTATATATGTATGAAAAGTCTTTTTGTATACAGACTGTCACAACTCATTGGATATTGTTTATTTATTGTTTTGGCTTCCGCCATGCCCCTGTACTCTGTATTATTGTCTTACTGTTAAGAAGGCCTTCGGTAATCTCGGATTACTGGCCAATTATAGTACTAAACCCATAGGGGCGGGTTTGGGTCGTGACATAACCATATTAGCAAATTTTTGATGGTGCGAGAAAATTGTGTCTTGACCATATTAGCAAAATCATAGTAGTATTGTTGTAATTCAGAATGATTTTTCATTAGAAATAACCATGTAAGGCGAGTAAAATCATCCACAAAAATTACAAAATACCTAGATCCCCCTATGGTAGGATGTGGTGAAGGGCCCCAAACATCAGAATATATGCGATCAAAAGGTGTATGGAACATAGAAACACTTTTATTAAATGGTAAAGATGGTTGTTTGGCAAGTTGACAAGATAAACAATCCACTGGATTATTTGTAACATAACCTAACTGACCATTTGACACTAAACTACATAAACGACTAAATGACACATGGCCGAGACGGGAATGACAAAGATCGAGAGTAAAATTAGTAGAGGCGGCGATGTAAATGAGCTCGTATAAATGCCCATTTTCACGGCCGATCCCAAGAGTCTGTCCCGTCCGGGGGTCTTGCACAACACAACCAGAGAAAGAGAAAATAACAGGAAGACCAAGATCACAAAGTTGCCCAAAAGAGATTAGATTGAGAGTAAGATGAGGAATTAAATAAGTGCTAGGAAGGGAAACAGTAGAAGTAGAGACATGGCCTATATGGCTAACATGCATAGGAAAGCCATCAGCAGTGTAAATGGTAGGAATATTAGAAGTAGACATTGTAGAATCGAAAATAGTAGAATCAGATGTCATATGATTGCAACAAGCAAAATCAAAGAACCATGAGGAGGTACCTAAGGTGACTAAAAGAGCAGCAGAGGGTGTACCAGAAGTAGAGAGAACCTATTTGACTATGGATTCAATGTCATGAAGTGTGAAGGTTTGGCTGGGCTTAGGAGGAGCAACATCGGAGGAAAATGTCGCAACAATAGCAGTAGCAGTAGTAGAATAATAATCAGCAGTGAACCGATAGCGGTAATGGGGTCGAGATTGACCTCATTTGAAATGATTGTCATGAGGTTGGCAATTAAGAATTTTTTGTTTTTTTTAAGAGAAAAATAAATTAAATAGTGGCAAAATAAATAAGACAATAAATGGGACAAATGTCATCAAAGCGATGCACATTAGCATAGTGGGGCACAGAGTACGTTAGCAAGAGTAGCGTAGAGTCTAGTTGATGTGGAAGCTGAGTGCGCTGACGTTAGCGAAAGGACAAAGGGGTGCAGAGAAGATGCGTGTGTCGCGTTGAATTACACGTAGAAATTGAGGTGGCGCGTGGGAGTGCATAGAGGGTCGGTTGGCCTTGATTTTTACGCCGTTGCACTCCGGGTAATGAGATGAAGAGTTTGATGTATTCAAAAGTTGATTTCGACAACTTTGGTTACTAGGCAAGTTGAGAAGAATAGAGACGTTGTGTTGCTAAACTGTGTGTAGTTGATGGAGTAGTATTTGTGTATTGCAAGAATTAAGAGGATTAAGAATTTTGACTTGGCTTTGATACCATGTAAGCAGAATATTCATATGACAAGAAAGAAAAAAGAGAAAAGAGATTTGTATTCATTTGCGTTTTGAAATTTATCTAGCTTGAAATTTCTCTGGTTTGCTCAATTTCTCTGATTTTCTCTATATTTTGAAACTTTTTCTGTGTTTTGAAATTTCTCTAGTTTGCTCACAAATTTCTTTGTGTTTTCACAATTTTCTCTGGTTTGCTCATTATTTTCTCTGTGTTTTGACCAAACTAGAGAAAATTGAACTATAAAATTAAATAGAGATAAATTACTCAAAGTCAATTTCAATTCATGGTGTTTTAAATAACCTTTGACAGCTGAGGAAAACAAAAGAAATTCAATGTTGAATTTGCTCACGATTTCATTTGTTTCATTGTTTAGAAAAAATACACAATCTAAATCTAGTTCCCAGAAATGAGTAATTATCAAAACAACCAAGGAAAAGAAGGTTAGGGTTTGGTAGGGATACAATACAATACATATATACCTTTCTTTTGAGGCCTTGCAATCTGAAGACAAAGTGATTTAAGGTGATGAACAGCTTTGTCAAGGGACATGTCAGCTTCGGCGGCATCTAACGTGTTAGAGATAACACTGGACATCTCCTTCTCGATAATGTTGTTGTTGAAGCTCTTTGGATTGATCACATTTTGTGTCAATTTCAATGTTGGGATCATCAGAATTGTGGTGATGTTAAGGAAGCTTTTTGCGAAGAACCTAGATTCAGCTACTGCTACAATATTGTGATCGATTTTCAAACAACAATTACATGAGCATTTGATTTTTAGAGAGAGAAAGAGATAAATACAGAGTAGAGAACCGATTGAAGAGAGAGAGAGAGAATGAGAGAGCGGGTATGGATGTAGGTATGGGTGTGAGGGACCTTAAGCTACAAAAGCAAATATTGTGGACCTTTTTATTATCAAAAGTTGGAGAGAGATATTAGACTAATTACACCTAAGCTTATCATTAAAAATTGAATATGACTTTCTAATAAAGAAATCCAATCCACAAAAACAGCTCCAAATTGCCTAATCATTCCATCCATATGAATCATGGGCCTTTATTCCTAAAATGAGTCCTGCTTAAATTGGAAACAACCAAACCAAATATATATATATATATGTGTTATTTATATTTAATTGGGCAACCCCAACCCAAAGTCCCACCCCCATCTTCTCTTTTAATGTCAAATTGTCACTTTGAAGAGGGTCAAAAATTGAGCATGGACTTAAATGTGGAGGTCGTCCCTATTAGGCAACCAAGAATGATTAAAGGAGTATGGGCTAAAACCCAAGGAAAGTGGGTCAACAGTGGGCTGGAACAGATCCGACCCACCAAGGGTCCAAACAGGCTCCATAAAAAAAAATGTCTAAGTGAGGTTGCAAAGATAGCACTTGCAACGGTCAAGTTGTTGAAGCGCATTATCTCAGTGCCACCATTCCTAGTATTGTTGGCGCCGCCATCTCAAGTATTGCCAGCACTGCCATTTGAAGTTGCTGAAGGAAAGAGAAAATCGAAGCAACTAAGTTGCAAAGGAAACACTTGTAGCGGTCAAGTTGAGGAGGTATTTTGTCGGCGCCACCATTTGAACTTGCCATGGGAAACAACCACCTCAGCAACTACAATCGCTGCAACTAAATTGTGAAGAAAACACCTCATTAAGGTGATAGTAGTTTTTGGGAGAAGTTTCTCTTTCACAAGTAGAGGCTAATGTTTGGCGCTGATAGCAGACCCCAAAGCATTACTAGCCTAGGGCTGATAGTAGACCCCCAAAGTCATTATTAGCTTAGTGTTCATAGCAGGCCCCAAAACATTACTAGCCTAGGGCTGATAGCAAGCTCCCAAAGTCATTATTAGCTCAGCGCTGATAGCAGGCCCTGAAGCTCACCATTTTGGCGCTAATAGTAGGCCCCAAAACTTACTGGTTGGAGTTGATGGCAAACCCAGAAATACTAGTACACCACGAAGATGGGAGTAGGGTAGCCCGAAAGCAAGGGACTCGCTGCCCATTTACCCAGGTCATGGACCTTCCTTGGTTGCATAGGTAAGACCAAGAAAGCCCCCATGGGCATGGTACTAAGGCACAACATAGCTGATAGCAGGCTTGACTATGACCTTCACCCTGCGAAGTTGGGGAGTTTATGGTTAGGTAGCTAAGAACGAAGGCGTCGCTGAGGTGAATACAAACATGGCTGATAGCAGGCTGTAAAGTCCTAATAATGTATGTCTTGGCTAAACTAAACTGAGAAGGCAAGTGCATCGACAAACACTGCCGCTGCAAGTGTACTTGCTGAGGTTCAATCTAAGGAAGCAAGTTGCAGCGGCAAACACTACCGCCACAAGTGCACTTGTTGAGGCATCTATGCAAAACAAATAATACATAATACATGCAGAGGGACGTGTAACACCTTTAGCCTAATGGTCCAAGGCATAATATTCTATGTAATTCTTAGGGACACATGTCCTCACTTTATTTGGCCACTTGATATCCTTCGGTGCTAAAGGAAAACCTATAAATAGGACCCGTTTACCATGGTCTAAGGGGAGGATTTTTTAGGACTTGGGGAGATGCTACCCATTTGTACACTGTCATTCATTTATTCTTGAACTACTTGCTCCACCCTCACTCAGCTGCTCATCCTCTAGCCAATCTAGATTTATTGGACCATTGACATAGTTTTGCCTCTCTAATCACCCTCTTAATCATTGTTCACTCCAAACCACACTCACACGAAAAAAATAGAGGGAATTAGATCGATGAGAGAAAAAAAAAATTGTACACAAATATAGAGGGGCACAACACTTGCACCCCTACAATATTTTAGTTGTACTTCATTACAAAATCACTTGCACTTCACATGTTTTTGTATTTTTTTTTACCTGTCCCACTATTTTGAAAATTTTCCAAAAAATATATATATTGTCATTTTTATATTAAAATATATATTTTATTTTATTTATTTTCAAGTTT
Organism: Camellia lanceoleosa; assembly: GCA_025200525.1. Classification (NCBI taxonomy): domain Eukaryota; kingdom Viridiplantae; phylum Streptophyta; class Magnoliopsida; order Ericales; family Theaceae; genus Camellia; species Camellia lanceoleosa. The sequence continues at coordinate 9,272,494 of CM045767.1, read as the reverse complement.
TCAAATTAGTTGTATTAATTTCAATAATTTTAATCTTATTAAAAGGATAAATCGGTGTAATTATATTAAATTGGTGAAGATTTATTGTATTTTTCTAAATCTCAAAGATGAAAAGTATAATTTACCTTATATATAAACATTACTAAATAAATATAAATAAATAAACTATAAATTATAAGGAGGAGGATTCTCTCTAGTCTCTGAGGGTGTTGTTTGGGCCAGTGAAATCTATCACGAGTTTCATTTTGATAATTTAAATTGTATATTTTGTTGAACACTTCGTGTATTTTATTCATATAAAAAATTAAATCGATTCGATAATTATAAAACATATTCAATTTATTGTATTTGTCACAAAATAATAATAATAATAATGACAATTGTGTTTTTAAAAATAAATCATTCAGTTTTTTGGTGACAAACTAAATATATTAAAAGAAAATTTATCTATAAATCTCATATTGAGGAATGATGATTCATTTAATTCTAAGGATTTTCTTATAGACCAATTAGTCACATTGATTTTGAAAAGGTAGATTTAATATATAATTTGGAAATTGGATTTATGGTTATACCTTTATTTTTATTATGTTTTTTTCTCTTTTTTTCTTTTATGTTAGAAGGGTAAGGTACACAATCAATGTGAATCAAATTTAGAATGAATATTTATATGAGAATCTTTTTTTAAAAAAATATTTCAAAAAGAGTCCAAAAATGACTTGAAATATGAGATTCTTTAAACATTCCAAAAATATAAGAGATTCTTCAAACATTTCAATAGGGGTACAAAAACTCCTTAGTAAGTTTTGGACAAATGTATAATTTTAAATTGTAACACTTTAATGTAATATTCCAAAAAAAAAAAATCTATAATTTACTTTTTCTAAACGTAACACTCCAATTTAGCATTCTAAAAAAACTCCTTAGTGTAACACTTCAATGTAATACACAAAAAAACTCTTCAGTGTACTTTTTTCAAACATAACACTCTAATGTAACACTCCAAAAAAAAAATGTGAGATTCTTTAAATCATTCCAAAATGAGTATAAAAATTCCTTATTAAGTTTTGAGCAAATGTATAATTTCAAACTATGAGTGTTACACTTGGAAAAAGTACAATAAAATTTTTTTTAGTATTTTTGTGTGTTACATTAAAGTATATTACATTGGAGTGTTACGTTTGGGATTACATTGATTGAAGTGTACGTTTGGAAAAAGTACACTAGAGGATTTTTTTTGTGTGTTACATTGAAGTATTACGTTTAGGAAAAATACATTAAGGAGTTTTTTGGAGTGTTATGTTTGAAAAAAATATACCAAGGAATTTTCTTAGTGTGTTACATTGGAATGTTACATTAGAGTATTACGTTTTTATTCATAATGCGTGATTTGTTCCAGAAAAAGGAAAAATCTAAACCTCTATAATGTAAATTGTTCAAATGTGTAATTTTACATTTAGAGAAACCCACTTTTATCTCTAAAAAATTAAATTAAAACATGTAAGTGATTACCTTTTTGTGTAATTTCTACTTTAATGGAACCTTTGGATTCATAAGAAAAAAGAAAAAACTAAACAGTTCACAAAATTATATTTTGAGATTTATTGGTGCTTCACCCTAAATTAAATAAGTTACGATTATTGGATCAATCTATTTTTTAAATTTTTTTTTATTTTCCTTTTTTTTATAAATGAAATACATGAAACTCAACAAAATAAACAGTTCAAATAATTAAAATATAATCTGTGGTGGGCTAATCTAAATAATATCCTCTAATCTAGATTATGGATTGAAGGTAATCTACTTCAAAACTATATAAATATAAAATAAAGAAAAATGGTTGGGAGCACTAAAATGAGAGAACTAGGGGAGTACTAATGATTTAGCAGTGGACCCTGCCCACTGCCTATGCCTTGTTTTTTTTTTTTTTTGTTGGTATTTTCAATACATTAATACTATTAGTGATTTTTTTTTAGTGGTATGAATCATTATTGTAAAATAAAAATAACTTTACGTGGGAGAGTGTGTGAATTGTGAATTGGTAAAATGGAAACCATATATGGGAAAAGTGATTTTTAGCTTTAAAAAATTCAAAAATTATTATAAATTATCACAACATTTCTTCTTTTTTTTTCTTTTGGTGAAGGACTAATAAATTCCAAAATATGATCTTATAAATTGTTTAATCTTTCATTTTTTCTTATGAACCCAAAGGTTTCATTAAAGGAAAAATTACATAAAAAGGTAGTCACTTATACGTTCAAGTTTAATTTTTAAGGGATAAAAATAGGTTTCTCCAAATGTAAAATTATACATTTGGACAATCCGCACTATAGAGGTTTTGAATTTTTCTTTTTTTTTTAAACAAATCCCACATTACGAATAAGAACGTGACATTCCAATGTAATATACTAAAAAACTCTTTATTGTATTTTTCTAAACGTAACACTGTAAACTTTTCCTAAATGTAATACTCCAATATAACACACTCGAATGTAACACACAAAAAAACTCTTTAGTATACTATTCCCAAATATAACACTTCAATCAATGTAATATCAAACTAACACTCTAATGTAACACACATAAAAATACTAAAAAACTACTTAGTGTATTTTTTTTTTTCCAAATGTAATACTCACAGTTTGAAATAATATATTTACCCATACCTTACTAATGAATTTTTGTATTCCTTTTGTAATGGTTTAAAGAATCTCACACCATTTTGAAAGGATTTGAAGAATCTCACATCCTTATTTTGGAGTGTTACATTAGAATATTATATTTGAAAAAAGTACACTAAATAATTTTTTTGTGTATTACATTGGAGTGTTGGTGTGTTTGTTTGGACGGACTGGATAAGGGGGGATTGTAATCCATCGGACTGTTAGTCCCGGGATACAGTGTCTCAGGACTATTTGGTTGGATTGGATTTGTATCCTATGTTTGTTTAGTCATGGGATTAGATGTCTGGATTGGACTATTTTTAGTAAATCCAATGTTTGGTTAGACGGACTGGATAAGGATAAATGTTCAAAAGACTATTTTACCCTTATAATCTATAATTTATAATTTAACAACACTAAAAAAATTTAATTTATAAGGCCACAATTTTTAATTTATTATTTTCAATTAAATTAAATTTATAATTTATAATTTATATTTTATTTAATATATAATTTTAAATAACGACAATAAAAAAATAATTTTATTTAATATATAAATTAAATTTTCAACAACACTAAAAAAATTTAATTTATAAGGCCATAATTTATAATTTATTATTTTTAAATAAATTTAATTTATAATTTATATTTTTTATTTAATATATAATTTTAAATTAACAATACTAAAAAAAAATTTATTTAATTAATATATAATTTTAAATTAACAATACTAAAAAAAAAAATTATTTAACATGTAAATTTAATTTTTTAACAACACTAAAAAAATTTAATTTATAAGGCCATAATTTATAATTTATTATTTTTAATTAAATTTAATTTATAATTTATAATTTAAAATTTTTATTTAATATATAGTTTTAAATTAACAACACTAAAAAAATAATTTATAAATGTTCAAAAGACTATTTTACCTTTTCTAATTGTTTACTAAGTAATAGCATGGAGGGTAAAATGGACATTTCACAAAATAATCCCATGGGATACCAATCCCATGGTTTCTATCCCACACCCCCCCATGGGATAGGATAGTCCCATGTTTGTGGGACTAATAGTCCCGGGAGACTATTAGTCCGGAACAAAATTTTTCAAACAAACAATGGACTATTAGTCCGGGGGGACTAATAGTCCAATCCCACCTTCTTATCCCTCAAAACAAACATGCTTTAAGGAGTTTTTTTGGGAGTGTTATATTAGAATGTTTCGTTTGAGTGATACATTGAAGTGTTGCGGATTGAAATTATACATTTGCTCAAACTTACTAAGGAGTTTTTATATTCTTTTTGAAATATTTAAATAATTCCACATCCTTTTGGAATGTTTGAAGAATCTCATATTTCAAGTCATTTTAAATAAAAAAGATTCTTATATAAAAATTCATCCTAAATTTAATTATCATAGGTTGTGTATCTTGCCTTTCTAGCACACACACACACAAAAAAAAAAAATAATAATAATAATAATAAAAATAAGGGTATAGTTGCAAATTTAATTTTCAAATACTATATTAAATTTGTCTTTTATAAATCAATGAAACTAATTAATTTATAAAAAAACTCTTGAGACTAATCGAATCATCATTAATATGAGTTTCATAGATAAATTTTCTTTTTTCTTTTTTTCCTATATTTTTTTATAAAAAATTAAAAAATTAATTAAAATAACCCATTTTCAAACGGACTTGAGTCAAAGGTGCACAACATGAGAATTTTGGGCAGCAGTAGCAAATTCAGAATTGAAAACAAAATAAGGCCCCAAATTGCAGTTGAGAAATATATGAAGGCAAAGGTCAAGAAAGACACATAAGAGAGAGAAGGTATGGATCCCTTTCTTTACTTGAAGTGGCAAAGGTTTCACAACTAAGCAAACCCTCCTCCTCTCTCTCCTTGGTCTTTAAAGTCCACTTCCAAAAAGCCTCTTCTTTTTGTCATTTTGGTTGGCCCTGCTTTGCCTTTCTTCTCAGGAAAAGAACTCAAAAGGGTGAGAACTAAAGGAGAAGAATGTGGCAGAAACATCCCCACAAATCTTCTTTCAGAGAATCCATCAAAACCCTTGAAGCTGATATTCACCATGCCAATACCCTGTAAGCACTTTCTTTTTCTCTCTTAATCTTTCTATATATATATATAATTTTTTTCTTATATTTTTTTTTCTTTTTTAATGCTCTTATATGTCCAAGACTCAAATTTTTATTTTATTTTGAACCCATTTGCATTATGCTACTTCTTTAATTATAAGAACTGGCTCTATGCCTTTCATCTTTGGTAAGCAATATATAATCATATGGTTGGATATAATTGCAGTGGTTAGGTGGTATTTGTCTTTAAGAAAGTAAAGTTGGAACTTTTAATTATGTATATTTTGCTTGAAAATAATTGTAGATTTCTTCACAGCCCATAACCCTTGTTCTATCTCCATTTCTCTCTCTTCCTAAAGTTGCTTCACCTTGAAAATCTGCATATAATAGAGAGCCCATTTGGATGTTGCTTATTATTTGCTTCTTGTTTTTGGTTAGTTGGTTTATTGTTGCTTAATTATATGATGATTCATACCTGTTTGATTTTCACCAGTGTAGGTTATATTCTACATTTAATTGATTTAATCTTTGTTTTCATTATGTAATTTTTTGATTCGGGTTTTTCGGGGTATCAATTTTCAGGGCAGCTGCTCTACCAAGAGATTATGATGGAGATTGTATTCAGTTGAAATTGTCTTACAGCCCATTTGCTCCATTCTTGCTGTTTTTGATAGAATGGATGGATTATAGTTGTACAGATACTCTCCCAAGTTATTTGGGCCTTCTTCACATACTTGTATACAAGGTGGGTGGTGGTTTTATTTTGCTTCTTTTTTTTCTCCATTAATGTGATTTGAAAGTAAACAAGAGGGTTTCCTTAGATAGCATGCTTTGTTTTGTTTTTGTTTATTCTGTTCTAGTTTATGTTTTTCTATCGTGGGTGTATATCAAATTCAACCCGGATGAAGCTTATTACCCGTTGGTGACCTGCACAATCTGATTAGTGGCCAAATGACAATGTTTCCCGATAGGTCCAACCCACTATTTGTATTTGGGTATATTTTGACCTGGTTTGCTACTTTATGATCTTTTGCATATATTGGGTTATTTTGGAGTTTCTAGGGTTAATGATGCTCTTGTGAGTTTCAGACAGAGGGCTCAGAGAGAGAGAGAGATGTCTCATTATAATCTACATTCATAGTGAAACTCCTTTGTCGTTCTTCGCCCATGGACATGGACGTAGGCATATTGTCAAATCACATAAATCCTTTTGTGCTTTTGTGTTTGTTCTGTTTTAGCTTTTCATACTTTCAATTTTGCCTTGACACTTTCGTTACTCTAAAATCAACATCAATGTCTACATTACTTTAGGTATATCTTGATGGAATGCCAACAATGTCCTCACAAGACCGGAAAGCCACTCTGAGGGAATTTTACGGTACATTTTCAAGTCCATGCCTTCTTACTTGCATTCAATTTCCTTGCTCCCTTGCGTTACTGTCTTGAATGCCGAAATCATTTTCTAAAATTTTTGCAGCTGTTTTATATCCTTCACTTGAGCAACTCAAAGGCTATGTCACGGAATTGGTGGAAGACAACAACAATAGAATTCACTCCTCTGAAATTCTGAGTAGAAAGGGGATGGAAGAGATGACAAATTTTTCTGGTAAAGATCTTGAAAGGGACGATGAATGCGGGATATGCATGGAAACTTGCACCAAGATGGTATTACCTGATTGCGGACACTCCATGTGCAACAGCTGCTTCCATGACTGGTAACTAACCACGGATCACAATTCCCAATCATCATTTTAATTTTTTTTTTTAATATCTTGCATTTCATGGATTAACATTAGACATGCATCTGTTAAAACGTGTTCATCAGGAACATGCGATCCCAATCATGCCCCTTTTGTCGAGGCAGCCTAAAGAGAGTCAGTTCCACAGATTTATGGGTGCTCACTAGTAACAATGATGTGATTGACATTATTACTCTAGCAAAGGAGAATCTTAGGCGGTTCTACAGTTATATTGAGAACTTGCCGCTCATGGTGCCTGATACCCATTTGTTTCTATACGATTACTTGATCTGATTAATTAAAGTACTCGGCTATGAAACATGCTGACCACTGCCCATTGTGTATAGAGTCTGGTATAGAAAATGTTTGATTGTCATTTGCCACACGAGCTGTTTCTAGATGTATATATGATTAGCTGACTGTGAAGGGCCTTGGATCGAGTAATTGATTCTGAAGATTTATGAGGTCCTTCAACGAGCAGCGTTGGTGAATGTAAAGATTGAGAATGTCCCGGTTCTGTAGTCATGGTAAAAGATGTAAAAGAAGCCAACTAAGTTGTTTTGGAATCTGAGAGCTGGAATGGAATGGAAATCGCGAATTGGTGGAATCGCTTGGTATGTAGGTTTCTTCTTATTGTTATTATTATGATTATGTGTTTGTCGGATCATGAATCGAATTTATTTGTTAGGTAGAACTTGTTATTCTTGTGTTGCATTTGGTTGGAGGATTTGAGGAGGGATTTGGAAAGAGAAATGAAAAAGTTAGGTGAAATATGAATAAAATATACCTACATTTCACCTAGTTTCACACACGTTTTCCCTTTTTCTTTCTAAATCCCTCCTCAAATCTCCCAACTAAACACAGATTTGGAGTCCTAAGAAATGCAAGGAAACAATCTTTGAACAATTTGAAAGTTTCTCTCTCTCTCTCATTTTTTATTTTTATTTTTTTAAATTTTCTTAAGTAGAAAGAAATACATGAAGGAAAGCACTTCTCCTTCTCACTTTCCTTTCATTTTCTCTTCTTTTTCCCTTGCCAATTCCAAGGATTTCAGATTTGTGAGGGAAATGAAAGTTTCATTTATTCATTTCTTGTTATAAATAACCTCACACAAAAAATGAATAAATAAATAAATAATCAAGAAATGCCTATTATTTTCTTCTCATTTTCTTAGCCTAACCAAAATAAAATTAAGGAATTCAACTTTTACAATCCGCTGTCATTTTCCTTTTTTATTTTGGGGAATTTGGTCAAAATCTCATCAAAATAAAATTTTAATACATTAAGAACAACCACAAAAAGTTTTGCTTGACAATTCAACCCTTATCATTATTATAAAACTATTAAAATTTTAAAATAATACAACTTTTGATTTAGATCTCGATTTTTACTAAAATTAGTATTTTTAGAATTTTCTTATCAAGATCTATCAAATAAGACCTATGTTGATTATGAAATTCTCAAAAAATATATATTATCATCGAAATTGATGTAAACCGTACTGTATTACTCTGGTTCACAATAACATGTTATTCAGACAATATTGTCCAAGAAAAAAAAGAAAGATATTTTACTTTGTCTTTATTCAATTATATACTTCCTCCTTAAGGGTTTATGAAACGAAATAAATTAGACTATCATTTTTACCAAATGAGAGTTCGATGGAGGGATTTTGACTAAACTTTCCTTTTATTTTTTATTTCCTTAACAAATATAACAACCCAACAAAGCGTAAACATTTTCAGATAATCTAATTTAGTAATTTTTCAACCTGAATTGACACATGTAATCACCATATCTGGAAGCAAAATTAAGGTTGTGCTTGCCTGTTAAACTTGCTTGCCTCTGTTTTACTTCGCTACATAACATATTACCTTCTCTGCATTTGCAAGGAATACTTCAATGAGCTGCCCTAGTTCTTAAGCTTGGTTAGGTTTTGGTTTTGGGCATTTTGTTGCGCGTTTGATCATATGAAACTGAGGTTGTGACTATTCTCTGGTTAAGGTGATTTGGCCCAATACTAACAATTTGCCATTAGAAGATTTGTCCTTAGTCCTTGTGTTGTGGGTTTATCGCTAAGAAATTATAAAATAAATAATTTAAATTATAAAAAGAATAATGTTTGGGACCCCCTTTTGGGGGCACCCCCTCACCCCCTTTGACACGTGTCAGTGGGTGATTGAATGTGCAGGAAAAAGTAGCCAATGAGAGAAGAGAGGGGGTCCAAAGGGGGTGAAGAAAAGGGGGTCTGTATCACTGCCGTTATAAAAATGAACTCAAGATGGACCCACCAAAGTGAACAGGGCAGACCTGTATGTAGAGCTTTTGGGCGCAACAGGAGCACTCTATCCCTAGAATTGGGATAAAGTTACCTATATATCTTACCCTCTCAAGGTTCTAGTTTAACAGGAGTTTATGGGACTTGGTTCTTTGGATGGACTGTCATATAAACTTGGATTTGGTTATTCTATTTTGAATATTTGATTAGGCATTGTGACTCCAAGAACTGGATGGCGATGGATATCCTATCCGATGGATATCCATGGAGACCCGATCCGAAATACATAGATTTCTCCTATTTTCTTACCCATTGGGTTGGATAAGTGGTATAATTTAAATATCCAATAGGGATGAATTGGGGATGGATACCACTTGTTTCTCCATATTTCTTTTGTTCTGCTTTGCTATATTGACTGTGTAAATATTATAAAAGAATAGAGATAACATATAGAGATACATACAATTATGATGACAAACATAAAAAAAAAATGATCAGACCATTCATTGAGTCATTGAAAAGAAAATTGGAGGCACCGTTTCTCATTCAGTTGTGCAATAATGCTTGAGAGCACTAATTAGTGCTATCACTAAAGATGTGACAGTGGGTCCACCCAATGCCACATCATTTGTTGTGCCTTGTTTTTTTTGTTTTTTTTGCCCTTTTCCACCTCATTAGTGGTGGATTAGAGATACCAAATTAGTGGTATATAGCATTGTTGTTCAGTTGTGTGCCTTGGTTTCTCTTTTTTCAAACTCTCTCTCTAGTCACTGTTGCTGCCATACTCTCTCTCTCTCTCTCTCTCTCTCTGTGTAGGATTTTTTCTTAATTTATTAAATATTTTATCAACATCTTACATTTTATTTCTGAAAAAAATATTTTAAATTTTATTACCACTTTAAAATAAGGTTCTTAATTAATGTATGTATGTATGTAAATTTGATTTGTTATTGAACCAAAATAAAAAAATATATATATATAATTGAATGTGTATTTGGCTTTACCTTTAAACCTTTAAAAAAAAAAAAATGGAAATTCAAGTTGGGTTGGGAAAAATCCAAACCTATTAGGGGATGGGGAGGGTAGTCCCCACGAAGAATGAGAATGGAGAATGAAGAAAAATTATAATAAGGGAATGAGGATGAAGAATTAATATCCACCGCATTGCCATCCCTAAGAACTACATGTAAGGCTGTAACCCATTCAATCATGTTAGAAGATCCCAAAATTCTCATTGGGTTCTTATTTCTTGCCATTAGCATTTTTGCCCCTAAAAAGTTTCTCCAAATCTCAACTTGTACATCAATCAAATGACCATAACAAAGGGGAGTAAGAATTATTTTTTATTTATTTATTCTTTGTAGATTAAAAAGGATAAGAGAAGATAAGCAATCTCATTTAGCTGTGAACAACAAAGGGAATCTGGATAACAGAGACCTAAATAGGTCCAAAAAAGTGAGAACTATAGACACTCTTTTAAAAGAGACTTAAGCCATAACTTAACCCTAATCTCGTAGGATCAAAATGAAAAGTTACAAGATAGATGAGAATTGTGTGGCTCCTATGAAGACACAATTCTAGAGCAACTTGCTCATCAAACTCAGTTGGAGTGAGCCCCAACAGCTAAGCTACTACCCTTAGATTAGTCTGATAGATGAGGTGCTCTTATTGGACATGATGTTTGAATTTGAATCTTACTGCTGCACGATATAACTTCACCTTGCCTTATTTTCCTTCTATCAATTGTAAAAAAGAAAAATTAAAAAAAACATAAGCAAATAAATAAATAACTAAATTACCATAACAATATGTCTTCATTGCACACTTGAACACAACTAAAGAAAATCTACAGCATAGAAAGTAAAAAATGGTAATATATAGTTGATTGGTCCATCCCAACTGTCTTCCAAACTCAAGCTATGGCATATGCATGGAACAAAACCATTTGGTATTAATAAGCATCTTCTCTATGACACTTAGGAGAGAGGATGAAAACAATATTTAATAATAATAAAAAAACAAATAGGTAGAAAACAACACCTGAGAAAGAGGCATCAACAGAGGATAGAACATATGTAAGTGGTGAGATTCTCAACTTTTGATTAAATTAAGAAAAAAGATTTTTTTCGAAAAGAAAAATAAAAAGAAAAGGAAAAAAAAAACTCCACTTAAGAGGAAGTTTTATAGAGTTCATTCCTCCAAATTTTCTTAGTCGCCAATCATGCTTTCCCATGCATCTGTTTGAACATGAAAGTAATAGTTGTTTTAACAAAAAGGACTTGTTAGTGGGCATTTTTCTTTTAGAGCCCATTTGAGGTTTCTTTTTCGAAGGACCATCCCTCTTCTCTCAAAAAGACACCTTTAAATTAACCTCTCCTATTGTTTGAAAGTTGGAACCTCATTAAGCATTATTGGATTGAAAAGAATTAACATATGCGTAGAGAAAATAAAATAATAATTTTAGTTATCAATATCAGAAAATACATGTGGAGTAATTTGAATAAAATCTTCTTTTTAACATCAACACCACTTTGACGTGTATGACGAAAGCTTTGTTTGGCAATCTTTTAATAAAGCTACTTTTGACTAAAAATGCCAAAAGTTTAAAAAAAAAAAAAAAAAAATTATGCTTGATTTTGCTAATGTAAGTATCTTTTGGAGAATCTTTACAAATTTGTGTCAAGATAATCTTAGGCTAAGTTTGGTAATTTAAAAATAATTCATCTTTTTATCTTTTTTTTATCACATCACCTCTCTATTTTTCTGTACATCTTTTCATAAAAAGACAAAAAATAAACTTATTTAGGTCATTCCAAGCAACCCTGTACTCTCATTACTTTAAGAAATTTCATCACGTTCCTTTGGTTATGTTAATCGGGCTCCATAATATGATAAGGGTGATATGAAAAAATTCACAAAATTCCGCACAACAAAAAGGTAATTTTGTTTTGGCAATCACCAATCGCATCATCTTTTTTAAATTAAAAAAAGTAAAAAGGTAAAAAGACTATTAAAAAAACAATTGTCAAAACTCACTTAAGCATCGTTGGATTGAAAAGATATAAACCGTTCATTGGAAAACAAAATAATAAATCTATGAATATGTAACCCAATTACCAATTACAAAAAAATATAAGCGAAGTAATTTGAATGAAACAATTTTTTTTTTTTTTAATAGTAGGCCTAAAATTTGATATGTATGAGTTCGTTTGGAAAATATGTTGGTTTTTTGACTTTTTAATTTTTTTAACTTAGGGCTAAAAAGTTTCGTTTGTGATAGATTTTTTAACTTTTTGTGAGAGAGAAAGAATATAATGATTATGAGCTGAATGTGACATTTTATTAAGCTAAAAAACTTATTTGTTTTTTTCTGACTAAAATAGCTCCAAACCCAACCCAACCCAACCCAAATTGCCAAACGAAGGCTATGACTAAAATTATTTTTTGTAATTGAGTCTATAATTAATTATGAGACTTATTGAAAACAAAATATCACCACTCGATGTTAATGGATTGCAAAACCATCCACTAATGAACCCTCAAGTTGTGTATTTAGTGTGAAATCATGTCACTATGACCTACAATAGAGCTAGTGCAAAATGGATGAGGAAACTTGATCTCGCAAAACTTAAAAATGATTTTTAGTCCCAAAAATAAAAAAATAAAAATTGGAGGAGAAAAATGAAATAAGATTAGACAAAGTTGCTAGCTTAGGTGGACCAATATGAAGCAAAAATAGTGTTATCATGGTCTCATCCAATGAAAAAGATTAACTATCCTAAGATTATGCTTTTAATCGTCACACTACTATTATTATTATGCAAAGCACGTAGAGATTGATTATTATTTTTATTGCATATTAGTGTTAGGATTACCATTAAGATAAATATTTTAATCTCGTCATTCCCATACGTTTGAATTCTTATGTCATGACATGTTAATTGCTATCTTAGCGTTAAAAACATTCCACCATTGAAAGTTAATAATATTCTCTTGTGATTAAGAGAATGATTATAATATCATATGGTGCTTTTTCGATAGCATTGATTGAATGATGATTAAATTGTAGAAAATAAAATAAAATAAAATTTAATAATAAGTAAAGCTATATTGAGTGATAAATAAATTGAATGGTATATTATTAAGGCCTAAATTTTCTCCATTACCTCATCAAATGGCCACAGGATACTTGGGCATCTGCATTGAACACCATTGAGCTTGCTTATTTTTGGTTTTTCAAGAATATTTTTCAGAAAATTCCACTTTCTTATTTCTTGCATTTTTTTTTTATTTTTACTAATTTTTTTTAATATTTTAAGTAATTTTTTTAATTTTTAGACACACCTAACATAAAGACACATAAAAAGTATATTTTTTGTGAAAAAAAACCTTTTAAAAATTCACTAAATATAAAAAATACAAAAAAAATACGAGAATTCAATATATTTTTCATATTTTTATGTATTTATTAATTTTTTAAAATATTTTTTCGCAATTTTTTTAGTTTTTAGATGCATCTAAAAAAGTTTTAAAAAAATGATTAAAATTTTAAAAATATTCACTAAAAATTAAAAAAAATATGAAAAATAAAAAAAAAACTTAATTTAAAAAAAATTTAATTTAAAAAACTCAAACCAAACACACTATTATTTTTGTGTCACAGGAGGTTTTATGCTTTAGCAATCAAAAACCAAAATTTCTCTATTTTCTCATTGAACAACCACAAGATATTTTTGATACCGATACTAAAAACCTCTATTTTCATGTAAGAGACTTTATGCATTAACAATCAACACCATAATTTTCTCTATCATCTCATCGAATGGCCAGATTGGTTTTTTTTTTTTTTTTTTTTCATTACCTCATTGAATGGCCAAGGAATAGTTTTAGACAGAAACAGTCATTTTCGCGCCATACGAGGCTTTATGCTTTTAACAAAGAATGCTCGAATTTCTTCACTATCTCAAAGGCCAAATTGATTTTTTTTTCTAATACCTTATCGAATGACCATCGGATATATCAATATTAAAAACCATTATTTCCATGCCATAAGAAGTTTTTAGCATTGGCATTTGACACTCGAATTTTCTCTATTATCTCATTGAATGGCCGCGAAGTATTTTACGAGCACAAGCACCAAAATCACTATTTCTGTTTCATAAATTAATTAAAGGAAAATAACAATTTAATATAATACATTTTATCCATTTTAACTATTAAAATCTTAAATTTTCCATACTTCTGTAATATTTTTCTAAAAATACACTGGATGATAATTTTATTTATTTATTTATTTATTTATATATTTTTTTTTTTTTTGTTACAGGAAAATTCTTCCACTCTCCCGCAGGTCCAAGGCAGCGCCCCTTGAGGAGATGACCATGGTGTCCTGTTGGCCGTTCCGAGCAAGAGACTATAACCTAGAAGCTTGTCCCGACCTCACAAGGCAAGCTCCAGTAAGTCAGGACTCGCACAGTGGGGGAGCATTGGACCCACACTGTCAAGATTCCAAACTCCCAACCTCCTAACCAACAATGCTTTGCGAGATTGCCAAGGGGAGGAGAGAATTGTGAGACTGGGGCTTAAACCCCAAGGCTTTACCACAATGCCACAACCCCTTGGGTTATTTTTTTTATTTTTTTATTTTTTTTTATTTTTTAATCCTATGATTAGTGATAAACTCAGGTTGAGTTTGTGAAAAGCACATTGGAAACCAAAGTGAAAGGTGGGTTAAAAGTGAGGAATCTCCCATTCAAGAATGGGATAAAAAAAGGCTACCATAAAAAAAGCGTGTCCAATCGTATGGTGGCAACAAGAGCCTCTTAATTTGACTTGATACAGAATGTCTTGTCCAGTACTCATTTAAATATTTAAGATTTTTGTCTCGAGTTTGTGGATAGTGACGTGGTAAAGGTTAAAAAGAGAAAAGATACTCACACACACCATATTATGGTCATTAGGGTCCGTTAGGTAGAGTGGTAAGAAAGTAATTATAATTTATATTTTAAGGACATGTTTAATTAGATAAATTAAAATATAAGATCGAGATTATTAATCCGTGAGTTCAATTATTTTATGTTTGTTTTAATATTTTGATTTAAGATTATTAATCTAACGGATAATTAATCCAATAAATTTGTAGGATTATTAATAATAGAGTAGGAGTGGGATTATTAATCCAATATATATTAATCTAATTGGATAGTGAATACCACACTAATTTAATAGGATTATTAATACTTCATTATTAATCTTTTGAATCAAACATGACCTAATAGTTTATAGCTTATAACTGTGAACATAAGTTAATTTTTGACTTATAAATTAAGCTTCTCTTCTCCCACTCAAAGAATAAGTTGATTTTTGACTTATAAAAAGTTATAAGCTGTATTGTTAAGCTGAATTAAACACATTAAAATAACTTAAATTAAGTTAAAAGCTGAAATAAGTTAGAAATAAGCCCTACCAAACAGGGCCTATATATGAGTCTTATATTTATTAGAGTTATTTTACAGTTCTTTTTCTAGAGTCTTGGGGCTGGTTTAACATCTTTTAAAAAAAGTTAAAAAATAAAAAAATTATTAAAAAAATTAAAAAGTTATTACTATTCACTTAAAAAAAATAAAAAAATTAATTTTACAAAAAAAAAAAATACAACTCACTTCTCACGTGAGTTGTACTTTAGCTAACTTTGATTGGACAAAGGAAACAGGCGGATACACAAATAAGATGGTACTGTTCGGCCCGTGGGGATCTATCACGGATCCCGTTTTGATAATCCGAACTGTTTAATGTATAGAACTTGTCGAGTACTATATGTTTATAAAAAATTACGTTGATTGAATATCGTTAACTACATAATTAAATCAATTTTGTATAAAAAAATGAATAGTGTTGTAGTTAACGGTTGACAAAAAACTAATCCGATCAGATAGCTATCGATATCTGAGTAACGTGATTTTTTACTCGACGAGTTCTACACATTGAACGGTTTTGATTAGCAAAACGGGACCCATGGTGAGTCCTATGAGTTTAAAGACCAATTCAATTCAATCAAAAGAAGGCAAGCATCTCCTATACACTACTCTGCACAATGCTGCCACCATACTACCTACTCGCCAAAAAGCTTTTCTTATACACTAATTTATACAATTTTTTAGTACACATTTTTTCGTAAAAAGTCAAAAAATATCTCAAATAATCATATTTTTTTTTCTCAACTTTTTAGTCTAAAAAGTTAAAAAGTACACTTATTTAAGACATCCTAAATAACCTCTTAGTTTTTATCTTTTAGGTTAATTAAAGATTTAATCATCTTCTCAAATTAAAAAATTTTAATCTACTAAAATAATGAAAAACTAAAATAGTCTATTAAAATAATAACTTTCTAAATATTCACTATATGTTATCCAATATTATATTATTTGAGCGTGTTTGATTCGCGGGATAAGGGAGTGAACTATCCACTATTTAGATTGTAAACCAAATAGTGTTCATTATCCGCCGTTTAATTTTTTTTTAGTCCACCGGACTCCATGTCTGGCCGGACTCCTTATCCCCCATATGGGGGACTATTGTGTCCTGGGGTGGGTATGAGATTGTTTTAGGGGGACTAATCACTGTTTGGATTAGATGATGAAATGATTATTTTGACCCTCTACTATTTAATTATGTATTATATTTAATAAAATTCAATAAAATTTAAATGTCTCAATTTAAAAATAAAATTATTTTATTTTATTTTTTATTGATGTTTTATTTATTTAATTTTTAAAATAATTTTTTATAGATATTTTATTGATGTTTTATTTTAAAATTTTGTTTATGTTTTATTTAATTTCATTATTTAAATTTAATAGATGTTTTATTTAATTTCATTTTTTTGATTATTATTATTTTTAAAAACAAATTTATTTAAAATTTTAATTAAAAAAATAATATATATTTTTATTGATATTTTATTTATTTTTTTAAAAAAATAAATTTTGATGGGCATAGCCCCAAATAAGTGGCCCAATGGGCTGTCCAAACAATTCCTAACCCAACTTAGGCCCAAGGGCTAGACAAGAAGAAGACGCCAGAAAGGTATGGAAGAAATCAATATATATACAAGTAATCACTCTCTCTCTAATGATCTACTTCTGCCCCCTGAAGCTAAAAGCTTCCATTTTTATACTAGAGACTCCTCTAACTTAAACATCGGAGGGTCCTCCAGAAGGCACCCCACCTCCGGGTTCCTTCTTGACGGACTTGGTGCAGGTACAACTTGGAAGACGAGGTTCAGTCATCTTGTGGAGCTCCAGGCCCTGTTCGACCCATTCCTCCTCCGACAAAACTGGTATCATCAAATTTATTTAATTGTGTATAAAATAAAATAAAATAAATTTTTATTTAATCTGGCTAAAAATAATTAAAATATTAAAGATATGTTTAATATTGCTATTACTTAGTAAACAATTAAAAAAGGGTAAAATAGTCATTTGTTCATTTATCCTATCCAGTCCGTCCAACCAAACGTTGAATTCATTAAAAATAGTCCTTTTCAGACATTTAATCCCATGAAAAAACAAACACAGGATATATATCCAATCCAACCAAATAGTCCGGGAAATTCACAGTCCCAAGACTCAAGTCCGATGGATTCTAATCCCCCCTTATCCAGTCCGTCCAATCAAACACACCCATTATGTTTAAGTATGTAATAAAGAAAAAGTTTAAAGTTCAAGTTGATGAAATAATACTAAACTCTAAAGTTGTAATTTAATTTTAGGGTCTTGCTACATTCCCTAATTTTTTTCCCCCTAATCCCCTTAATTTCCATATCAAGTAAGAAAAAAAAAAAAAAAGGAAACAGTTGCCAAAATAGGAAATTAGGGAGATTAGGGGGAGGAAAATTAGGGCTCCAAATCATTTTCTTTAATTTTATTAACAGTTAAATAACATTTAAAAAAAAATAGTGATTTAACATATTATAAGTTAATGAATTGAATAAATAATTGGGCATCGGAGCACATCAATGCTCTCAATACCTCTACCCTAGGCTACTTGATAACTATATTTTTCTTTTTCTTCCATAATATATATATATATATATATTGGGGTAGTTTATCTATCCAACTTGTGGCTATTTTTTTTTTTTTTTTTTTTGGAACTGGATTCAACTTGAGACTTGAAAACAGAAAATTTTGAGGGAGAAAACAAGGTTTGATTATTTATTATTGAATTATGTACATATAAATCATCAATAAAACTCATCATATAAGCAATGAAATGAAATGTTGGGAACAAAATCATCATTTGTCTCTTCTCTCAAAAAATGTGTCATTGTCGAATTTTTCATAGGCCAATAAAAGTATTATAGCATCAGAACATCAACAATGATATATTTTTTTAAAATTAGAATTTTAATTGAATTCTAGTGAGGTGGAAAGTTAAAAAAAAATAAAAAATAAGATCAAAATATCACATTAGATGAATCTTACATACACATTAAACCTATTAAAAATTCCAAAATATTTTTGTTATAACATTCTTCCACCCCATTAAGATTCCAAAGTCATTCATGTTAAGTTACATTCTACCTTAAATTCTCATAATTACTCATCAATTAGTCTTTTTTTTGTGATGTGGGTTGGTTTTTTGACTTTTGACTATTAGACTGGAGCTAAAAGTCTCGAGATAGAATTTTTGATTTTTTAAATTTTTATTAAAAAAAAAATGAAATGGTTATATTTTAAATATGACATTTTGTCTTATTGATTTTTTAATCTATTTTATCTTTTTATGACTAAAATAACTAAAAAAAACCTTAGGCCAAACGAAGCCTTATTCTCCATCCATCATGTTAAAGTTAGATTTTTCTCTCGTTTTTTATTTATATTTATTTATTCATTCAAAGTTAGATTTTTCTTTAATGTTTTTTTCTTGAGAAATGCTATATATCATTAAATTTTTTCACATTTCATAAAATATTATTCATCTTTATTATTTTTAATAATTGTTTGTAGAAAAAAAAAAATTTAATTGCAAGGGACATATACACACCAAAAAATAAAGCCCCACCCGTAGGCTTAGGTGTGACATGGTTTGAATGGGTTGGCCCAATTCACTGGCCGAACAATTGGATCAGAATTCATCCATTGCCAATGCTCAGTTGGCCACTAATCGACTTCTTTGACTTAGCTTTCGTTTGATAATCATATATTTTAATAAAAAAAATCACTATAAATTATTACATTATTTTTTTATATTATTTTTATAAAATATTAATAAGTTACTAAAATAGTTTGTTATTAAATGAGGCCTTAATAACTTTCAAGTTAACTTAAAAATCTTGAAAGTTTTCAAAACAAATCAAATAACTTGAAACTGACTCCTTTATGATTTACGCTTTCTTATAGTAAATATTATGATTCACGCTTTCTTGTAGTAAAATAGAGGCAAGTGAAGGGGGCTAGGGTTGTCCCTTATCTAAAATTCTTATTGATCAATACTTAACATAATTGTCGTCCTTCACATTATGAATATCTTCTAAAAGATGTAAATTATAAATATGGAGAGGGGCCATATACAAAATATGAGCAATTCTTCTACAACCGTAATTTCTATTATCTTCACCTTCAAACTCCTTGCTAAGGGTCTTTTAGAGACAATGGTAAAAAGTCAATTTTTTAGTTTTTTAATTTTTTTAACTGAAAAAGTCAATTTTTTTATCCAAAATAACCAAGTTTTTTGTCAAAAAAGTCACCAAAAAAATTTAAAAATTAACTTTTTATCAACTTCTCAAAACACCAATAACTTCATTGCTCATAAAAAATATTATCCATATACATTTAAAAATGAGACGTCTTCAATCTACCGTTTCACAAATAACTGAT
The DNA here is from genome assembly GCA_025200525.1 of Camellia lanceoleosa. NCBI lineage: Eukaryota > Viridiplantae > Streptophyta > Magnoliopsida > Ericales > Theaceae > Camellia > Camellia lanceoleosa. The sequence goes on along the minus strand of CM045767.1, from coordinate 9,252,839 downwards.
ACCATCCTCAACAATTCACATAAAAGTAATAAAATAAAATCGGTAATATATAGTAACATTTTTTTTTAATTTTTAATTTTTCTTAATAAATAAAATAAGTAAAAAAAATAATTAATCTGAAAATAAGGGAAAATGCTAACGTGCACAGTAGGGGACCATTAACTACCATCCAGTGCCGGCGCCAATATTCGTTGTTCTATTATGCGCTTAAAACCCAACTCACTCATTTTTGAACTCTCAACTCTCTCTTTCACTCACTCTCACTAGGATCACTGATAATAACAAAAATGGTTTCTTTTAATCTATACATATTTATAGATAAATTCTGTATATGCCCTAGTTCAAGTGTTGTCGTTTTTGCTTGAATCTGAACCATCGGATCTGTTTTTCCAGCTCTCTGTCTCCTTCATGGAGACCTGTTTTTCTTCTTCTTCCTCTCGAATTGATGCTTTCCCTGCTGGTCTTCGTGTTCTCGTTGTCGATGACGATTTAGCATGGCTTAGAATCCTTGAAAAGATGCTCAAGAAGTGTTCTTACGAAGGTAAATTTCCTCTTCATACAATCAATTCTCAATTTGATTGACACTTGATTGATTTATCAGAAGTCATGTCTTTGTGCTTGATTATATGTGTTTTTTCATGTGTGATTTAGCTATATGAGTTTGAATTCTTGATGGGTTCTCAGGAAATCGTTTGTTTTGGCTCTCTAATGTTTTTTTTTTTTTTTTGGTTGTTGATTTTAATGTTGGGTTTTGATGAACATGTGTGATGTTTGGTGAATTGTATACTAAAAAACGCTCCAATTGTTTCCAGTGAATTTTTGAGGCATTGGGAATAAGGTCAGAGATATTTTTGTTGTTTGTCTTCATGAATTTTGTGTTGTTTGTTTTCATGACCGTTTGGCCGCGAATCTAATTGGATCAACAGGGAAAACAAAAACCCTCTCACCCACAAGAATGTAGTACAAAACCCGGGCGAAATAAATGATTAATTCATCAAAGCCACTATGTTATATCGAAAATGTTATATAAGATTGTCAGTTGCTAGTGATTAATTCATCTTGATGATGGTGTTTGGCTTTTCCTTGTTGACAGAATTCGGGTCAATGTTGTTTTGTAATTACTATCTACAATAAATTGACACATGAGAATTTCGACTGATGGATTCCCTGATCTTAAGTTTGTGTCAATTTCCAAAAAAAAAAAATTTAACAAGCTACAAAGGTTGTTTTTTTGGGAGGGATTCAGGGGTGAACATTATGGTACTTTCACATTCAACTTCTTAAATTTGCCTGACAACTTGTGGAAAAGGTAATGGGGTAAAAAGAGATTAAACAATACAGTGGCCTTTTTTTAATAAATTATTTTACCACTTTGTGGTATTGTTAAAGTAAAGTCTTATTCTACCACTGTGTGGTACTTTTGTTTTATATTCCAAAGTGCTAGTTGAGTAAGCATCATGAGTGATTTCCAAGTTTAAGCATAGGATTCAACATTTTGTCAAGTGGCATATTCTCAAACAGGAATATTGCATTCAGTTACTGCTCTAGATGGATTCCTTGCTCAGGGTACATAATGTTGTTTGCTGTAAACTGCTTTCTATTTTGTTACACCAAGGTGCCCCCCCTGACGATTCTTGAATTGAGATTAATTCTTATGGATCCATGTAATCACTAAATGATGCGCATCAGGTAATTCCAGGAGAAATTGAACCTGAGACCTCCAATTCCTGTGATGGATGCCTCAGCCAACCCAGACCTATGTTTGATTTATTCCCTATAAAACTAGTAGTGTCTGTCAAAATAACAGTCGAGTCAACTTTGCAAATAAATTATGTTCAAATGATGTAATTTTTTTTTCCCCCCGAATTTTCATTGTTTGTTTGATTGTAGCTGGAAAGCACAAGAGTCATTAAAAAGAATGCCTCCAATGCTTTTTATTGCCTCAAGTATTTGTGATCATCAGGTTCAGATGATGCTATTAGTCAACCTGGTGAAAAGGGTGCATGAAATTTACCCTTAACATAAGTCTTGGAAAGACATTTTATCTGATGAACATATGCAAGAGAGTGGCATGGCTTAGTCACTATATAAACAATAGGGAAGCAGTTCAGCAATGGATGTAATTCTCATTTTGCAATTCTAAGAACCCTTGTAGGTGAAGACTTACTCAGCAATGGTTTACCACAACTATGCCTAATTAAAGATGCCTTAAAAAAAAAAATATTCTCATCCATGATAAGTAGCAATTGGAAAGGCCCACTACCAAAGATAAAATGGAAGGTCATAGTCAAATACCACTGAGATTTTGTTTTAAAAGGTGGTAGTATTGCATGGATAAAGGTGCAAATTTTTATGCATGGTGGTTTAGATGTTTATAATTTGTAAATCAATCCAAGTGATGTACTTTTTGCATGTTTCTTAAAAATTGGTACGTACGGGATTGTTAGGGTTTGTCAAACAAGCTTCTGGTGAGAGGTTGGCACAACGTGATAGCAGGATCGTCACCCATCAAATAAGCTAGGCTTTGAAGTGAAGCCTTGACTTGATTTCCTCGCAAGTAGACTCTGAACTACCCAATCTCAGCTTATTTAAATTTAAGAACTAATTGTATTCATATACACACTATGAAATTCAGATTATAGTTTCATTTGGTTCCTTTACCTCTTCTATAGCTGATAGACAAAACAGCTTCTTGTGATCTCCTTGAGCTCGAAACATTAGTCAGTTTGTCCCATAGGGAGGCCAATTTCAAGCTTGGCAAGGGATTACTCTGTGCGCATGTTGGGATTGGCTAGGTTGATGAACAGTTGAGGTATGCATCAAATGGTGTTAGAGACACAACCATATCACTCTATGTCCTTATGTGTTCGCACGCATCAGCTGCAGATGATGTCCAAGATGGATGTATAAGAAGGCACATAACACTTCTAATCAGCTGCAGACGATGTCGAAGATGGATGTATAAGAAGGCACATGACACTTCTAACTTGGAGGTGCCTTTTGGGTTGGAGCCCAAAGGGACACCGACTGTTGGGCTGGGCCATATTGGACTATATTTCCTGGCGGGAGCTGGGCAGAGCATCTAACATATCGATCAAAATATCACAGCCTTTCTTTCGTGTGGAATGCTTGATCGTGGATGAACACTAAAGCATTGATCTCAAAAGAAATGGATTTACTTCCCATGTCCTCCACATATTTCATTTTGTTCAGCAAATGATCTTTATTGACCGAACATCTTTCTTTCTTTCATTCTTCTTTCATCATTTCTTTGGTGATGAAAATGCTTAATGTCTGTACTTGCTGACATTTTATAATTTTTCTATGCTACTTTTTTGTGTTTCAGTGACTACATGTTGTCTGGCAAGAGAGAGTTTGAACTCACTTCGTGAAAGAAAAGTTGGATTTGACATCGTAATCAGTGATGTCAACATGCCTGACATGGATGGGTTTAAGCTTCTTGAGCATGTTGGTCTTGAGATGGATCTTCCTGTCATCAGTCAGTACCTGTGATTAATATTTGAAGCTTTGTTGTGATTGCTAGATTTTCTTGTTCTCTTCCATTCATGTCCATTGAAACTTTTATTTCTAATGCTTTTACATTCTTAATCTTTGCAGTGATGTCTGTTGACGGGGAAACAAGCAGAGTAATGAGAGGTGTCCAACATGGGGCATGTGATTATCTTCTCAAGCCTATAAGAATGAAAGAACTACGTAATATATGGCAACATGTCTTTAGAAAGAGGATACATGAAGTGAGAGATATTGAAGGTCATGAAGGCTATGAAGAAACTCAGATGATGAGACATGGATCAGACCAATCTGATGATGGGCAGTTGTTCAGTGGAGGCAACCTGACTTCAGGAAAGAAAAGAAAAGATGCTGAAAACAGGCATGACGACAAAGACTTTGTTGATCCTTCTTCAGTGAAGAAAGCTAGAGTAGTTTGGACTGTAGATCTGCATCAGAAATTTGTCAAAGCTGTAAATCAGATTGGATTCGATAGTGAGTTTATTATGACCTTTCCTTTAAAGTGGGAATCAGAAGTCCTACTGATTCTATTTTGTTTTTTTTTTTGTTTTTGTTTTTGGTAAATTGTTACAACTAAGTGGGAGAGAAGACCCACACGCAGGTGGAGGGAATTCGAACCCTTGACCTCCTAGGTGCAACTCTGTAGTTACAGTTGTTTGTAATCTAATTGGTTTTCTGTTATTCGGCTGTTGTGTTCTAGAAGGTGATCGTTTTCATCTTTGTTTGGCAGAAGTTGGTCCTAAAAAAATTCTTGACTTGATGAACGTACCATGGTTGACAAGAGAAAATGTAGCTAGCCACTTGCAGGTGATTCTCTTAACTCTTGCTCAGATATTAGCTGGAATTAACTATTGATATGGCGAGTTGTTAGTGATGAAAATATATATATATTGACAATCGCATTGGTTTGTTTCATACATTTTGACATTCGTGATTGGGGGGTAGCGGCTTTTGAGTGCTGTTGGGGAGTGGGTTTAAGAACCTGTTTACGTTTCGTTGGTTAACTTTTTACATTGGTTGTCTTTGGATAGTAGTTTTTGTGTTTCATCCTAATCATCTGATATTATGGGTTCTTATATTTTATATAAATGCCTTCCTAATTCCACTTGTGCCTTTCTTTAGTAGATTCTACTACTAAGCTCACCATCCATGATAGACCGCACTCATTCTGTGAATGATATATTCTTCCATTAAAATTAAAATTAAGCACGTGTTTGTATGATAGCTCTGAAGATTGAAGGGAAATATGTTATATATTCGATACTCACTGGAAATTTGACAGATATATTTTCATTGTACAGAAGTACCGCCTCTACTTGAGTAGGTTACAGAAGGAAAACGAGCTAAAGGCTTCGTTTGGTGGGGTAAAGCAATCGGATTCATCTTCAAGAGACACTGCTGCAAGTCTTGGCCTTCAGAATTCGATCAACAGGCAACAAAGTGATGCTGCTAGCGGGATCTATGGAATATCCAGCAATATGACTCTTGTCCAGAATGTTGATCCCAAAATCCACGAAGGTGATCTGAAAGGTATTGTTTCATTGCCAATGGCAGAACCCAAGAAAGGTCCGGTTCATGATATTCCCTATCCTCCAAAGACCAGTGGTTCAAAGATGGGCCTCAATCATTCGTTTGGATCACTGGAGCCAGATGTGAAGTATACAATGTATGATTCAACCGTCCCAAAACAGTACTCTTGGAGTGAAGTTTCAGAAATTCAATTCAAACAAGAACATAAGCCACGTCATCAGTTAGGGAATGGCTTCAATCGTCTCTCACTACCTGGTCTCCAGCATCATGTCCAGGTTGATTGCCTTCAACCTGCACCATCGGTTAGTCCCAGACCTTTCAACAAAGAAAGTGAGAAACCAGCATGCATTGAAATGAAGACTTCCCGTGCCAATTGCAGAAGCGCGCAAATAAGACAAGTAGCTCCAATAGGAAGTGCAACTAACTTGTGTCCTGTTCAATCTGAGAGCCACCTGGCAAGTTTTCATGCTTCTGAACCAATTCTCAGTACTGCATCGAGCATGAAGAATCATGGGTTAAGCCAGATTTTCACAAATGATCTGGAACCCAACCAAAGAAACCTAGTTTTGGGAAGAAGTATAGGTTTTGCATCTTCGGATGAGGATTTACTCACTTGTTTGCTTCCAGGTGACCGTTATACAACAAATGTTGGACTTGAGGACAATGAATCTTTTAATCACAACTGCACAGAGCTCTTTGCTGAAACTCCGGCATTCTTGTATGATGCACAGAGGTTTGAATATGAGTATTCTAGTGAATCGGTGGAATATCCTGTCATAGATCAAGGCCTATTTATTGTCTGATTGATCCATTGGAGCTTTTGCTTGTTAGACATCTTCATCTTTCTTCCATTGAACTGATATATGATATTTACTATCCATTTGGGCAATTGATGTTGAAAAACATGCAATTGGGTTGATGAAAAATATTAAGCACAATTAGCAAGCTTCTTGGAGTAATTTTAGAATAGATGAAACATCAATATTGTGTGTTACATCTCTGTATTTATGTATGTATGTATGTAAGTATGTGTGCACATAACAATCCTTGAAAATTTTGTAAAAAAGAAGTTTGTTAGTTGCAAAGTAATTGAGCAGAAGTGTATGTTAAGACAGCTGATTTTTCTACTTTGAATTACATGAATATTGCTTTTTGGTCCCTGCTAATTCTACTTGACAAACCTTGGACAGTAAAAAGTACAAGGTGGAAAGTGCAAACAAAATTTTCATGAGAACGGCACCCCATCTCTTCCCGTAAGTATATTGTAAAAAGAAGACACAAAAAATACCCCTTTGGACTTCGGTTTGTAATAACAAAAAAAAAAAAAAAAAAAAGAAGATGAATTACGCTATTTATCCTTCTAATTTGTGAAATTTCACTTTAGATCTTTTAGTTGTAACTTCATCAATTTAAATTACACTTTCAATTACATTTCAATGTAGTCCCCTATCAATTGTCGTTAGCATTTTGAACAGAAAAAGACTCATGAGAATTTTTAACAATTCATGCACAAGAAAGAAAAACAAATAAATTACATCAATGGTGCCTATAATTTTTTTTCAAATTCTACTTTGAACCTTCTAATTTCGCACTAGTTTTTCCATCCAAAATGTTAACGGGAATTGATGGATAAATCACATAAAAAGGAAATTTAAAGTGTATAGTTTAAATTAATGAATTGACACTGCGAGAACCAAACTAGAATTTTATTCAAACTAGAGGAATCAGTGGTGTATGTACCCAAAAGAACATAATTCAACTAAGAAATAGCATAAACTCATATTATTTGCATATGATACCAGCTCCAATAAATGCCAATGCCAAAACACTTCCCCAAATATCTAGTTTTGAGTGGTGAAGCCAGAGGATTGATTGCCTTTCCAAGTTTACACATATAGAACACTACTGATGGATTGATTGCCTTTCCAAGAATTTAGAAGAGAACCATTACAAAATTCCACATCTACTAAAGGTTGAAAGCAACCATCAAGACAAATTAGGCATGTCTCACTTCTATTTTCTACCATTTGGATCCATTGACATCTCAAAGTTTATTCTCATCTCCTTGATGGTTAATTTTGAGATGTCAATGGATCCAAATGGTAGAAAATAGAAGTGAGACATGCCTAATTTGTCTTGATAGTAGATGTGGAATTTTGTAATCGTTCTCTTCTAAATTCTTGGAATTTAGTAGTGTTCTATATGTGTAAACTTGGAAAGGCAATCAATCCTCTGGCTCCACCACTCAAAATTGGATATTTGGGGAAGTGTTTTCACGCATATTCTTCCTCAACAATGAATTGATAGAATGAATTGAATTTCAAGTACTCTTTTCTGTAACATCCTTGGAGGAGGGCAAAATCTTGACTGAAGGCCTCCTAGGAGGTCGGGAACCAGTATCCTGAACCATGCCGGGAATTGTCTTCCGTCCAAGTTTTGGTGATAGAGGCTGTGTCAGTGAGATCTGCAACAAAGAATTTACATTGATGGGTTCGGTGCTGACAGGGAAGGTACAAGAGAAAAGCAAATAGTTTTAAGAATTCATGAGAAATGTTTAACAGAAATTGAACCACTATGACACCCAAAAGGTGTAAGAGAAACTTGGGATAGTAGAAATTTTTGTACACTAATGGCACGTTGGCTTGCTGGATAAAAGAATGGATTGGATTAGTTATTTGTGGGATCCATTTATCCCACATTTGTTTGCACAATTTGAAAAACACCTTAAATAGCTCCACCAAACATACCAAACTTGAGTTCATCTTTCTTGACATCAAGTATTTAAACATAGAGCAGAATGTTTCCAAATCATTATCACATGCATTTACTGCACACATAATCCGATCCCATCTTAGGGGCTTTAAATCATATACTAGCAAGGATAGCTAGCATCATATTAAAACAAGATTGGTGGACATACCTTCTTCATGCAATTACTTGGTGATTTTGTTTCAAAAAACAGTACTCTGATAATTTTTTTGAAGCTGTCGTCAGCTTTCTCTTGTATGACAACAACACACGGCAACTGTTTAACTGTTTTAAAACACTTAAACAAGAAAATTTAACTGTTCTTTGTTCAAAGGAGATATTATTGAACCCAACAACTTCAGATCAACTGAGGCTATTTGTGTGTCTCAATTATTTCGTCCAGGAATTACTTAGAAACCGGACCAAGACATTTAGGCACTTGCTCTTGTTAGTTCTTTAGGTCTGTGAGAGGTATGCATTTCATTTGCATTGCTTGCGTCAAAAAAAAAATATATATATATTTTCAATCAATTAATCCAATCACCGTAAAAATATAGGTCAAGAGATGACCTTATTTTTTGCTTGGAGATGCACTTTATCTGCCTCCTTGGCATTTGTCTTCTCTTCTAGCTTCTGAAAGAACTGAAACAACAAATGATAAAAATACAGCGAAAAAACATCAGCAAAACAATAAATGAGTAAAACTGCAGATATATATGGAGTGAATGGATCTGGACTTGCCCCTTTACGTTTTGCCGCTCTTTCTTCACACCTCAAGCTAAAAGAGGAGGGTACTATGGGAGGTCGTGCTTTGGGTCCAGATACACCTGAAGTCTTCAAATGGCTGCATAGTGTTAAATAAAATTTAGAATTCTTGCATAACATCGTTAGAGTAATTGTGTTGCACGAAATTTTGTTTAGGTTTTTCTCACATGTGATGAGGAAAAGTGATACTTGAATTGCAAAATTGGTTCCTATAAACTGTAATAGTTTTACTCATTTATTGTTATGCTGATGTTTTTAGCTATCTTTTTATCATTTGTTGTTTCAGTTCTTTCAGAAGCTAGAAGAGAAGACAAATGCCAAAATCTTAGTTTCTGGAAGAAGGATAGCAGATCGGAAATCACATGGGATAGAGTAAGATCCTAGTTTGTCTATGTTGTGGATTGTGGAGTTCTCATTAGATGCTCATATCACTATCTACTAAGTGTAAAGATTTTGTATTGCATACTAGGAACAATAGCTCCAAGAAAGTTCCAAAAGTCTTGCTAGTATTGTGTTTCTGGCACAAGGTATTGATAAGACATGGATGCAAACTAAAAAAAGTAATAATAATAATAAAAAGTACTCCCAATTTAGCGCCCATAGGATTGGGGTCTAGGAGGGGTAGATTGGATACAAACCTAACTTTTGGCATTATTTGCACAAAGTGGCTACTCTCATGGTCAAACCCACAAACTATCTATCCAAAATGAAGTAGCTTCCCTTACACTTTTTGTTATGCTGCCTTCTGTTTGTTACTAGCAAGACTTTTGGAACTTTCTTGGAGCTATTGTTCCTAGTATGCAATACAAAATCTTTACACTTAGTAGATAGTGATATGAGCAACTAATGAGAACTCCACAATCCATAACATAGACAAACTTCAGATCTTACTCTATCCCATGTGATTTCCCATCCGCTATCCTCCTTCCAGAAACTAAGCAATCATCCACTGCCTTACTTCTGTAAAAACCATGAAATTAAACATTTTAGTGAAAGAAGACGAATGCACATACACGTAGAAAAATGGCACAATTTTAAAGGGTTATGCAAACAAACAACCTTCTTCTTTCTTCTTGAGGAGCTGCTGAAGAATGCACTGATAACCCATGCCTGCAGTTTACCAAAAACCAAAAACGTTATCTCAGCTATGTGTTACAGATAGTTTAAATAAACTACTTTGTATGCAGTGTGCACTAGCACGCTATTGCACATGCACAAAGCAGCAAACAAGGTGAATGAGGTGAAGGCAAGGAAGTAAAGTAAGCACCCTAGTTGGAATTCGTGGAGGATATGAGCTTTCTCTGGATGTCTCTTCCATAACATTTGGTTCAGACAAGTCATTACTCGCTGCATTTTGTTCCTCGAGCAATGCTGCAGCTTTCTTAGCAGCATTTCTCTTGTAAAGGGCTTCGGAATAAGCTTTCCTCTGGGCAACTAAACCTGGCTTAGAAGAATTCTAAGCTTCTTCCAAGTACCGATTGTTAGAGAAACATGACCATTTTTCCCACGCCAATGATTCCAACATGAACCTCTGAAATGAGATTGATGTTGTTAGGGCACAATAAGGATCTCCCTCTAAGCAATCATCCACTGCTTTACTTCTGTAAAAACCATGAAATTAAACATTTTAGTGAAAGAAGACGAATGCACATACACGTAGAAAAATGGCACAATTTTAAAGGGTTATGCAAACAAACAACCTTCTTCTTTCTTCTTGAGGAGCTGCTGAAGAATGCACTGATAACCCATGCCTGCAGTTTACCAAAAACCAAAAACGTTATCTCAGCTATGTGTTACAGATAGTTTAAATAAACTACTTTGTATGCAGTGTGCACTAGCACGCTATTGCACATGCACAAAGCAGCAAACAAGGTGAATGAGGTGAAGGCAAGGAAGTAAAGTAAGCACCCTAGTTGGAATTCGTGGAGGATATGAGCTTTCTCTGGATGTCTCTTCCATAACATTTGGTTCAGACAAGTCATTACTCGCTGCATTTTGTTCCTCGAGCAATGCTGCAGCTTTCTTAGCAGCATTTCTCTTGTAAAGGGCTTCGGAATAAGCTTTCCTCTGGGCAACTAAACCTGGCTTAGAAGAATTCTAAGCTTCTTCCAAGTACCGATTGTTAGAGAAACATGACCATTTTTCCCACGCCAATGATTCCAACATGAACCTCTGAAATGAGATTGATGTTGTTAGGGCACAATAAGGATCTCCCTCTAATGAGATTCTTTCACGTGTTTCTTAGTAAAATCATCAAAGCTTACACATGTATCCACTAATATATTTTAAATAGAATTGCAAAGACATACATACCCAACTCCAAATATAATCTACTTCAAGAACACATGTGATGAGAAAACATTTTAACAAGGTACCCTATTATTTTGTGATTCTAATAAAACATGGGCAAATTATACCAATTGTCTCTATAATTTGACTCTTTTGTCAATTTAGTCATTGTAGTTCCCATTGTATTAATTTTGCCTCTTAACCTGTCACATTGTGTAAATTTAGTTCAATTGATAAACATCTGCTAAGAAATTAGACAGAAATCAAAGAGAAAATGGTACATTTAAAAAGGGAATTGATCATTTTAATCCATCAATCACTTTGAAATAGACTATTTTGCCCTTTGATTTCAGTTCAATTTCTAAATGGGCATTATCAATTACGCTAAACTGACACAAAATGTGAAAAATTAAGGGTAGAATTGATCAAATTAGAACAATCTATAAGAACGAAATTGACACAAGAAACAAACTACAAGACTACGGGTTTAATTTGCCCTAACATTGACTAAGCATTACATGAAATTCCCATTCAATTGGTTGATGATTGCAGTTATTAGTAAAGAAAGGAGCACAAGAATCAGAAGAAGAAACTATAACTAGCAAAAGGGACAAATCAAGAACTCAAATGAAAAACCAAATACTGAGAACAGTAACTAATCAAGTACTGTCAAAAGAATATAAAAAAACGACAAAGAAATAGCAACCCCATGTCAGAAAAATCAAAACCCATTAGGTTTTTCTGTGAAAATGAAGAAGATTGTGTTTTTCGGACAAACCTCTTTGGGTTCAGTGGAAGTAGTGCCAGCAGGTTGAGAGAAGGATCGAGTAAGACAAGTTGGCGATTCACCCATTTCTGTCTTTTCAAAAAAGACAGAAATGGGTGAATCGCCAACTTGTCTTACTCGATCCTCTCTTCACTGCAAAGACAGAAATAGGTGAATCGCCAACTTGTCTTACTCGATCCTTAAAGAAACCTACCCGGATGATTCCCTGAATCCTCTTTCTTTCCCTCTGATCTTCTTTGTATGTGATATATATATTATTTTTGTATTCCATATTTGGATTATAGACTCTCCTTATTAGGTAGGTTCAAACATTGCCTTGGTCAAGTTTGTAAGTTAAAAAAAAATTAAAAAATTAAAAAATTAAACAATTAAAAAATTATTTAAAAAGTTATCATTATTTATCAAAAATAAAAAAATACGGCTGTATAATTTTTAATCTTAATTTTTCTCTACACATTAATTTATATAATTTTTTAATACACATTTTTTCATAAAAAGTCAAAAAATATCCCAAATATCCATAATTTTTTCTCTCAATTTTTTAATCTAAAAAAATAAAAAACACACTTATTTAAAATACTCCAAACAACCCATTATTCACTTCATTCCTTTTCTTATCCTTTTCCTTGTACAGCACTTCTCATAGCCTAGTCGTACTAGTTTGCCTTCACATTCACGATGGTTTTGTTTTAAAAAATAGGTCAATTCATTAATAGTTTAAAAATTGGGGGAGGGGTTGGTGAAAACATTTTTGTACGTATTATTGATTTTTTTGTCTATTAATTATTCTTAAATTAATTTGATTTTGATGTATTTTCTTAAGATTAAGATTTGTGAAAATTTATTTGATCAGTTTCAACTTGATTTTAAAATTCTTAAATTTTCGTTTGGAGATATTGAATTTAGAATGCAAAGAAACCAAATAATTTTTCTTACAATCTCAAATTGGTTGACATAGGCCTTGCCAATCCACATAGGAAAATCATATAGTAGTTTTAGGGCATATTTGATTGGGTGGATTAGAGCATGAGATTGAGATTATTAATCTGTGGACCTAATTATTCTATATTTGTTTTAACATTTTGGTTTAGGATTATTAATCCAATAGATAATTAATTAGTAATGGGGTAGAGATGAGATTATTAATCCAATGGATATTAATCCAATTGAATAGTGAATACCACACTAATTTAATAGGATTATTAATATTTCACTATTAATCTTGTGAATCAAACATGACCTTAAAGTATAACGTAACTATATTCCTTTACAAATCATCATTTATTATACTCCTTTATGTTCTTCAATTACCCAATACAAAAAATCAATATTCCACATTTTCTACCAACTATACTACCATAATATAAATAATCAATATTTCACATTTTCTACCAACTATACTACCATAATACAAATAATCAATATTCCACATTTTCCACCAATTATACTATCATAAAATAAAACGTGATAGTACTTCCAGACTACCGAATAATCACCTATGCATATAAGACCTTGTTTGTAAATATGTTATTTTAGTAATTTTTAATTTTTTTTGACTAAAATATGAAGTAAAAAAATTAATATATTTGTGATACTTTTTTATTTTAGAAAAAAAAATTAATTTTTTTGTATAATTTAATAATCTTTTAATAACTTTTTAACTTAAAATAAAATAAACACTTCCCAAACAAGAATTAATAAGTCTGTTAAACATTCTCCCCTTACAAGTCAGTTTATAAGTGTGACGTTTTTAAGTGTGAATTTTACACGAGATTCATATCATTTTAATTAAAATTTTATTTTGGGTGTTCCATGGTTTTTTAGTTGGATTGCAAAAAAATTAATTTTAACTTCAATTAATTTCTGATCTGAGAAAAACTTGGATTAATTTTTGAAAGGATTATTTACTTATAAATATAGCGCAACTCTCTTTTTTAAAATAAACTTCTCTATTTTTTAATTGGATCTATTTTTAATTTTCTTTTTAGACTTTCAATCCTTACACAGTGTTGCAAGATTTGTTCTTTGTTACCCCTTTATTGAAAATTGAGATTTTGTGACATTAGTGTAGGGAAAATTTTGAAAAAAAAAATCCAAATAAACCCTACGAATTTTGTGGCAGTTGAATACTACATGGACAACTCTCATCCTTACTAAAATTCAAATTTGAATAAAAAGTCATTTGATTTCATAAATTTGAGTCCACTTTTTAAAAAATTAAATTTTTTATTTTTTATATATTTTTTTAATATCTTACACAAATTTTTTATTTATTAAATACATCTAATTTAAATATACTTAAAAATATAATATTTGTAATAAAAAAAACTAAAAAATTTGTCAAATACAAAAAATAAAAAAATTTAATACATTTTTATATTTTGTTATAGTTAATAAATTTTGTAAAGATTTTTGTATATATTTTTAAATTTTAAGTATATTAAAATCAAGTGAATTTAAAACTTACAAAAAATTAATTAAAATATTTTAAAAAATTTTAAAAATACAAATTAAAAATTTTAAAAACTATTTTTGAAGACTTTGGTGATTACATTCTCTTAAATTTCTTCACTCATTACTTAAATTTTTATTCAACTCAAACTAAAAAATTGAACGCTTTTATCCAATCTTTCCACTATCATGCTTTACTCTAATTTTGTGAACAATTTGCTTACGAGCCAGTTATTAAATATCCAGGGAAACCTAGAAAGATTTCCCATAAAAAACCTTATAAATCCACCAGGAAAAAGTCACATAAGACTAGCCATCCAAATCTGACCAAGAAGTTTTATCCGAAAAATACTTCACATAGAAAATCCAAAGGAAAATCTAAATCTGAAGTTAAATGTTATAAATGTGGACAAACAGGACATTATGCTAACCGTTGTAAATCCAAAGCTAAATCTAAGGTAAATGAATTACAATTGGATTTAGAAGTTAAAGAACAGATACTACAAGCTTAGAAGCTGAAGAAAATTCAACAGAAGATTAATCACCCTCTGAGGATGAAATTAATCAGTTATACTCTACTTCTGATAGTGACAAAGACCCAGAATAGAATTCTTGCCCTTGTTCTAGTAACCAGGAACAAATATCTGAAATAAATTACTGGAAATCCATTGTTGAAATGAATGGTTTAAATATAGGAGAACCTAGTAGTATTAATGTTTTAACAGATACACAAAAGGATATGTTAGCCGTAGCAGATCAGATACAGGATCCGGAAATGAAATTGAAATATTTAAAGATGTGTTATGAACACCAACAAACAACACCAGAAACACCAAATATACCCGATTATTCTTACAGTCTTCAAACTGTAATTAACAGAATCCAAACAAACCCTTTGGTTGAAAAACCCACAACTATACAGGATTTAAAGATGGAAATTAATATTCTAAAAGTAGAAGTTAAACACTTGCAAACAGCCAGTGCAGCCGCTATTAAAGATATTAAATATCTTCATACCCAGATATCCAAGAAACAACCTGAAGAAGTTGAAACTAAAACTGAAACGCAACCAGAATCTTCAACTCCATATCTGTTATTAGTTAATCAAGTAACTTTCCAAAAATGGTACATAAAAATCTCTTTTATGATTAAACCCGATTTTATTATCAAAGATGCTATTGCTTTAGTCGATAGTGGAGCTGACATGAACTGTATCCAAGAAGGTATAGTTCCAACCAGGTATTTTGAAAAGACTACTCAAAGTTTAACCAGTGCCAGCGGTAATTCTATGCAAATCAGGTATAAGATACCCGAAGCCTATATTTGTAATGAAGATCTCTGTCTCCCAACATCTTTTGTTTTAGTTAGAAATCTTGCTACAAATATTATTTTAGGCACACCATTTTTATGTCTTTTGATGCCTATTCAGAAAATTGATTCAACAGGTATTTATTCCCAATTACAAGGAAAATCAGTTATTTTTGAATTTATTACACAACCGTATACAAAAGAATTAGATCAGATTAGGGATCTAGTTACTTTCAAACAAAATCAGATAAATTTCTTAGCTAAAGAAGTTTCTTTCTTAACAACAGAACAAAGGTTACAGCAACCTTCTTTACAATAGAAAATTAAATTAATTGAAACAGAATTTCAAACAGAAGTTTGTGGGACTATCCCAAATGCTTTTTGGAACCGAAAGAAATATACAGTTACTTTGCCTTATGAACCCGATTTTGATGAAAAATATATTCCAACTAGAGCTCGCCCTAGTCAGATGAAAAAGGAATATATGGAACTATGCAAAACAGAAATCCAGAATCTTTTAGATAAAAAATTAATCCGATCCAGTCATTCTCCCTGGAGTTGTACAGCTTTTTATATTAATAAAAATGCTGAGATTGAACGAGGTGTTCCTCGCCTTGTTATTAATTATAAACCGTTAAATGATAAATTAAAATGGATCAGATATCCTATTCTGAATAAAAAAGATCTTTTAGATCGTTTACAGGATGTAATCATATTTTCTAAATTTGATTTAAAATCAGGATATTGGCAAATTGAAATTGCAAAACAGGATCGTTACAAAACAGCATTTACAGTACTCTTTGGGCATTATGAATGAAATGTTACGCCTTTTGGCCTGAAAAATGCTCCATCAGAATTTCAGCATATCATGAATGATATCTTTAATCCGTATACTGAATTTACTTTGTCTTATATTGATGATGTATTAATTTTTTCTTCATCAATTGAACAGCATATTAAACATCTTAATATTTTTAAGCATGTTATTCATAGAAATAGATTGGTGATTTCTGCCCCAAAAATGCAGCTTTTCCAGACAACTGTCAGATATCTTGGACATAATATTTCCAATGGAAGTATTATACCAATTAACCGAAGTATTGAGTTTGCTTCTAAATTTCCTGATGATATTAAAGATAAAACTCAATTACAGAGATTTTTAGGAAGTTTGAATTATATCCGCGATTATTATCCAAATGTTGCAGCCGATTGTAATATTCTCTTTACCCGCCTTCGTAAAAATCCACCTCCATGGGGACCAAAGCATACTGCAGCCGTTCAGAAAATTAAAGCTAAAGTAAAACAGTTACTATGTTTACAGTTACCTAATCCTGATTGAAAAAAAATCGTGGAAACCGATGCTTCTAATGAAGGATTTGGTGGGATATTAAAGCAACTCAATCCCCAAAGCCAGAAAGAAGAATTATTAAGATTCCATTCTGGTCATTGGAATAAAGCCGCTTTAAACTATCCAACTATTAAACAAGAATGTTTAGCCATTGTAAAATGTGTTCTTAAATTTCAGGATGATCTTTTAAACCAACATTTTCTTATTAGAGTAGATTGCTCTGCTGCAAAATAGATATTTAAAAAGGATGTTAAAAATTTAGCATCTAAACAGATATTCTTATCTTGGCAAAGTTATTTATCCAATTTTGATTTTGATATTGAATATATTAAAGGGGAAAATAACTCTCTGCCTGATTTCTTGACTAGGGAATATCTACAGAAATCCACTCCTGAAGAGGAGGATGACCAGCAGGGGCCATAGAGGCCGTGGTCATGGCCGAGAGGGTTCCAACTCTCGCTACGATCCATCCGAATTTCCGGCCCTTTCACGAGGCCAGACCAGTAATCCATCCGCTAAGGATATTCTCCTTAAGACGGAAGAACCATATACACCTAACAGTATCACCGAGGAAACTGTCCTCTGGATTGAATCCGCAGATGAACAATGGATGACAGATCCATGGGAGATTAACAAACGTTATCTCACCACTCAACAGTCACCACCCCATTTTGATCAGTACAGATATATCTATGAACAGATATTAACCGAAACAGGAGCTTGTGAATTCAAGCATCATTTGCATGATCCGAATAAAACTACCAGTCCAATCTCTTTTAGCAAAATCACAATCCGCAATATTATGCCCATCTCTACATGGGGCATTCATCCGCATACTCTTCGCGAACTTGATCTTCGCAATAAACAGACAAAATACACTTAATGGGATTATACTGATGCTTTTACCCAGGTGTTTTATTATCAAAATCCTATCAAGAATCATTCTTGGTTTATCCGTGTTTGTCCTGATGTCCTTAAAAACGATGTTCCAAATTGGTTCCTCGTTTGGTGGGATAAATTTGGTCTTTCTATGGACATCTTACCAGAACCTATCCGTCTTGCTTTCAATGAGTGGAATTGTGCTTATTCTAGAGCCTATTCTTATCTCAACAAAAACAGAGAACTTTCAATCAGCAAATCACTTGTCCATTTCACTATCCGTTTTAATATCCCATGGATTTGGAAATGGGAATTTGCATGTGATTACCATAACAAAATCCCACGACTTAAAAGAATCTTTTTTGTGAAATGGTGGGATAAGGGTATGAACCCTGTAATAACAGAAACTGTTGAGAAAATCAAACAGCATACTAAAGCCTATTTTGACACTGTCAAACAGTCAGCTTTACCAGCACCTCCAACAGCGTTAGCCAGTAATCCCTTCATTCAGATCCAGAAGGAATTACACCAACAGTACCCCCATCTATCAGAAAATGAAATCATAATTAAAAGTATGGAGTTCTTGAAAGAACAGTTCCTTCAAACAGTACCACAATCTGATGACGCCTCTATGAGGTCAGGCACAAGTCAGACAGTATCAGAATCTGAGAGTGATCCAGCCGAACACGTGTTGGCAGGAGAGTCACAAGATCCGGAAGATGATGAAAGCAATCTCGGTGACTTTTGGGATTCTTTAACAGCAATAATTGCAGAAAAGATTGCAAAAGACAAAAAGCGATGAAGCAAGGGCCCAGAGATTTGAGCGTCGGCACAACAAGACAAAAAACTTTTGATAAAGCAGATACCCACTATCCGAAAAAGAGAAGATGCTGTCTCCCACTCCGCCAAAGCAGAAGATAAGAGATAAGGAGCAATCTGTCGGTCAATTGAGTTGCCACTGCCCTCTTCTTTATCCGAATTTGTATTATAAAGGGAAGGCTTCACCCTTGTTGAAGCACGTCTAATATTTAGTTTTTTTTCCTTTCCTCTTGTAATATTTCTCTCAACCCCTCTTGTAAAATAATCTTACTTCCTCAATAAAATTTAGTTTTTCTATGTATGCCCTCTGTTGATTGTTTAGAACAGTTATTGTGGCTTTTACAATTTTGGCAAAACCAGAAAAATCATTATCTTAATACACCTGTAGATTTCTATACTCAACCATATATCTCTGCTCGAATAGCAGAGTCTGATCGGCCAAGATCGCCGAGATCCAGTCTTGATCAGCGAGCAGTGTGGCACAGGCGGCGAGGAATCCTCCTCCACAGTAACAGTAAGTTTATGAGATCATATATGTTGTAATTTGTTTCTTTTATACCTGTATTATGCTTGTACTTATTCCTGGGTTTGTGCTAATGTAAGGTTAATTAATTGTTAAGGTTAGTGGGACGTCACCCAAGTCGCGTTAGGTTAGGTCATGTTGCAGAGATTGCGTGAAGACCATTATACCTGTAAGCCGTTGACAGACGTGCTAGCTGTAACCTTTAGTGAGCACCTTTATTGGTATCAGAGCCATGTTTAATTATGAACATAATATAAGTATAAATTAAATAAATTAGACATATATGATCACCATACAACCATGATTGAACAACAAGAGAATACCGTAGTAATACCAGAAAATGAATCCGTAACTTCTGTGGGAAATACAGTATCATCCCTAGCCGAAGCAGCTGAAATGGTAGCTTACCAGGATGTTAAGGACGCTTTAGATAAGTGGACTATACCGTTAGTAGACCCGAAAACGATTTATAAAAAAGGACGTTTTCAATTTTTCAGTAAAACTATCATCAAGACTTTTGAACATGCATCATGTATTCAAAATAATGATGAAATAATCCGATTAGTTCACATTAATGATTTTGTTCCGTTTGTTAAAGACTAAAGTATATCCATTTTGGATTAGTACAGATAGCCTTTAAACCTTTGACCCTGTTAGGTCAAAATACCAGTATCCAGTGCACACTTCGTGATGGAAGATGTCTCGATTGGAGAGCATCTCTCATGAAGCTATTGAAACTAGTCTTTCCCATGGACCATCTATTTTGATATTTATCGAATCTTAGCATATCAATGTGATGCTAATATATCTCATGTTATAGAACTTAGAGCTCTTACTCATGGTTATGAGTATAACCCAGGATCTCCCCCTTTTTCAGTTCAATCCAGAATTTACATTAAGGCTTTAACAACCTTAAATCCTTATGTTAGAAAGAAAACTGAAACAGGAAAAACAGTATTAATTGAAACTAATCTATATAACAATCAGGTCGCAGTACCTAGGTTAATTCCTTGGTCAAACATAACCTTTCCAGAAAGATGGCATATACCTAATGCTGTACCACCCAAACCTATGATCCAAAGATAACGGGCGATGTTATCCAGACACAGGGAGGTAATGTTTTCCTCAAATTTCAGAGACCTATGCTTACTAGAAGTACATCTTCAATGCTAGTTTTAGGACTGCACCTAGATGCACTTCTAACAATAGTTTTAGAAACGACACCGAAGCTTTTCTAATAACGATTTTCACTCTATTCCACCCTATCGGGTAGACCTACTAGAATCTAGTAGGCGGTCTGAGACTCCATACTTTATGAGATACCTTCCGGACCACCAAGCAGACCACCTAGTGACCCACAGGGAGACCCAATGCAATCAGAAGTTCAAGGAATCAGAATATCCCAAAATAGGATTCCTCATGGTGTTTATCTGACACCACCACGAACGACTCTGACGGTGATATGAATTTTGACATCTAATGGATTTTACACCAGGAAGCGAAATTAGAAAAATAATAAACCAGGAATTTAACCAGGAAAAATATAAGGAATTTAGGATATGGTATTTTGCAACCCATAATCCTCAACAGTTAGAAGAGTATAAAACTCAATATTATCAATATCTTGAGTCTCAACAGAAAATTATACCTTTTGTAGAATGGTATCAAACTGTATCTTCACCCCAACTAAATGTTATAGAAGACCAGTATAAAACCTGGACAACAACAGAAGGACAAGCTATAAGTGCTATTCATCCGCCTCCTCAAGCCTTAGAATTAGCACCTAATGGCGAAACAACCAGACAACCTTTAGTTGCTACTGCCTATATTGATGCCCAATCTGGCAGATTCACTAAAACCGAATATATGCAATTAAAAGATTTTGGGTTAAGTATCCGGCAACATAATTATACCAATTTGATTTGCCAAACCATGAGCAAACAATTAACCAGAATAGAAGAAACTGTTTCTACCTTTAAAGATAGGAGTTTAGCTCAACCTGTAGCAGGAACATCGACTATCCATCCAGTATCTATTAAACCCTCACTGGAAATCAGTAATTTTAAGTTAAAACCACCAAATACAGAATTTATGGACACACTTCTGCAACGAATGCAGAATTTGAATGTTCGACCTCCAGAATCCTCACCTTCTGCACCTTCTGGTTCTATCCAGATGCTTAGGGCTGAACCTGTACCTGAAGAAGAAAATCTCTCTCCATAACAAATTCAGGAAATTCAAATGAATTTCCAAGATCCGCAGACAATTAACAAACTTACCAATTATAGCCCGTCTCGACCAGCCATATTACCATCAACCCGAAATTACTATGCTCGACCTTCTCCCCCAGATCTTCTTTGGGAAGAAGCATACCAGACCAGTCAAACATCATACCATGGTAAAACCATTTATGAATGGAATATTGATGGTGAATCCGAATACGTTATTTTTACCCGATTACATCAAATGTTGATGTACGCAACAGTATGCCGCCAATATAATAACCAGGACCAAGCCATAGCCAAATTTATTATTAATGGCTTTACAGGACAACTTAAAGAATGGTGGGATAATGTTCTCACCACTGCCCAACAGTTAGAAATACTTAACTCTGTTAAAATCGAGGTTGACCCAACTACTCGACAACCTGTCCAACAGCAGGACGTGGTTTACACGTTAATCCAGACCATCATTCTTCATTTTATTGGAACCAGTACTAGTACCGCCGATCGTGGCCGCGAACTTCTCCAGAATCTAAGGTGTCCGTCCCTTACCCATTTCCGCTGGTATAAGGATGTTTTCCTCACTAAGGTCATGCAAGGACCTGATGGTAATAGTATTCACTGGAAAGCCAAATTTATTGATGGCCTTCCAATCCTTTTTGCCGAACGCGTAGGAAAAAACTTCGGGACCGGCCACGACCTCGACCCCTATGGCCCCTGCTGACCACCTAGTGACCCACAGGAAGACCCAATGTAATCAGAAGTTCAAGGAATCAGAATATCCCAAAATAGGATTCCTCATGGTGTTTATACAGCACCACCACCAGACAGCCCTACGGCCAGTGATATAAATTTTGAAATCTAATTAAAATAAACACTTCCCAAACAAGAATTAATAAGTCTGTTAAACATTCTCCCCTTACAAGTCAGTTTATAAGTGTGACGTTTTTAAGTGTGAATTTTACACGAGATTCATATCATTTTAATTAAAATTTTATTTTGGGTGTTCCATGGTTTTTTAGTTGGATTGCAAAAAAATTAATTTTAACTTGAATTAATTTCTGATCTAAGAAAAACTTGGATTAATTTTTGAAAGGATTATTTACTTATAAATATAGCGCAACTCTCTTTTTTAAAATAAACTTCTCTATTTTTTAATTGGATCTATTTTTAATTTTCTTTTTAGACTTTCAATCCTTACACAGTGTTGCAAGATTTGTTCTTTGTTACCCCTTTATTGAAAATTGAGATTTTGTGACATTAGTGTAGGGAAAATTTTGAAAAAAAAAAAATCCAAATAAACCCTACGAATTTTGTGGCAGTTGAACATTACATGGACATCTCTCATCCTTACTAAAATTCAAATTTGAATAAAAAGTCATTTGATTTCATAAATTTGAGTCCACTTTTCAAAAAATTAAATTTTTTATTTTTTATATTTTTTTTAATATCTTACACAAATTTTTTATTTATTAAATACATCTAATTTAAATATACTTAAAAATATAATATTTGTAATAAAAAAAACTAAAAAATTTATCAAATACAAAAAATAAAAAAATTTAATACATTTTTATATTTTGTTATAGTTAAAGATTTTTGTATATATTTTTTAATTTTAAGTATATTAAAATCAAGTGAATTTAAAACTTACAAAAAATTCATTAAAATATTTTAAAAAAAATTAAAAATACAAATTAAAAATTTTAAAAACTATTTTTGAAGACTTTGGTGATTACATTCTCTTAAATTTCTTCACTCATTACTTAAATTTTTATTCAACTCAAACTAAAAAATTAAACGCTTTTATCCAATCTTTCCACTATCATGCTTTACTCTAATTTATAGGTTCCACTCAAACTACAACACTCTCAGTCTTACTCACATTTAAGTTTATTCATTGAATATGAAACTTTCTACTCAACTTGAGTAAAAATATAAGTAATGACAACGAAAACAGAACATTCCATGAGGCATAATATAAAATTGTTGCAAAAAAAAAAAAAAAAAAAAAAAAAAAAGTTTGTACACATTCATACATTGAAAATGTTAATTTCATGGACTCGTTATAAGGCATGAACATCCTAAACAACCAATGAGAAACAAAATTAGAAAAACAACATAAAAATGAAACCAACACAAAATATTTAAAGAGAGCAAAATACTAAATTGAAAAGACTACTCTCTTTTTCACTACATTGGAGGAGAGAAAAAATTAAACTCACTAACATGGAAATCTAACCACTAAATTAACCTTAATGATTGATTATACATTCAACTACTCATTGAACATTAATGTCCAAAACCTTGGAAGTGCCACTAGCTTTAGGTATAGTTATATACAAAACCCCATCTTTAACTTCAGCTTTAATCTTCTCAAACTCAACATTCTCAGGCAAAGCAACTCTACTACTATACCTACCTTGGCTCTTTGCAGATCACTCTTCATTTTCTACCTCACTTTCTTGGCCATTTCTGTCCTTGGTCATTTTCTCAGCCTTGACAACCAACATTTTCTCTTCAACATAGACCTTCACATCATCTTTGGTCATACCGGGCATGTCAAATCTCATCTTGTACTCTCCCTCTCCTTCCTTTATCTCCCATGGAGTCCTTCCCCTGCTGTACCCGCCGGTCTCGGTTAATGTCGGCGACGGCCACCCGCTGGTGTAGACAAAAGGGTCTTCCATCATTCTCTCCATGGTTTCCATCATTTGTTGCACTGTCCTTGCTGTTGGATATCTATCCCACAACCCTGCATATAATGAAGGGTCAAAACTACACTATATAGATATTAATGCATTCCCAATAATTAAATAATAAAATTATACTTTTTACAATTATAGTTTTGCTTCAATGTATTTTAATCACTTCGGTTTCGTTTAGATAAATTATACTTTTCACTATTATAACTTTACTTAGATGTACTTTAATCACTATAATTTCAATTTAAATAATGTTGGACTTTATATTTTAAATTCAGTTTTGATTTCATTATTTCATCTAAGTTAATAGTTAAAATTTAAGATTTTTTAAAACATGTTAATTATGTAGAAAATTTTGACTATAATTTCAATAGAAAAAACAAATTAAAACTAGATTTGAAGTCTATAATTTAAGTTGTTCGAAAGTGAAATAGGACCAAAACTAAAATTTTAATCAAACTATAAAAACAAAAATGTAATTCCCCCCATAAGTTTAAACAATTTTAGTCAATACAATTTTATCCCCCAAGTGCTAAACAATTTTCTAACTCAATTCTCATTTGTTAAACCACTTAAAAATTTAGATGTACAATTACAAACGCCTGTATTAACCACTATATACTAAAAAAAATACACAGATTTACCAAGTCAGCATACATTAACAAATTTAAGAAGAAAACACTTTTTTCCAGTGATTTTTGTGAATTGGAAATACACAGATTTACCAGGTCAGCATTCATCAACAAATTTAACAAGAAAACACTTTTTTTCAGTGATTTTTGTGAATTGGGTATTAATATTTACCTATGGGAGGAGCTTCGGCAACTCTTTTCTTGGGTGGTTGAGATTGTTGTTGGCTCTTGTTTGTTCTCTGCAAATGGTCAAGACTGTCCCTCCCATCTCCAGCCATAGCCTTAATGCCATTGCTACAACCTCTGTTAATAAAACTACCCATTGGGTTCAAAAAATTGGGGGTTTTGGGACATAAAAGCTTGGAATTGGTACATGTTTTTTGGGATGATATGGGGAGAGAGATTGTGAGGTTTGAAAGAAAGAGAGACATTTTTTGTTTCTGTTTTCTTTGGTAATGGAAGCAAAAAGATTGAAACTTTGTGTGGATTCTGAGGAAGAAGATGAGGGGGTTGAATGATATTTAAAGAGAAGAGTGGACATTTCTGGAAAGAAGGTGCTGGAAAATGGTGGAGGTGTTTCTTTCAGTTTCTGGACTTCTCCAGAAGTTCTTCTAGGATAAGGCTTTTTTTGACTAGTGAAGGGCACAGTGGTCTTTTTGTTTTTTGGATTTTGGAGGTTTATGTTATATTTATAAACAAAAATTTCAATACCCTCACAATTTTTTTTAATTATTTTTTTTTAAGTTATAGCATTTGGTTTTCAAATTCTGTTTTTTTTTTTTTTTATATATTTTTTTAGAGCGTAAAATGAAGTAAAAAAGAAGAAGAAAACTCCTTTTGTATTTTGAGATACTAGCATATCACCCGTGCAATGCACGGATTGTGTTTACAATTATCTATATATGTGAATTGTGATTTTTTATTTTATTTTATTTTTTTTAAATGTCTTCTTTTTTTTAATTATTTATATATGTGAATTGTGATTTTTAAATGTTTTTTTATTTTTTTATTTTTAAATGTCTTCTTTTTTTTTTTTCTTTCTTATATTATATTAAAGTTTAATATTTTGATAATAATCATATGTGTTGGACTTTTTAAGGAATTAAATGTCTTTTTTTTAATTATATTATATTAAAATTTAATATTTTTGATAATAATCATATGTGTTAGACTTTTCAAGAAATTTTTTTATCTTGTCTTAATGTCATTAAAGTGTTATTATGAGGTAAGACTTGGGAGTTGAGAGAACTTAATAAATGCTAAGATTTTTATTTTTTAAATAAAAAATCAAGAATTTAGATTGGGAGAGAGCTCCCAAAAGGTTAAAAAAAAACTTACTTTACTATATATATAGATTATTTTAAAAATAATTTTTTTAGAGGCTCTCCAGCATCCTCCAACTTTCTCTCTTTAAAACCTATCAAACCCACCACCATTGCACCTCTCCCTCCCTCCACCCACCAACGTTGCCATTATCGTCACAAACCCAGTCCCCCTCCTTCATCTTCGTCATTCTTTGTGCTACGAATTTTTGCTAGCTAAGAGCCAATTAAGCAGTTTTGGGCTACCATTACATGAGTGATCAAGTACTCCATCTCTAAAACAATATAAATGATCAAATACTCTATCTCTAAAACAATAATATGAAACTAAATCCAAATTCAAGATTGCGGAAATGGAGCAAATTTAACCATTTCAAGATTGCAGAAATGAAAAAAGAGAGAAATAGGTAGAGAGAGCTCTATTTGAAAACATTGATTAGCATGAGGTTTTGCTTCAAAACTTCCAAAACAGTGCCAAAAATGTCCCATTGGAAGGTGTCAATCAAGATTATGAACCAACTTACAAACAAATTTACAAGATTTCAAGACAAACCCACATCAAATCCATTAGAGTAAAAGTGTGAGAAACACATTTCAAACAAAACCCATAAGACAAAACAAACATCTGTCAACAACCCAAGTGAAAAAAAAAAGGTCCCAAACAAAGAAGACTAAACAAAGAAAAAAAAGAAACAGATTTAACTGATTTGGCGGAGAGAAGAGAGAAGGCACAACACAAAACACTCTGTTTTGCAAAGACGAAAGATGAAAGAGAAAGAAAATCTAGAGAAGGGAGCAACAACGATACATGACTCAAAAATTAAAGCTCTAGTGAGGTGAAAAATTTATATAAAAAAAAAAAAAGAATCAAAATATCACATCAGATGGGCTCCACATACACATTAGTACTATGAAAGTTCACAAATTAAAGCTCCAAAACATTTTTGGAGAAGGAAGAGGAGCGTGGCCGACGTGGCTCTGTCATCTCACTTCAGTTCAATCTAGTTCATTAGAGATGCATTAGAGATTTTAAACAACAATAATGATACATCTCCTTAAATGAAGGAGCTCTAATAAGCTCTAATGATATGAAAAATAAAAATTAAAAAAACAAAAAAGAAAACAAAACAAACAAACAAGACACAAACATCACTATTATAGTGGGGCTCACCTCCAATTAGAGGTCTTAGAGTTCCTTTATTAGAGCTCTAAAACATTTTTGTTTCAAACAAAGTGTTTTGCACAGCAGTGAAATTCGATTTCGGATTGGGGTCATTGTTGTGCTGGATGCAAAGTAGTCACTGCTTTACAGTTAAATTGGGCCATTTCGATAATCAAAACCGTTCATATTTCAGAATACATCAAGTAGAATATATCTGCAAAAAAATTAAGTTAATCGAATATCGTTAATCTTTTCATCCACTCACATTTGTATTCATCTTAATACTTTAAATCATAATTATTATTTATTTTTGTAGATACAAATGTGAGTGGATAAATAAGTAAACGATATCCGATTAATTTATTTTTTGCAGGCATGTTTTAATTGACGTATTCTAAAATGTGAACGGTTCGGATTATCGAAACAGACCCCAAAATGGGCCTATTTTGCTGTACAACAATGGTTGTTGTGCCCCCACACAGCAGCCACCCCAAATCTGATTTTAAGTTGGTGGCTTGAAACATTTTTGTTCATTAAATGAGTGTGAGAGAAAAAATAATTGAGACAGAAAGATAATAAGGGAAAAAAAAAAAGGCTTATTTTAGAAATAGGGTAAATCCTGGGAGCTCGAGGGGGCTTCCCCCGAAAGCCCCGAAATTGCCATTTTTGGCAAAAAAAAAAAAATGCAAGGCAAGTTAAAAAAAAAAAAAAAAAAAAAAGTTTACTGAAAATGGAAATTAGGGGGATTCGGGGAAGGCAAATTCGAGCTACCAATCAAAGTTGTTTTAGAAAGTAGGTTAGAAGATAAATTTTTGGCTTTTTTTTGATATTTTTTGAAAAGATATAAAAAAAATTTAAAAAAAGAAAGTAAAGACGAATATAATCTAAAAAAGTGAAAAAGTTAAAAAGATTGTTTTTAACTAACTTGTCAAAATAAGTTAAAATGATTAATTGATGTATAGTAATGAAAAATGTGATTTTAATTTTAATTTTTTTTAAAAATTTTCAACTAAACATGTTTTTTTAAAAAAAATTTTGAAAATATATTTTGAGAGACAAATCAAACATCTCCTATTTTTTATGTTTATTTTAGTGAAACTAGATAGAAAAATAAATTTTGAAAATGAAATCGAGTGATGTCATTGGACGAAAATATTATAAGAACGAAGGGCATCACTTTCTTTGGCCTGGCTTGGGTTTTTAAATTTTGTTTTTTTATTTTTATTTTTCTTTTCAAAAGAACTAAAATGGGAGAAAAATTAAAAAAATTCATCATTTTTATATAAATTTTTTCAGTGAACAATTTTAGAAATTTAAAAATATATATTTGTGTGTTTATTTTAGTCAAATTAGTATTTATTTTTTGAAAAATAATATAGAAAATAGGTTTTGAAAATAAAATGAAATGGAGTGATGTCACAAGAATGTTATAAGAGTGAGAGCATTTTCAATGTATAATATAGAAATATGTACGTTAGAAATGTATTTTTGGAAAATTTTACTATACACCCCTTGAAAGAGGGAGTTGGAGTCATTACTGTGCAGCTTACACAGCAATGACTGTTGTACAGCATGTGACAATTATTTTAAATTTATTTTGATAATCTGAACCATTCAATTTTTAAATAACATTAAATAGAATATACCTGTAAAAAATCAAATTGATCGGATATCGATAGACCATGTATCAACTAACATTTTTATTCAGTTTAATACTTATATATTTATCTTTTTATATATACAAATTCGAGTTGATGAAGGGTCTATCGATATCCGATCAACTTAATTTTTTTACAGGTATGTTCTACTCAATATTCTTTAAAAATTGAACGGTTTGGATGATGAAAATAAAGTCCGAAATAATTCCCATGAGCCGCACAACAGTCACTGATGTGCAAACCACACAGCAGTCGCAATGACCCTCATCCCCTTGAAAGAGGTGTATCATATGTATTTTTAGTTACGTAATTTTTTTTATTTAGTTATAATTAATGTTCTTCTTTAATTATGATAATATTTTAATTATAACTTATGAGATTGATATGGTGTTTCGTTGTGAATATTTTTTTTAGTTATGATTTAAAAAATATAATATGTTATTTTCTTTTTAATTATAAGATGTATATAATACACATCGTTTGAGTTGTGTGTTATAGACTTTCCCATGTATTTTATGCTTGTAAAAAGCCCTTTATGTTTGCAAAAAATAAAATATAAAAGAGAGAAGTATCACATGAGAGAAAAGGTTTTTTTTTTTTTTTAAAAATTATCTTTATATTTTTGTGAAAAAGTCATGCTATGCTACTACTAGGCTTTGTAAAATAGGATTGACTGCTCTTCATACTATTATCCTCTATATTCTTTCATATTTTATTTTTTTGAGCTCAATTTTAGATTTACGATGATAATTTAAACTGTTTATCTAGTAAATCTTACAATAAAAACCATCTATATAAAAAATTAACTTTATCAAATATCAATGAAGACATGAACAAAAACTTTTTGTTTTATCAAATGAAATGTTTAAGTTTAAACTCACAATTATCATCCATTTTAAAAAATAATATGCAATTTATTCATATATCTAGTGATATCTAGTGCAACTGATTTTTTGCATAACTTGTCTAAATTATTGGGAATATGAGATGTACAGTTTAAATTATCATTGTAACCCTAAAATTGAGCTCAAAACATGAAGTATATTGGAGTATGAAGACTAATAATATGGAGGGGAGCCATTCTCTTCCAAACTATTGCTCAATCCATTAAAACTGTACCGATCTATATCAATTTGTACCGTTCTATCTGTTAATTGTAGATTAAATTTTAAATTTTATAATTCATTTTTGAAATCACTCTGCTCCATTATAATCAATACATATATTTTAACCTCTAATATTAAAATAAAAATAAGCGTGAGAAAGATTTAAAATGTAAAATTTGTTATAAATTAGTAGTTATATATATGAAAAATATTATGCAAATTACTATTATATGTTATGTAAATACTTGATAATTGGTTAGAATATTTTTCAATTCACTAATCTGTCCAAAACTCGCCTAAATCAAAATTTGCCAATCCGTTAATCTGTTATTTGATTTATAATTTTACTTCCAAATCATTCGAACCACATTAGGCACACCTCTAACACTTTTTTAACAACATTTTCACTTGCCCTCAACTTTTAAGTTAATTTTTTGAGTTTTTTTGCCTTTAGTATTTTTTTTTTTCAAACTTAATATTTTTATAATTTTTAGAATCTTTAATTTAAACTAGTCGTTTAAATTTTTTTAGAAAAAAGAATCAAATTTAAAAGAGATTAAAGACCAAAATAGTTAATTTTCTCAACTTTTTCAATTAAATTGAATTTTGGATAGGTTACATTAGTAGTCCCTATATTTTACCTCTTATGTCATTTTGTTCATTGCAATTTTAATTGCTCGATTTTAACCTTAAATTTATGATTTTATCTCAATTTGTCTAATTGTGTAATTGCTAGTTTTTTTTTTTTAATTGAAAATACAAACACGAGTAGCATTTGTTATACTTTTATAGACAAAATTATAAAATTGTTCAATTAAGTAAGTTAATTTCAACCAACTCAGTAGTTATTTTCTTTCAAAAACCTTAATCGGTATTATTAATTGGACCAAATCGATACAATTAATGATCAAAATTAAGCTAATTAAAATTACAATGACGAAATTGACACAAGAGGCAAAATGTAAGTACTATCGATATAATTTGCCCTTGAATTTTTTATTTTTAGTAGAATTTTTTTTTTTGTAGATTTAAGATATTTTTCTTTTTAAAATTTTAGGTACTTCTAATGTAAAAGTACCTAATTTTTTTTTTAAATTAAATTAAATTATTTAAAAAATCCACTAAAGATGAAAATTTCATTAAACAATTGTTTTAAAACAAAGGGTGCATAGTCGTATAAGAAAATAAAATTTTAGATTTTTAAGTTCAAGAACTTTCTTTGGATTTTTTTAAGAGTAAATTACAAATACATTTTCTGAGATTTGTTTAAAATACAGATTGTTCTTGTAATTTGAAAAATTACAAATACCCTCTTATTAAAAAAAAATTATTTAACAGAATTAAGTAAAAAAATAAAATTTATAATTGCTCTCCTATAATATAAAATTACCTAAATTATTAATTGAAGCATATTTTTAATATCATTAAAAACTGTTAATTGATTTGATAATTTATTAATAAAATAGACGATTTGTTATGAAATTAGAAACCTCAAAGGGTGGAATGTAATTTTTAAAATCACAGGGGCAATTCTTATTTTAATCAAATCTCAAAGGGTGTATTTATAATTTATCTTTCTTTTTTTTTCCTTTTTTTTTCTTTTTTTTATCAGCAAGGAACTTTGAAGGATGGATTGTGTTTTAATCCCTTTTCTTTTTTTTAGCTTCTTTGTTTATTTGATTTTATTTTTTTGGATTTTAATTTCGAGTAGGGGGATAAAGAATAATGTTAGGGAATCTTGCCTCCCTGGAAAGCCATTGATAAAGACTTGAGTTGCAATATTGCAATTTGTGTAGGGATTGTGTGACACTTTTTAATTTTAATTTTATTTTTTTAAAAATTTTGGGTATGTCGAAAGTTAATTTGTCTAGAGATTTTTATTTTTTTATTTTTAAACATAATTTGTCTAGAGATTGTGTGAGACTTTGTTTGGTAAATTGGAGTTGGTAGCATGGGGGTGTTTAGGAAGAAGCTTTTTTGGTTTTTTGGTATTAAATTGCAAAATAGATTAAAATAATCAATAAAATAAAATGTCACATTAAATTTATAATCATTTTATTTTTTCTCTCACAAATATTACATCTAATTATAAAAAAAATCTAACTCCCAAACACAACTATTTTGGCCTAATAAAATAACTACAAATTTAAAATAACTTACTAAAATAACCAACTTCCCAAACGAGTAGACAATACTCATAATTCTTATTTTCTTACAACCCATTTGACATAATAAAAGTTGTTCCAAACATTTAGACACATATTTCAAAAAAATAAAAAAAATAAAAAGCTAAAAAATGCTCTAATAAACTCCATCATACTTTGGTAGTGAAGTGCATGATATCGGCCTCGTTTGGGAAGTTAGCTATTTTAATAAATTATTTTGGTTTTAGTTATTTTAGTAGGTTAAAATTTTTATATTTGAGAAGGTGATTGATTTTTTTATAGTTGGATATGATATTTGTGAGAGAAAAAGTGAAATAATTATACATTTAATGTGATATTTTATTTTATTAATTATTTTAATCTATTTTATTTTTTTATAAATTTTAATAAAAAAAAAAATAGTCCAAAATCCACTTACCAAACAGGGGCATAGTAGTAGTTAACAACATTGGCGGACGCAAGGGTAGCGGCCTCTGCATCCATTTGAACAATGCTAATTGATATGCTATATTTATTTGTAAATATATATTTTCCAAAGAGATGGCACCCACAAATTCCAACCTCTCTCTCTTTCTTTCGTTTTTTTCATTTTTTTTTTTTTTTGGGCTGAAGTTTTAATTTATTTTTTTTAGCCTAAATTGATGTTAGCTATGAATTATTATATTTTCCAAAGAGATAGCACCCACAAATTCCCACCTTTTTATTTTTTATTTTTAATTTAAATTTAGCTTTTAGTGAATATTTTTACATAAGATGCATAAGTTGAGGAAAATAATTCTGTGTTATACATGATTTTTTTTTTCTCTTCTTGTCTTGCCTTTATATTTATGATAATATTATAAATTCAAACTTAATTATTCAAAAATTATCTAGAATTATCATTTTATGGTTCAAATTTATTTTAACATATGGATTCAACATTATAAAAATTTAATCTCCACCACACGACCACCCATTTAAAAAATTCTGGATAAATAAATCTAGACCAGTCTTTTCCTTATATATGTGCTAATAATAAACAAGCCCATCAACCATCATCATAAATAAACTATTTTCTAAGTTCTAAAAGCCCTAAAACATGAGCATCTGTTCCAGGAAATTGATGGTTCACCACTTGGCATATATTGACAAACATCTTGGAGTGCTACACCAAATCAAGATTCTCCAAAATATTTTTTAACATTTTGTAAGATGAAAAATAAAAATTAATTAAAAAAATTCGTGGAATAAAATTCAAACATTTAACAATGAGTTATATTGTCTTGTTAGAAATAAAATTTTGTCTTAAAAAATAACCTTTAAGGACCAAATTATTTATTAGCGATATTTTTAAAATTTTACCGCTAAAAGTACTTTCTTTGACTTTTTGAGATAATTTTTTAATAACATGACGATAAAAATTGATTTTCAAATATTTTTTATAACAAATTTTTTACTTTTGGACAGATAAAATTTTGATCCTTAAAACTCTTATTTTTTTGATGATAACTGAAAATTTTACCATGTTTACCTCAACTCCTCACTTTCAATTCTAACCATCAATCTATATTGCTTCCAAGTTCCAACTATTTTTTGATTTTGTTTTTGTTTTTGTTTTTTGTCTTCAATATTCGTTTGTACTTCGTTACATTTTTTTTCCCCTTGTTTTCTTGTTTCAATTATTTCACTTTTAATGTCTATCCAAAAATATGGATGATGGAAAACAATCAGAGGGACATCAAGTTGATTTCTTTTCCACTTATTTGAATGTAGTTTAATATGTTATATCTAATTAAAATACCAGGCAATATTTGTTTAACTCCTCAAGAATCAATTAAATGACTTATAGCTCAATGTATTCTTGCTCACAACATGAACCCTTATGAACCCTCAACCACATATGAAACAAAACATAGAACTGTGGCCCTGTTTGTTTTGAGAGATAGAGGGAGGATTGGGATTAAGAGGAAGATGGAGATGGAGATGTGACGCATTAATGTTGTGTTTGTTTTGAGAGATGGAGAGGGGATTCATAATTCCTTCTGGATTAGGAGGGGATTAGGATGGAGGATTAGGACTTGGTATTAGAAAATAATCCGCCGGACTATTTTTATTTTTATTTTTATTTTTGATATGTTGGGCCTTTTTTTTTTTTTTTTTTTTTGAACATTAATGTTTAATTTTTTGTTAAGTAAAAATCATTGTTTTATTTGTTTTATTTTTATTTTATTTTATTTTTTACATGTTGGGCATTTTTTTTTTAACATTAATGTATGTTTTTGTATTTTTTTTATTATTTTATATAAAAATAATTTAACAATCCTTACACCAACAACTATCATCAAAACAAACACAATTTTATTTAATCCCCTCACTATCAATCCCCTCATTATTAATTCTTTTATTACTAATCTGCTCCATTCTACATCTGAAAACAAACGGGACCCTAAATATACCGAGGCAAGTGAAAAAAAAAATGAAAAAAAAAAGTGTACAACTATCAAATTTGGAGACATTCTCATAGGAAAATCTCTTCTAGATTATTAAAACCATCCCATGAAAGCATACTGTTGGGGTTATCAATCCATTGTTGAAGAAAGTCGTCATGAACTGGTTCACTCACACTCGCAGATGCATTAGAAGGTTGTGTTGCGGAGATCGCCATTGATGTCCCTTTTGAGCATAGACTATCGTGCAAGTCGCGCTCTAGGTTGTTGTTGGCTTGGTTCCAGAAGGAATTAGATTGCAGAATTATTTCGTCTTTTGTGGTAAACATTTGGTGTTGTTCAAAAGACGAAGGAACTCTGCAATCTAATTCCTTTGTGGTAAACATTTCAGGTTGTTCGACAGGCTTGTGGGTTATGGGGTCTAAACCAAGAATCTTTAGTCTTTTCTTGATCCGGGTATTCCAGTGGTTCTTGATTTCATTGTCTGTCCGGCCTGGAAAATGTGAAGCAATCTTGGACCACCTGTTGAATATCACAAATTTTAGGCAACAAATTGTCAATTCATTGTGAACTCAAAAGTAATCCTCTTATGGGTGATATTTATAGTTTGTTATGTATATGAAAAATGATATACAAATTCACTTATAAACTTAGTTTTTAGACCTAACACTGTATAAATGTATAAATGAGATGATTAGAAAATATATGGAAGAAGATTTTTTTTTGAAATATTTTAATACACTGTCACATCATTTACTTAAAAAAATGAGTCTAATTTTTTTTATTTGAATAACACTACTCTATTTATATTTATAAAAATTTTGATAATGATAAACAAAATTTATTTCGTATGTAGAAATTTATTATTTTTGTAACTACAAAAAATTAGTTTTACTTGTTAAATTTTTTTTTTTTTCATTCCCTCGTACTTTTTCCACCCTCTCGGGTCACTACCCACCTTTCATCACCACATTCAATCACCATTGCCACTGACCTCTTCCAACAACAACATCCCATTGGTGGCAACTACCTTCGACCAACACCTTTTGCCTAAAACCACACCTTCAGCCACCACCTGCAGTAGCCGACCAACCACCTTTTCATCGGCAACAACCACTTCCCACTAGTGGCAATTACCTTTGACCAACACCTCTTGCTTGAAACTACCTTCAGCCACCATCTCCAATGGCTATAGCCAACCACTTGCACTGGCAACGACCACCTCTATTAACCAACAATCACCTCTAATCACCATCTTCAACTGTCAACAATCACCTTTAGCCACCATCGACACTAATTTTCAAATTAAGTTTTTAAAATAAGTGAGCGGGCATGAAACATGTTTTTTTATTGTCATTTTTATCCAAAAAATCACAATCATGTTTAATATTTTTTGTAATTAGTTGCATCATGATAATACCTATTACCATAGCGGGAATGAAGTTGAATAATCATGTCTTCTTCTGCTTCTGTTAATGCCCCTCTCTTAAGATCCGGCCTCAGATAATTAATCCATCTTAGCCTACAACTTTTTCCACATCTGAGCAAACCTTCCATCATCCAAAACAACAAGCATTGAAATTTTTTAGTAAAATAAAAAATAAAACAAAAACAGAAAACAGAAATCAGAAATCAGAAATCAGAAAATAAATCAGTAACAAACAACTAAACAACTTGTAACAAGTACATAAAAACACACACAGAGAGAGATGAACACCTGCAAGTTTTGGAACAAGTCGCCAGCATTGTATGCCATTGTTCAAAATGAAGTTCATAAGCTTATGATCCTCCTCAATGCTCCATGGACCGCGCCTCAATCCAATCTTATCACAGCAAGGCTGTCTTCCCATCAAAGCGAGAATTTGTGTTTTCGCGACTAGATAACACAACTTATAGCAAGTGAAGATTAGTGAAAGTTCTGCAAATTGAAATGGCACTTATAAATGAAAGCAAAGATTCTGCCAGATCATACACAGATGAAAGAAATATTATTTATAAACCAATCATGATTGATTAACAAAGCATCAAACTCATCAAATACTAGAATAATAGTCTCAATATTCATCACCATTGTTAAACTATATATGAATTTTCTAGAGAAAAGTAGTAGTAGAGGAAAATACACAGAAACAGGCGTGAATCCTTGACGTGGTTGACACGTACCAACTATTTTGATTTGGATAATTTGAAATTTTCAAAAAATAAAAATGGAAAGATTCCATGGTCCCCTTGTAGCTGGCAAGTTTCATTAATGGCGGACAACTCGATCTTCTACTAATTGAGAGCATGAATATTATAACTGATTATTATTTTAACCCAAATTTATTAACTTATTCCATATGCCAAATCTTTGGCTGATTACTCTGAATATTCTACACTCCATGATCTTTTTCAATTATTCCTCCAATTTTCCTTCTAAATTAATGTTTGTTAAGTTATCCTTTACCTCTAGCAGGAAATTAATAAAATTATCATATTGAGAGTACTGTGTTATCATATTGCAAGTTGCAACAGTACAATAATTGACACTGGGTGGTTTAGTATCATATTGTTTGGTATAATTTTATTTACAACTTATTAGGCAGAAAAAGTTTACTTTTTGATTTTTTTTTTTTTGGCTAAAAAAAGTGGAGAAAAAAATATGTATGTTTGGATAATTTTTTAACTTTTTACAAAAAGATGTGTAATAAAATATTGTAATAAAATCAAAATGATCATTCTACCCTTATTGACTTTTTGACTTTTAACTTTTTGACTTTTGGGTAGTTGAATTCAAATAGGTTTTCCCCACAAGCTTCCTCCAAATAGTATGGACTTTTTAGCTTTTTTAGTAATTTTTTAACTTTTTAACTTTTGTAGGTGATGCCAAACAAGACCTTAAATACACTAAGAAAATTATTTAGAAGTTGGAGAAGAGGTGCTTTTTGTTTTTACTTTGATTATTAACCTTTAATTTATAACAGTTGTGATTTGTGGCACTAATTTGTTGAGCACTAATGGCACTAATTTCTATATCAGGTAAAAAAAATAAAAAAAAAATAACGAAGTTACCAAAACAGGAAATTAGTGCCATTAGTGCCAGCAGTTTTAGAGCCACAAATCATT
This sequence comes from Camellia lanceoleosa, assembly GCA_025200525.1. Lineage (NCBI taxonomy): Eukaryota > Viridiplantae > Streptophyta > Magnoliopsida > Ericales > Theaceae > Camellia > Camellia lanceoleosa. The sequence goes on along the minus strand of CM045767.1, from coordinate 9,215,358 downwards.
TTTCAATTTATAATAAGTTATACAAAACTGACCCATAATTGTAATTTGAACTGAAATAACTAGGCTAATTAATTATTCAAACTGAGCGATCAAAGGGTCAATATTTGCCAAAATACAAAGATTGAGCCTCCGTTTGGGAAGTGTGTTGGCTTTTTAGCTTTTTGATTTTTTGACTATTTTAACCTGGGACTAAAAAGTCTGGTTTGGGAAGGATTTTTTGACTTTTTTGGCTTTTTGACTTTTTGGTGAGTTGTCTTGTTGTTAATTTACCAAACTGCCCTTCATTGCCCTTGAGCCGCATATACCTGTAATTGAAATATATTTGCAAAGTCCACGTCAGCTTCCCAAAACGGTCCGAAATTTTTTTTTTTTATTTTTTATTTTTTATTTTTTTTAATTATCGGTTTGGATTTTGCGTTTTTTGCTAACCTCTTTTATTTATTTATTTATTTTGGGTTTGGATTTGGCGTATTTTACTTAATTTTTTTTATTTTTTATTTTTTTATTTTGGCTTTTATTTTGGCGTATTTTGGTAAAATATTTCTTTTTTTTATTTTAGGTTTGGATTTGGCGTATTTTGCTTTATTTTTTTTATTTTTTTAAATTTATGTTTTTGTCATTTTTATTTTTTTATACATTAATTAGTTCTTGTTCTTTAATTTACGTTTGTTTCCTTATTTATTTTTATTCATATACAATAAATTTTTTATTTATTTATGTGTTTCATTTATTTATAAATTACATGGCGAATAGTAATTTATGTTTTCATATTTTTTTTTAAAATTTTTTTTCAATGAGGCGTATTTTTGTCGTTATTTTTTTTAATTTACGATATTGTCATTTTTTTATTCACCCACATTAATTTGTTTTTATATTTCAAAAATGAATTTTCATGTGTTTTATGTATTTGTAAATTACATGCCACATGGTAATTTCTGGTTTTTTTTTTTCTTTTTGGATGAGGCGTATTTTTTTCATTCTTTTTTTTTTGAATTTATGTTTTCCTAATTTTTTAAATATTTTTAAATATTTTTGAATGACGCGTATTTTTTTTTAAATAATTTATGTATTTTAAGTTTTTTTTTTTTGCAAAAGGTTTTTTCATGTGTTTTTTATTTTTATTTTTATTTTTTTTTCATTTTCTATGAAATGATAAAAAGTGAGGTTTTATTTTATTGTCCTGTGTATTTTAAATAATTTAATTTTAATTTAATTTTAAATATTTAATTTTAATTTTAATTTTAATTTTATTTTAAATATTTAAATAATGTAAATAATCTAAAAAATTTAATAAGCAAAAATTTAAAATAAATATTCAAAAAATTTAAATTGTAAAAATTTAAATAATTTAAAATGTTAATAATTTAAATTTAAAAACAACTCTATAATCAAATCGTAACCAAACATATAAAATAAAACTCAAGTAATAAATTATTTTTAAAACTCATAACTAAACACATAACTTGAAACTCCACACTACTTTCACAACTATACACTCAAATCATAGCCAAATACATAATAAAAAAATTGAAATATTTAAAACTATTTTTATAAAATAGAGTTTGAATTTATTTTTATAAAATATTTTAACAAAAAATAAAAAAATGTTTTTAATTTTTTTTTCAACTTTGTTTTTTCTGGGAAAATGTGTTTTTTGAGAATTTTTTTTAATTTTGTGTGTGCTGTGCCGCATGCCCCTCTTCATGAGGGGTAGTTCCGTAAATTCTCCTTACCATTTCTTCTTGCCAAGCAGCTGTAGCTCTTTTTAGTGGCTAATTTAGCCTCTTTTGGCATTTAGTGGCTAATTTAGCCCAATATTAACTTCCCAAACGGCGCCTGAATATTTCTTTTTCATTAGAGGCTGTTTTTGTTGGAAAGTAAACTTCTTTTTTTTCTTTTTTTTTTTTTGTTACAGGAAAATCCTCCCACTCTCCCGCAGGTAGCGTCCTTTGAGGAGATCACCAGGGTGTCCTGTTGGCCGTTCCGAGCAAGAGACTATAACTTGGAAGCTTGTCCCGACCTTACAAGGCAAGCTCCAGTAAGTCAGAACTCGCACAGCGGGGGAGCATTGAACCCACACCAAGTGCTGACTAAACAACTTGAGGTCCAACCTCCTAACCAACAATACTTTCAACCAGGAGATTAGCCCAAGAGGGAGGGGAATTGAACTTGTGACCTTGGGGCTTAAACCCCAAGGCCCCGTTTGTTTTGGGAGATAGAATGGAGGGGATTGATAGTGAGGGGATTAATAGTGAGGAATTGTTAAATTATTTTTATATAAAATAATAAAACAAATAAAAAAATATAAAAAATTAAACATTATATTTAAAAAAAAATTTCCAATATATAAAAAATAAAAAAATTTCTAATCTCCTCACTATTTTTTTAATACCATCTCTACCTCCTCCTTACCAATCCCCCCTCCAAGGGTATTAGCAATACCAAGGGACTAATAGTCCCAAGGCTTTCTCTGCAAACAAACAAGGGCATTAGTAATACCTTGGTATTACTAATCCCAATACCCTCCCTATAGCCCAAAACAAACGGGGTCCAAGGCTTTACCACAATGCCACAACCCCTTGGGTTAAAGAAAGTAAACTTGATTTTACATAATTATGAGTCATAGGGTCCGTTTGTTTTCAGAGTTAGATTCGGTAGGACTGTCAGTGTGAGGATTGTTAATGAGGAGATTATTAGTATGGGAATTGTTAGCAAATGAATTAAGAAAAATTATTTTTGTTTGTGATATGTTTTAGTGAGGGGTTAACTATATAAAATACCATAAATATTTTTTGGTATTTTTGATATATTTTAATATTAAAAATTATATTTTATAAATATTTTTTATACTATATTATTTTAATATATATATATATAATGACATAATACCAACAAACAAAAAAAAAACACACGTACACAACCTAGGCAAAATATTCTTTTTCCAAGCTAATCCCCTCACAAATTTTAAAATTCATACTTTGGAGGCCATTGTTAATCCCTTCCTCTTTGGAGGCCTTTGTTAATCCCTTCCTCCAAGATCTATCATAGTCCCTTAGGCCTCACTACCAGAAAAAGTGTTTTTATGACGGTGGCGGCCGTCAGTCAAGAATGCTCGGATCCCGTCGCTAATACCTTTTATGACGGTAATTTGGTTTTTTATGACGGAAGGAGGGTCGCGACTAATGGGGTTGCAAAAGAGCTTTAGCGACGGTAAGTGCCGCCATTATTAGTTTCGCGACGGAGGGTGCCTTTTTTGACGGCACTTTTTCACGCCAATAATGGAAGAATATATCAGCTTTTATGCGGCAAGACATAATTCCGTCGCTAAAAGTGGGTTTTTGAGACGCAAAATTACCGTCGCTAAAACTCGGCAACTTATAACTATTGGCGACGCAACGTCTACCGTCGCTAAAGGTTTCTTGTCAATTACAATTTCACGCCTTTTATGACTATATTGGTGCCGTCAAAAAAAAATATCAAAAATATAAAATTTCTATTTTTTATGACGATTATCTTGCCGCATAAAAAGTATTAAAAATTAATAAAATTTCTATTTTTTACGACAGCGTGCTGCCGTCGCAAAAAGTATTAAAAAATAAATAAATTTCTAATTTTTGCGACAGTTTAATGCCGTCACAAAAAATAAAACATGTAACAAAATCAATAAAAATATTAAAAATCCAAAATTCAAGCTTGTTAAAATCACTTGGGAACAAACCAGAATTTTATATAATAGCCTCTATCCTTACAAGTAAGGTGAAGCAAAAATTTGATCAGCTCAAAAGATGATTGTCAGCATTTGCAAAATTCTAGCCATACAAAACGAGTCTTTGCTAAATTGTATACATGGGGACTGGTTGCTATGAATCATGCCACCTTCCCAGTGCTTCTCCAACATGGATTCTATCCCCACGTCCCGATGCGTAACCCGAACTCCGATGAAGCGTAATCATCTTCTAGTGATGTTGATATGGGAGCTTGGAATATGAGTATCACTGTCGATCCCATGTTGAAAGCAACCACCGAAACGATGAATGGACACCGAATATAATAATTTTATTATGAACTTCAAAAGACTAAAGCATAATACCAAAACTATTTAGCACAAATAATACATCACACCAAATTCAAATGACAAGAGATCTAGAAAAAAAAAAAAAACTATTCTTGATTTCATATCAAGAACTCCAATACTTGAATATGCAATAACATATTTTTTGTTTTTGTTTTTCAATGAACAGTTTATGTAAATGTTTGCGTGAAGTACTAATCAATACACGAAGTAATTTAAACTACTAGTATTGCTCTTTCATAAAGATGACTAGTTATAAAGTGTGTCCAAATTTTAAGGCACTAATGTTAATGCATCTCTAACCTCATCCCCTTTCTTAAGCATCACAATCGACACCTGTGTTCATAAACCCGCTTCTTCGTGGCTCCGAGTGCAAGAAATTCTTTCTTGGCCGATTTGTCCAGAGTTCAGTTCAATGAAAAGTCATGTGCAAGTTCACACAGAAGTCAATAACAACATTGGCAAGTTGAGTAGGAGAACCTAAATACGCAAAATTACAACCATTTCAAATGTGATGGAGCCCATTGAGGAACAGTGCATGTAAGTTTATGACACTTCCAGATTTGATCGTAATATTTTAAAACTGAACATTGATGTAAACATAGCAACAGTAATCCAAGTTGATCTCATGCATCAGAACGGGATAAGAATGAGGAATAAAAATAACAAAAATAAAGGTAAATCGTAACGAGAAAGGGACACTACCTCAATTGACCCAATAGTTATTGCACCTATTGCTGCCATTGCCATAAAATCTTCTTGCCATCGGCCTTCAAGCACAATCTGGGGAAACAACAATAAAAATATGTGAAGCACTCAAATCATCCATAGGAATGGACAAACAATAATTAGAAAAAAGGATATTGGCATATAGGATTATGAAATTTGATTTAAAAAATGTCTCAGGCAGTAGATTTACTTCAAAATAGAGGCCTCCATCACTCCGTCCATCAATTTTTGAGCGCCCACCTTGGCCAGAGGATATTAATGCGATTTACTTGCTTGAAAATTGTAAGTGCCAGAATTGTTGATAATCTAAATATCTTATAAGCAGACAAACTCACAGTTCTTTGTCCAGGAATCATTCTTGAAACCAAAGCTAACTTCAAACTTCTCTCAACACTACTAGAAATCCAGATCAAAGATGATTCATCCTGTAAGTTGTGGATAAAAGATGAGTCATTTGCAAACATGTCTGGTGTACATGTGCAATATATCTCATTAAGTATTATAGCTGGCATGGTAATAATGTCAAACACATCCGGTGTTTTGTGTCCAAGCAACATAGCTTATATTTCATCTAAAATCAGCCACTTCCATTTTTAAAAGGAGTAAAAGCCAACACATGTAAATTACAATAATATAACAAAATTTAGCATAAACCCTAATGTTATGCACAAATCAACAAACAATAGACAAGCATATTTGATAATACAATACTTAATTTAATGATCATAAATAAAACACAAGTTTATCTGCCCATTAATACCAAAAAATATGCACATTGCACAGTCACATCATTTCATACACCAAGGTTGTTACCCATTTAATCGCTATTATCACCGTGATGAAAGAAAAGTAAAAAAACATTCCAAAGTTCTTAAGCCATCCATTTTGAAGGTGGGGGGGAGGGGGGGGAGGAAATAAGCATCAAACTTACATTAGAAATTCTAAATGGACAAAATTTAGGCTTTCCCTTACGACCATATTTAAGCAATTGAGTACCATTCTTCAGAGCAATTAATGCCTGCGAAAGGAAAAGGATGATTTACAAACAATGAGAGAGATGGACAGAAAGAAAAGAGTGATGAGAGAGAGAAGAGAGACAGAGACACATAAAGAAAGGGAGAGACAGACAGACAGAGAAGAGTGATGAGTAAGAGAGACAGAGGCGTAAGGAAATGGGCAAGAGGCGTAAGGAAAATTTGGAAAAAAAAAGGGGGGAGCGGGAATGGAAAAAAATAAAGGGGCGGGAATGAAAAATAAAAATAAAAATAAAAAAATAATTAAATAAATTTAGTTTTTGTTAAAAAATATTTTTTTTTTGTAGTTAATGAATTTTTAAAATTTTTTTTTTTTTTTAGTTATTAAGATTGAAAATTTATTTGTTTCATTTTTATTTTAATGAAAATAAATATTTTTTTTTTTATTTTGTAGAAGTAGGGGTAATATATATTTTAAGTGGTAGTGTAAATGGAGTGCAGGGGTGAAAGAGAGGTAATGGTAGTAGTAGTGGCAGTAGTAGTAGTGGTGGTAGTGGAGTGGTGGCGATAGTAGTAGTAATGGTAGTCGTAGAGGTGAAGTGGCGACAATAGAAGTAATAGTGGTGGTGGAATGGTGTTTGCAGTAGTGGTGAAGGTGGTAGAGGAGATGGGTGGTGAGAGAGAGTGATAGACAGAAAAGAGACATAGAGAGAAGAGAGCTGGACGAGAGAGACAGAGAGAGATAGAGAGAAGAGAGATGAGCAAGAGAGACATAAAGAGAAGAGAGATGAACGAGAGAGAGACACAGAAAAATAGAGAGAGAAGAGAGACAGATAGACAAACAGACAGAGAGAGAAGAGTGATGAGTGAGAGAGAGAAAGAGAAGAGAGAAAGAAAGATGAAAAAATGGATGAAAAGATATAGACAAAGAGAGAAAGAGCGAAAATAGATAAACGAGAGAGAGACAGAGAGAGATAAAGAGAAGAGAGATGAGTGAGAGAGACAGAGAGAGAAGACAGATGTGAGAGATAGAGAGAAGAGAGATGAGTGAGAGACAAAAAGAGAAAGAGAGAGACAGAGACAGATGTTATATTAAAAGAGTAAGACGACATCGTTTTTTTTATTTATTTTTTTTTGCGACAGAAAAATACTGTTGAATTTATTCAAACTATTTTGTGACTGTATATATATGAAGCTGTCTCAAAACCACAATCACTATGCTAGGTTAGAGTTTTCCAAAAACTCTTTTGAGAAAATTATACTTTCTTGTTTTCCGTGTTATATTATTTTTACTGATTTTTTTTAATATTTTAAGTAATTTTTTTAATTTTTAGACACACCTAACATAAATATACCTAAAAAGTAAAAAAAATCTTTTAAAAATTCACTAAATACCAAAAATACAAAAGAAATACAATAATTCAATACATTTTTTTTTATATTTGTATGTATTTATTAATTTTTAAATATTTTTCATAATTTTTTAGATACATTTAAGTAAAGTGCATCTAAAAAATATTTAAAAATTAAAAATATTCACTTAAAAAAAACACAAAAGTCACTTTTTATGAAAAGAGAAAATGCCGCCTCAAAAATTCAAAACGAGTATTTAAAACAGAAATACTGCAAAAAGGAGAGTATTTGCGACAGATCTTCCGCCGTCAAGAATTCCTTTTTTGAGACGGTATTTTTCACCGTCAAGAATACTGCTTTTTGAGACGGAGATTTTTTACCGTCAAGAATACTCGATTTTTGAGACGGCATTTTTTACCGTCGCAAAAGGTGACTTTTTGCGACGGCAAGCGCGCCGTCGCAAATAGTTCCGTCTCATATACCCAGTTTTCTTGTAGTGCCTCATTTGTTTTAAGAGATTTTGGTTGGGGGGGGGGGCGCGGAGAATTGGGATTGAGATAGATGTAAGACCCACTAATGTTGTTTTTGTTTAGAAAGATGGGCAAGGGATTGAGATGAAGGTCCGGATTAGGTTAGGCTTTGGAAGAGGGATTGGGATAGAGGAGATGGAGTTGGAGATGGAGATGGTATTAGAAAAATAGTCTGTCGGACTTTTTTTTTATATATATTTTTTACATGTTGGGCATTTTTTTTAACATTAATGTTTAATTTTTTATATTTTTTGTTAAGTAAAAATCATTGTTTTATTTGTTTTATTTTTTTCTAGAAATTTTTTATTTATTACATGTTGGGCATTTTTTTTTTTTTGAACATTAATGTTTTTGTATTTTTTTATTTGTTTTATTATTTTATATTTATTTTATATAAAAATAATTTAACAATTCCTACACCAACAATTATCATCAAAATAAACATAATTTTACTTAATCCCCTCACTATCAATCCCCTCACTATAAATCTCATTCATTCTACCTCTAAAAATAAACGGGATCTTAAGACTATGGATCCCCTTTCTAATTTTACAAATAAACATCATTTTAGTAAGTGTGGGGAAATATTTTTTGAGTACCGACACGTGGCAAGGTGACGTCGACGTGTCATCCAAGGTGCCACGTGTCCCGTTCTTTATGCCGAGGTTACTTCCGAAGATATTGGAATCCGAGATGAGCAGATAAGGGACAAGAGTCCTAGAATGAAGAAAGACTTCAAGATGGATAAAGATAGTATTCTTAAGGAGTCTATCATTATCTCTTGTAGAGTCCAAAGTAAATATTGAATAGGAGTTATAGAAGTCAGGCTTCTAGTGGGACTAGGATTGAGTAAACTATAAAAGAGAAGCACTCCCATGGGTCTAAGGTACGCAATTTATGCTTTGAGCAGTGAGTTTAGCACTTGATTATCTTTGAGAGATATACTGACTTGATCGTCGAAGTACCCCCGGATGGAAGAACCACCGCCGGAGTCTTCTCTTTCTGTTGTAGGTTAGCTAAGTGTCATCTATTCTACCAGTTCTCTCTAACTGATCACTGAATTGACAGTGTGATCGAAAAATTACTCACACAGTAAGTTTGACATCTATTTAGAGATTTGTGTAGACACATACATACATGAATTAGTTCATGCACGTAACTCAAGAGTTATATGTCAAGTATTCAATGTGTGTAGTCTCCGAAGCCAAGTTTATATGAATGCATAGGCCAAGTTTGGGAAGACTAAATAAGTGCACTTTTTGTCTTTTTTACTAAAAAATTGAGGTTGAAAATATGGATGTTTAGGTTAACTTTTTGACTTTTTATGGAAAAATGTATAATAAAAAATTGTGAAAATTAGTTTTTAGAGGAAAATTTGAATTGGGAGTTGTGCAGCCGCAATTGTTGACTTTTGATGAATAGTGTTAACTTTTTAACTTTTTGAGTAACTTTTTGACTTTTTAGATTATTTGGGAGTACCCAAACAAAGGCTAAAGTTCATGTTCTTAGGAACCTAAAAATACACATGTACTATGGGGATACATATCTACGTATGCATTTTGGGGATGAAGTAGAGAAGTGAAAAAAAAGGGGAAGTGAGATGAAGTGTTATGTAGTAAAGTATGATTAGTATAATGACAATTTCGAAGTATCATTTTTCTATTCACTTATCTTTTTCATTGTGATTTGAGGTGTATTAAGATCGCCCTTAATTTAATTTTTAATAGATGACATAAATTGAATGTTTTATAAAAATAAACAATTTAAATTATTAAAATAAACCCATGATGGGTCATAAATTGAGAGAAATTCACTCTAATTTTAATTAGAAAAATGAAATTAGTATAAAATTTTGAAAAATGCTATAGATCTTTAATTTTTTACCAAATTTTGTATTCCTAAAATTATCCTAAAATTTTTGAACAGAATTTAAGACTAATTCTTGATGTTTTAAAGTTCAACAAGGACAAATCGTTCAAAAACAAAAAAAGTTGAACGAGGACAAGACCCTTAAGGTTCCCAATACAGACGATTATCTTGAAAGCTTAAAATTATGAACCAGTCACTGGTTTCAGAGTTGGACAGGTCCATCGAGTGTGACTTTGTATGAATTCTAGCATTTATTTAAAAGAAGAAAAAAGAGAGAGAAAGTAAGATTTACGGGAAAAAGATTGCTGTTAAGAAATTCATTTATACTGTTTTGGTTGGAAAATTTGAAAAAGGAAATAGAAAAAGTAAGTAAAATATGAATAAAATATATTTATATTTCACATAGTTTCACACACCTTTTCCTGTTTCCTTTCCAAATCTCTCCTCAAATCTCCTAACCAAACACAGTGTTAGAATAATGATATATGTATCAATTGGTATATTAATTAGTGTATTGACAGATGATTTGACATAATTTTAAAAGTTTTCAATATTTGTAATTTATATAATGAGTGGAGTCATAATTTTAAAATAATAATGTCATAACATATGTTGTTACACTAATTAATATACATACCAATTGATACATATAGTACCACCGATTCATTAAATAAGTACACTAGTTAATACACTAATTGGTGCATATAGTACCGTTCTTTCCTTTTGACTAATGCTATATGCACTAATTAGTACACTAATTTAATATATTTTTGGTATTTGTAATTTGTATAATGAGTAGAGTCAATAATAATGTCATAACTAGTATTGATACACTAATTAATACACTAATTGGTGCATGTAACGCCGTTCTTTTCTTTTACATAGAGACCAAAGTACCCTCTCTGTATTTTTCTCAATTTCATCCATTAATTTTCCTTTCTATTATTTTATTTTATTTTATTTTATTATAATTATATTATATATATTTTTAAAATCTGTAACACATACCGTGATTATATAATTCTAGATAAAGTATTTTTATTTATTTGGTTTATTATTTTTTGAAATCAATTAAAATGCATTTTTATTTTTATTTTTTGTTGTAGTATTATAACATCAATGGATTTGTTTCATCAATCCATTTTACGGAATTGTTTCAACTTAAATGAGTTTTCAAATAAAGAAATTTTTTTTATTTATAATGAAATATTAATGTTTTTTTTAAAAATTTTATTTAAGAGAGTACTATCATTTTATTTTTTTTACACATAAGTGAATTTCGGTATTTCAAAAGTGTGAGGACATTTTTGTACATGTAGATAAATATCTAGTTTTTGAAAATCACTATATATTTATTTCTATTTAAAGTTTACAATCTCTCATATAAGTGGAGGTAATTAAACTCATTAATTACATTCTTAACATGTGCTTTGAGGACACATATTAATAAGAGCCTTTATAAATTTAGATTTGAAGGTTTCATTTGCTAATGACTTTAAAGTCAATTTATTGGTTAACAAAATTTAAGATAAAAGACAATTTTAGTCCTTAAAGGATGTATTATTTTTCATTTTAGTCCCTCAAGTTTCAATTTTGTCAATTTAGTTGTTAAAGTTGTCAATTTGGTCTTAGGTTTAACATTTGTCTATATTGATAATAGAAATATAGATAAAAGACAGTTTTCGTCCTTAAAGGATGCGTTTCTTGTTATTTCAGTCCCTCCAGTTTTAAATGTTGTCATTTTGGTCCTCAAAATTATCAATTTGGTCCTAGTTCAAATTGATAATTTTGAGGATCAAAATAACAAAATTTAAAACTTAACGGACTAAAATGACAAAAAAAATGCATAGTTTAGGACTAAAACTATCTTTTACCCAAAGATAAAATACTTTTTCCGTTATCATTGTAAACAGACGTTAGAGATAGGACTACATTAACAACTTTAAGGACCAAAATGATAAAATTAAAACTTAAGGGACTAAAATAGCAAAGAGCGCATATTTTAAAGATTAAAATTGTCTTTTATTCCAAAATTTATTTTGCTAGAAAATTCTTTGTTCTCACAAAAACAAATCTATTTAATTCACTCTAAGAAATAAGACAAAGGTTTTCCCCATAATTTTGTCTTCTTTTTTTTTCTTCCAAAATATTTACAATCATTAGGTCATGTAAGAATCTGAAGATATTATCTAATTATTATGTCAAAAAAAATTTGAGACAAAAAAATCTCATCAAAACATGAGAATAAAATGAATACACTTCCCAAAAAAAATTAGTTTTTTGGGGCCTGATTAACTATAAAAATAAAAAAAAAAAAAATTTATTCAAATTTTTTTCCCAATAAATCTTAGATCAAAACAAAATATAAGTTCAAACAGGATTGAAAAGAATGCTTTGGATTACATCATGGTGTCTTCTTTGATGAGTTACTAAGGGTCAAAGTCTGTGTATTTGAAAACACCATTTTAAAGATTTTTATAGTAAATTAAACATGATTTTTTAAAACTGTAATCTAAAAATATAATCTCAATTCTAAAGTGGTATTTTTAAAATACAATTTTGAAAACAATATGTGAATTTAAAAAATAATTTGAAAACAACTTGTAAAACCACTTTGTAAATAAATAACTCCTTGTGACACCACCAGGTCAAAATATTGAATACCCAATTGACCCAGTACGCTTTGTTTCAACACCTAACCCAGCCCTAAGCCCACTAATTCTTTATTAATTACCATCTAAAAAAGTACTTTTGGACACGGTTATGTAGTATTCCACGGTATTATGATTGATGAAAAAGGTAAGACTTATAATTTTGTATTAGGTGATTGAGGAATATGAGCGGCCACGGTGAATGATGATTAGTGAAAGAATATAGACACGTGATACTCCGGAAATACCTAATAATTTTTTCTAAAGAGAGCTCCTACATAATGTGGCATTTTATGATTGATTAAGAAATTAAATAGGTATTTGTAATTCTATTTATTTTAGATAACTTGTTTATTTTTTTTGTAATTAAATCTGTATCTAAAAATATAAATTTTAAACTTGGTAATTTTTGGATGATCTATCACTTTAAATTTTCTTTTTCTGTTTTTTTCACGATCAAATTGTTCCGCAATTTTATTACACAATTAATAGTTGTTAAAAATCTGCCTACATTGGGCAACATTGAGTGTCATAGACCATGGGCCTATGGGGCCATGGGGTCCATGGGGCCTATCATCAGTCATGTTTCGACAATCTAAATTATTCAATGTGTAGAGCTTGTTGAGTATTTTATGCTTGTCAAAAATCACGCTGATCGAATATCAATAGCTGCTTGATCGGAATAATTTTTGTCAACAATTTATTTTAAAAATCATATTTACCGTTGATAGAAATATGATTTGATTAAGTGGCTATCTATATTTGATTAACACGATATTTTGTAAGAATGAAGTACTCGACGAGTTCTACGCATTCAATGGTTCGGATTATCGAAACAAGATCCATGGTAGGCTCCCACAGCACACTCTAGTCCAATCTTGGACTGAAGAGAAACCTGGCCCAAAAAACAAAATAAAAACAAAAAAAATGTCATTTTTTATTATTATTTTTTTTTTAGTAAAAAAATTTAGATTTCTTGACAAATATTCTAAAGTGCATTTAGATTATTTGCATATAAAAAGTTCTAAAATTTTGACTCAAATATTAAAAAAAGTTACTAAAGACAAAAATTTTTAAAAAATCTCAAAAATATTTCTCAAAAATGAAACCAAACCTAATTTTTGTTGTGGAACAATTTGATCGTTCAAAAAAAATAAAATAAAAATCAACTGATGGGTTATTAAAAAATTGTTTATATTGAATTTTATATTTTTAAGTAGTAAAGATTTAATTACAAAAAAGTTAAATAAGTTACCTAAACTAACTAGGATTCCAAATATAAGTTTCCTTGAATTGTATAATCTCTTAACCAATCATAAGATGCCACATTACTTGAATTGTAGGAACTCCCACCTTGTAGATTGGAAGATTTCCAAAAAATAATCAGTTTTATTAGCTTTGTCAAATTAACATTCTACCAACAATGACGACTGCAACTGCTGAAAGAGTTCTTTCAGCAATGAAATTCATTTTATACAAAAATTAATTTTGCTATTGAATGGGAGATCAATAGATGAATAATTGTTTAGATATGTATATTGAAATGATGTATTTGATAGTAAACAAAGCCACCCCAAATCCTATTTCATCATGCCCATTTTCACATTTGATTTATTAAAAAAATGACAAAAATTGCAATTCAATTAAAACTATCATTTATCATTGTTATTAGATGATCATTTTATAAGAAAACTAAAGAATAACCATTTTATTTCATTTGATTCCATGAACCAAAACAACAAAATAGGCATTTATGTGCATAGTCTTGGCCACCATAGTAGAGTATATATTCACAATCCATATAATGCTATAAATTTCAGTATCAGTATCAAATAACTTTCAATTTCAACAGTGTAGACTCATCAATTTGTAAAGAATAACAAAGTGAGAGAAAGGTATACATTCTATTCAATTTGTTCCTATACATAATATTATACATCTCTGTCATGACAAAAAAGAACATGAATGAATGAATGAATAAAATGTGCCCACAAGAAGAGCAAAACTGAAAAAAGTATTAAAAAAAAACAGCTCAGTGAATCGGGTAATGCGATGCTTACCCTCGTCATCAAAAAGAATGTTCCTAAACTGCAATTTTCAATCTCCTCAGTAAGAAAATTCATGGCCTCTGAGCGATATATACTTCTTGACCCATATCGAAATATCTTCTGCACAAGCCTGGGCTTGCAGTGTCTTGAGTAGAACATCAAGTGTAGCAAATTCATGCACAGCGTCCTTGTAATCAAGAAGAGGCGCATCCACGTTGACTTTTCGAAGCTCCTCTGAGTAAGCAATAGCCCTGTCCCTCATCCAATCATGTTCAGCCACGACTGTTAAGGTCGGAGGCATGTACTTGAGTGGTATTTCTCTGCCAGAGGCAAGGGGGTTGGCAGCAGGGTGATCTAGGTCAAATTCTTCCTCAGGTAGGAAGAGTTTCCATGCAAGCATGCTCATAGTTTTATCGTAAAAGTAGGAGTTTGCTAATCTGATCTCAGAGTGTGTGGGAATGCTCCCAATGAAGAAAGGGTACATTAGTACCTGCGCCACTACCCTTACAGGATCTAAATTCTTGCCTGCCTCCACAGCTTTCTGTGCAACATAGTTCGCAATATTAGCACCACAGCTCACTCCCAGGAGGACAGACCTATATAATGGCAAGACTGAATTAGTAGTAGCTCAGTATGTAAGCTTAACATTGAAACAAAGAATAAACTAAAAATGGAGCATTTATGATAAGATTTCAAGTTAAAAAGATGGGGTGATAAGTGAGGACCATTTGTACAAACATGGTTGCATTGACAAAACCAGTGTTTACAAAATAAACCAAATTGACATAATATTGATTCAAAAGAAGTCATACAAGACATATCCACATGCTTCTAATTGCTATTGTATCAAGTATTAACATGCAAGTATCATTCTTTCAGCTTATTTAAGTAAACTTGAATAAGTTCAAATTTTAACAAGTATCATTCTTTAGTCATGTTTGGTAGACCTTTTTTTAAGTTAAAAACTAATAATCAGAAAGCAGAATCTAAAAGCATTCCTACCTCAGCTTTCGAATAATGAGCTTTTTTCAGCTTATTTAAGTTATTTCTGCCTAATAAGCTATAAGCAAAAACTGCACCAAACAGTCTGGCACAGACTCCCAAATCAAAATAAGCTATAATCATCCCCAAAAGCTTTAACAAACAGTCCCTTTGAGAAAAAAGCATTCTCCAACAAGTGTTTCCTGTGGGAAATACATAAAAGAAACAAGATGTTTTCCTGTGAAAAAAAACACTTCTGAAGCATTGGGGAACCAGTTCACAAATGTTCTAAAACTCCAGGGAAATTTAATTTGTATTTCAGTTCTTAACATGTACACTGAACGCTATCTTCACATGTGAAAATTTGTATCTAATCCTAAAGCTATGAAGGAAAATATCGGCAATTTGGAGCTGATCATTTTCAATTAAATGACTGAGGGCACTAAGCTCTGTTTTCAAATTGAATAGCATTGTCTTGGGATAAAGGCAAACTCCTTCACTAGTCCAATCCTCTTACTGCTACGAAAGCTTTTAGTGATGTTTTTTTTTTTCCTTGGGATAAAGGCAAACTCCTTCACTATTAATGCTACTTTTATATGATAGTAAAGTCAAATAAAAAGGTCAACCTTCGTGCACAAGCACTGTATACAGAAATATAAAAAGAAGTTGACAAAGGTTAAGCCAAAACTATTACAGCCTACAGTGGCCAGTAAAGTAGGGCGATAGCAAAGTCAAAGTGAATCATTTTGCAAGACTTCAATAGTTCGTGGACAGCAGTATAGTGAATGTCCTGTAAATTCGGAATGGATTTATAGATTGCAGGAATGAGGTAACCAAGAGCTCAAAAGAAAGCTCCTAAGCTTTGTTCATGCCAAAGTTGGCAAATGGAATGATATTAACTCCAATATTGGAATCAATTTTGTCAAATGTATCGTGTGGGAATTAGAGTTTTACTTCTAGATCAGGACATGAGCACAAAATTGAATTATGGGTGATATGACAAAAGTTCAACGGTACCTATGGGGTTGGCCAAAAAAAAGTTGTATGAAAATGGTGAAGAATGGTGATATGGTGGAAATGATGGAAATAACGTTGTAGTCAGTGAAGCTAGACTGACGATGATGGCCACAAATGGTTTTCATGCAAGTGGGTGAGCAAGTAGATGACTAGGGATGAAACAGACGTCAAGATCGCATGTAATGTGGTGGCAAAAGTGGCATCCACACAACATATGGTGGCTCTGGGTGGGCTGCAAAATTACTATAATTGAGCCTTAACCAACAAATGTCCATTGGAAAAAAGTTGACCATTCCAAGAAATTTGATTGCTCCCATCAAAAAAGGATTCTAGGATCTAATTTATGAGCTAAATTTGCACCCAGAAGCTTGCATTCTATCTCCTACAGCTCAATGCTGAAATGCCCAATAGCCTTAAATTGATGAGGAGCTTCTTGTTGATGTATACCTTTGACAAGACATTGCACCTAGGACAGAGACAATCAGCAGTCTGCTAAAATTTGTTAAATTAACATCCTAAAACTGCATAACACTACAACCTCATGCAATAACTAGTACAAAGAAAACAAGATAATTTGCCTTCATGCAACCAACAATGTCAAGTACTGACAAAATCCACATGATAGCTTCATATTTTCATAAGAGGTGAATGACAGTTGCTGATCCTTATGCAACAATCCTTATAACAGTGCAAGTTAAAGCCAATGTGAATACCATAACTGATGCTTACATTGTAGAAAAACTTGATTACAAAAGTTATGTCAGTTACCATTTCTTCAGACTCTCTCTCTCTCGCATGAACATGCCCCCATCTTTATTAATTTGTTTACCTGTATGTATTTTTAGAAGTAATATTTTTCCATCAAACCACTATAAGGTTGATTATGCATCTATTAATATTTTCAGGATTATATACATGAGGCAAAATAAGAAACCACTGTACTATTGATATGACCAATGGACAATATTATCAAATTATTTCACACGTAGAATGTAAATGAGCATTGAATTCCACTTATAAGATTCAAATGAAAAGCAAACCCCAAGCTGGACATCATTAAACGGTTGTCTATCATGTTAGTTCTTGCTTTATAATAGAGATGTTGGTTCATAGCTTTCAAGCCAATAGAGTTATACGGGCTTTGGTTGTAGTTTCTTTGTTCTTGTCAGTCCCCATTCAATGTTGTATTTAGGTTCTGCTAATTCAAGACACGATTTTTCATGGATTTCCATGGAATTGGAATTACATTGTTGTTATGTAGAATGAAAATATGCATCTCAAGAAAGTCCATAGTTCAGACTGGTGAGACTTAACTTACATATCACCATCAATTCCAATTTAAAGCACAACCCAAAATTAATCAATGGTATAAAAATTGAAATTATAAACAAAAGAGTAAGAACACAAAAAGTATGTTACCTAGAAGGATCACCATGAGCAGCCAACCAAGGCTCAACCATTGATTCACCAAAACCATCAACAATTTGCTGCCTATGAATATTAAATCTCCTAACACCTCCACCAACAATACAATCAGCCAAGTTAGCTTGCTTCCCCAACCAATTCAACACTTTAACCCCATCCTCAAAAGCCGCCGGGTACCGATTCTCTGGTGCAAGCCTATACCCAACCGCAATCACAATGGCATCCAACAGCTTCGCGATTCTTCGGCAGAACAAATCATTCGCCACGGCGTCATTGCTCCCACTCACAAACCCTCCGCCGTGAAACTGCAAAATCACGGGCAATTTGCGGCAATTCCGGCTGCTGTGTCTATCAATCGGCGGGGAATAACCCCTGTAAAGCCCATCATCGGAAAAAGTTTGGATTTTTGAAGGATTTGGGGAAACCCTAACCCTAGAATTGGGGGGAGAGGAGGAGGAGGAGGAGGAGGAGAGGGCGGTGTTGGGGAGGAAGATGCGGAGGGAGAGAGAGGTGAGGGGGTCGATGTGGATGTCTTTGGTGGCGACGCCGTCGACGGCGGAGAAGGTGGGGTTGGCGGCGGCGACGGGGTCGTCGGGGCGGTGGGTGACGCCGAAGGGATTGGAGGCGGAGTTGGGATTCAGAGAGGAATCGAGTAGGTTTTCTAAGCGACGTTTGAGAAGGAACTTGAAGAGGACGCTGTAAAGCTTCACCGAAACGCCTGGCATTGTTGAGACAGTCAGAGAGAGAATTGGAATTAGGGTTTGATTGTTATAAAGACGCCATTCACAATGAGAGAGAGAGAGAGAGAGAGAGAGAGACCAATTCAATTCAATACAGAACAGTCTTCTAGAGAGAGAGGGAGAGAGAGAAGAGGGAAGCTTCGATTTTTTGTTGAATTTGTATCTGAAATTTTTGCGTAAGCGGTGAGCTGGTCTCTCTGCTTTCCGACTATCTATCTATTTAGGCTTCCTCTCGGAAGTTCAATTCGTTTTTGTTTTTTTAACTACAAGGGTTCGGAAGTTTCAATTCGTTTTTTATTTTTTAGCTACTAGCGTTGCACCCGTCTTGCACACGGATTGTATATATATATATAAATTGTGATTTTTAATTTTTAATTTTAAATTTTTTTACATATAAAAAAAATAGAATAAATGTAATATATCTTTAATTAATTATTTTATATTTTTTTATTTAAAATTTAAAAATAATGTATAGAGAAAATTTATAATTAAATTAAGAAAAAATTTTATTCCTAATGATTTTTTTTTTATATAAATACTTTAAAAAATAAATCTAAAAAAGTTAGTCAATATAAATATTATACATTAAGTAAAAAAATGTGGTTATTTTAAAAGTATTTTATTTAGCTAGTACCAAATAAAATTTTCCTAGAAAAAAAGAAAAGTTATAAAATTTTGTTACAAATTTTCAAATATCTATTGTTAAACATTCTATTCTACTTACTTATTTGTTTGCTTGCTTACTTTGAGAGTTTTAATCTTTAATTTTTACTTCACATTTATCGTATTGTTTTATTTATTTTTCTTCTTTTTACTTGAATTTCATATGATACTTCTTTCATAGTGTATCTCTCCGAGTGTAATAATGAAAACATCATACACTTAAAATGCACAAAATTATAATATATAGAAAGGAAAAAATAAATAAATAATTGCCCAAAACTAAAACTATTTTAAGAAAAAATAAAAACATAAAAACAAAGATGAAATAGGAAATAATTTAAGGAGATTTTTTTTAAGGTCCCTGGTATTAAGATTTTATACTTTAAAGGACACCCAATATTTTCATAATGTCTAAGGTCCCTCAATATCGATCCAGAAAAAATTCGATCCAGAAAATTTCTCTGGCCTTCTCAGAGATTTTCTCTCTAAAGAAATTCTCTCCAGAGACCTCCCAGAGATTTTATCTGCAGAGAAATTCTCTCCAATTTCTCTGTACTTCCCAGAGAATTTCTCTGGACCTACCATAGATTTTCTCTCTAAAAAAATTCTCTCCAGAGAAATTTCTGGACTTACTAGAGAATTTCTCTATGTTTTTGACCAAAATTTTCTGGTTTGCTCATAATTTTCTTTGTGTTTTTGATCAAACCAAACTGTAAGCCATTTAGACAACAACAAACCAGAGAAAATTGAACAACTACCATTTTGACCAATTTTCTCTGAGTACCAAAGAAATCCAGAGAAAATAGTGTAGAGAAAATTCGTGTGGCATTGTGTGGCTCGATCTAGAGAAAATTGCATGGAGAAAATTTGTATGGCTTTGGGTGGCTCTATCCAAAGAAAATTGTGTTAAAGACAATTTGTGTGGTTTTGTGTAGCTCTATCCAGAAAAAATTGTGTAGAAAAAATTTGTGTGGCTTTGCGTGGCTTTATCTAGAAAAAAAATGTGTTAGAGAAAATTGTGTAAAAAAATTTGTATGGCTTTGTATGGCTCTATCCAGAGAAAATTGTGTTAAAGAAAATTTGTGTGGCTCTATCTAGAAAAAAATTGTGTATAGAAAATTTGTGTGGTTTTGTGTGACTTTATCTAGAGAAAATTGTGTTAGAGAATACTAAATAAGGAAACACATTTGATACCTTTCAATATTCAAGTAATGAAAATCGAACAAGGATGGCGAGCACTAGAATAACCTATCAAGCTTATCAATTGGAAAAAAAATAAAAGAATGTGAACTTGACAGAAAAGAACACGTGTTAACATTTCTACTTTTCTATCTTTTAGCAATAGATAGGGAGTTACACTCTGTAGTTTCAGAAGCATCCTTCCAAGATCAGAATAACACTTATATTGGGAAACCTCCATTGCAAATTCCTTCCAAACCATTACGCTGCGAGCAGTCTCTACCAGAGCCTAAATATGTTTGGAGAATCTCGATTGAAAACGGATTCAAGATTAGGAATAGAAAAATAAAATAAAAAAGAATCACCAATCAAACACCTTAATATGTAACTGGTCAATGATATTTGGCATTAGGAGACAGAGATCTGAGCCGATCTACATCGGCGGCAACTCTGACGGTGATGAAATCGACTCCAACGATGATAGTATTTGCGGTGGTGGAGGTGGCAGTGGCCATTAAAGGGAGTGAAGTGAGGTTTGGATTTAGAGAGATATATATATATATATATATATATATGTGAAATAGGGAAGGTAAAGAGAGAGAGAGAAATGAGGTTTGATATGAGAGAGTCAAATTTCTCTATGATATATGGACATAGGGTTGAAGGACCTTAGACATCATAAAATAATATTGTGGATCTCTTCCATTATTAAAAATGGAGGAGATACCTTAGACTAATTTTCTCAATAGTTTATTTATTTATTAATTAATTTAAAAATAAACTTTTAAAGAAAACAAGGTAAATTATATAAATAATAAATTAGAAAATTTGTGTGGTTTTGTGTGACTCTATTAATTAATAAATAAAAACTTGTCTATTCATATACTTTTTGTATATATTTTTTGTACTTTTAATCCCAAGAATGACATTGAAATAGTTTGCACTTTTTGCATAGGTCCATCTAATAGTTTTAGTAAACACAGATATAATAAATTTTATTACACAAAACACAAACAATTGTGAGACAAAATATCTAAAAAAAATGAAAGCAATATTCAATAATGATGTAGAGGCACATCTGACGTTTTAATTGAAAGTCTAACCAGATAAATTGACATAAAAGAAGAAGACAATTTTTATTTTTCATCACAACAATTGCATGACTCAATATATAATTTTAATGTCTCTCACTCTTCTATACGTCCAATTCTCTATCAATATTAAAATGAATGTATAAACCAAAAAAATAGAATATTTAAGAAGACAAAGAGATGTCGTTTGAGACTTTTCAATTGCTGAATTCTATTAATTAATAGATATTAGACTTCAATAGTTGGGCTTCTAATATTTGTTAGCCATTAAGGTTGAGTTCTTTGATTTCATCTATATTCACTTGATAATTAGAGAGTGGATACATGTCAAACCTTTACGCAAATATTTCGCACATTTTTTGAGCATTATTACTGAAATACACAACGTAAAAAAAATTTCTCTCTCTCTCTCTTTTTTTTTTTGGCAATTGCAACATATTATTTTTTAATAAGAATTTATATTTGTTTTAGATATTTTTTTAATATACAAATTATTTTTTGCAGTGTAATTTTTTTTCGCAATTGCAATCAGTTATTTTTTAATAAGTGTTTACATTGTTTTAGATTGTTTTTAATGCAGAAATTATTTTTTTTAGATTTTAATGAAATGCACAGTGTAATTTTTTTTCTCTTTTTTTTTACAATTGCAACATTTTTGTATAAGAATTTATATTTGTTTTAGATATTTTTTTAATACAGAAATTATTTTTTTTAGATTTTAATGAAATGTACAGTGTATTTTTTTTTTCGCAATTGCAATTTGTTATTTTTTTAATAAGAATTTATATTTGTTTTAGATTTTTTTTTAATATACAAATTATTTTTTACAGTGTAGCTT
This sequence comes from Camellia lanceoleosa, assembly GCA_025200525.1. NCBI lineage: Eukaryota > Viridiplantae > Streptophyta > Magnoliopsida > Ericales > Theaceae > Camellia > Camellia lanceoleosa. The sequence goes on along the minus strand of CM045767.1, from coordinate 9,193,198 downwards.
TTTTTTCCCTCTTTTTTCGCAATTGCAACCTGTTATTTTTTAATAAGAATTTATATTTATTTTAGATATTTTTTTAATATACAAATTATTTGTTTTAGATTTTTTTAAAAATAATTTAACAATCTCATCACTAACCATAGTGTATGGGAGAAGTTCATAATGGTACGACAGTAGGTATGAGAGAAGTCAAAAATATTTGTGGGTTGGGATAAGTCAATAAATGTTGAGTTTTTTTTTCAATCAAAAAATTAAAAATTTAAGATTGAGATATTGGAACTTCCACAAGGCTTGTGAGTTAGAAACCCTTTTTTCCTTATATAATATACTAGTGTTTCACTCGTGCTTTGCACAGGTTTTGTTTATAATTATTTGTATATATATGAATTGTTATTTTTAAATGTCTTCCTTTTTTGCACACATAAAAAAAAAATATAACAAATGTAGTATATCTTTAATCAATTATTTTTTGTTTGCTTTTATTCAAAATTTAAAAATAACGTACAGGCAAAAATTTATAACTAAATTAAGGAAAAATTTATTCCTAATGACATTTTTTTTACTTCTATATAAATACTTAAAAAAATAAATTTGAAAAAGGTAATCAATATAATATTATACATTAAGTGAAAAAATGTGATTAACAATTATGCTTACATAAATTTACTATAGTTTTAATTTAAAATTAAAAAAAAAAATTTTAAAAGCATTTTATGTATAGTAGCAAATAGAATTTTCTTAGCAAAAAGAAAAGTTTTAAAATTTTTTTACAAATTTTCAAATGTCTATTGTTAAATATTCTATTCTATTTGCTTGTTTGTTTCCTTGCTTGTTTTGGGAGTTTTGATTTTTGATTTTTGCTCCACATTCATCGTATTATTTTATTTATTTTTCTTCTTCATACTTGATTGCCGCATAATACTTCTTTCATAGTGCATCTCCGAGTGTATTAGTGAAAACATCATACACTTAAAATGTATAAAATTACAATATATACAAGAAAAAAGAAAAAGAAAAAAAGAGAGAGTAAGTAATTGCCCAAAACTAAAACCACTTTAAGAAAAAATAAAAAATAAAAACAAAAATGAAATTATTTGAAATATAAAATGGTTTACTTATTTATTTATTAATTTTTAAAAATAAACTTTTAAAGAAAACAAAGAAAACTGTATAAAAAAAAGTACAGAAATTAAATATAAAATATAATATAAAAAATAAATGAATTATAGGATTTTCAAGAAGTGAGACTCACAAATAAATTTTGTATTTTTTTGTAATTCTAATCTTGAGAATAACATTGAAATAGTCTACACTTCTTACATTAGGTCCATCTAATAGCTTTAGTAAATACAGATGTAATAAATTTCATAACACAAAACATAAATAATTGTGAGACAACGTATTTTAAAAAAATAAAAGCAACATTCAATGATGATATAGAAGCACACCTAACGTTTTAATTGGAGGTATAACCAGATAAATCTCCATAATAGGGGAAGACGGCATTTATTTTTCATCACAACAATTATATAACTCAATATATAATTTTAGTAGGCTTATTTGGTTTGTTTTTGGGAGAGTTGTTTTTGAAAAAAATTTGGGAGAGTTATTTTAGAAATTTTTTTGATTTGTTTAGTTGTATATTTTGAAAGTAGTTTTGAAGTTTGGGAGTTTAGGATGATTTGATATTTTGTTGTAATTGAGTAGATGTGTTTGAGAGAAAAAGTGATTGAGAAGGAGAGATGAGAGAGAAAAAGTGATTGATTGATGTGTAAGAGAGAGAAAGTGATTTTGAAAATTTTTTGAGAAAAATCTCAAACCAAACAATTTTTTGAAATTTTTTTTCTAAAGCTCATCTCTAAAACTCAAACCAAACATATTCCACACATCAAATTCTCTATTACTATTAAAATGAATGCATGAACAAAAAAAAAAAAAAAAAGAAAACATTTAAGAAGATAAAAAGATGAGGTTTGAGACCTTTCAATTGCTGAAAACTATTAATTAATAGTTATTAGGCTTCAATGGTCGGGTTTCTAATATTTGTTAGCCATTAAAGCTGAGTTCTTTGATTTCATCTATATTCACTTCATAATTTGAGAGTGGTCACATGTCAAACCTTTACACAAATACTTGACATATTTTTTGAGCACTATTAATGAAATGCATGGTGTAATTTTTTTTTTTTTTTTGCAATTACAACTTGTTATTTTTTTAATAAGAATTTATATTTGTTTTAGATTTTTTTTTAATATACAAATTATTTTTTTTTAAGATTAGGCTTGGGAAATTTAGTCAAAACACCACTATTGAACCTTTGTTTGGTGAAAAACACATAAACCCTCTAAGGAGAAAATACATAATTGAGTAAGGACAAAGTAAGATATTTTTTTTTTTTTTTCTTGGACAATATTGTCAGAGTAGCATGTTACTATGAGACAGAATAACATGTAGAAGCACACCTGACATTTTAATTTGAGATATAACCAGATAAATCTCCATAGAAGGGGAAGCCAACATTTATTTTTCATTACAACAATTACATAACTCAATATATAATTTTAATGTCTTTCACTTTTCCACATATCAAATTCTCTATTAATATTAAAGTGAATGCATGAACAAAAAAAAGAAGAAAACATTTGAGAAGACAAAGAGAAGTGGTTTGGAACCTTTCAATTGCTGAATTTTATTAATTAATAGTTATTAGGTTTCAATGATTGGGTTTTTTAATATTTGTTAGTCATTAAAGCTGAATTTTTTGATTTCATTTATATTCACTTCATAATTTGAGAGTGGTCACGTATAAGCCTTTATACAAATACTTGACACATTTTTTGTGCACTATTAATGACATGCACAATGTAAAATTTTTTTTTTTTTCGCAATTACAACTTGTTATTTTTTAATAAGAATTTATATTTGTTTTAGATATTTTTTTAATATGCAAATTATTATTATTTTTTAGATTAGGCTTGGGAAATTTAGTCAAAACATCTCTATTGGACCCTTGTTTGGTGAAAAGGATAGCCCAATTTATTTTACTTCATAAGCCCTTTAAGAAGAAAACACATAATTAAGTAAGGACAAAATAAAATATCTTTTTTTTTTCTTAGACAATATTACCAGAGTAACATATTATTGTGAGACAAAATAACATGTTACTGTGAGACACAATAACATGTTACTGTCAAACAAAATAATTGTCAAATAGAGTAACATATTACTGTCAACGGTAATAATTTTTTTTAAAAGAATTTCATAGCCAACATTGATCTTATTTGATGGATCTTGATGAGAAAATTCTAAAAATATTAATTTTATTTAAAACCGATATCTACATCAAAAGTTATATTATTTGAAAGTTAATATTTTGAAAATAATAATGTGCTGAACTTTTCAAGAACGTTTTTTTTTTTTTTTTTTTTTTTTTTTAATGTTTGTCTTTAATGCATTAAAGTTTTATTATAAGAGAGTTTTGACCAATTCTCTCAAAAGATTGGCGGGTTGGGAGAAGTTAATTAATGTTAAGGTTTTTTTTTTTTTTTAAATCAAAAAATTAGAAGAGATATTGGAACTCTCACAAGGCTTGTGGGTTAAAACCTCCATTTTCCTTATAGAATATATAGATATAGATAGATAGATAGATTTTAACTTAAGTTAAAAAATTTGTTTAGGTTGGATTTTCCTTTCTTTATGGAAAATGAGTTGGACTCCTTCAAGGAGGTACCCTCTTTGACTCCCTCTCTCTCTCTGATTGACTAGTTTTTCTTTTTTTCTTTTTCTTTTTCTTTTTTTCCTTCTCCTCCAATCACCATCCGCCACGTGTGTGTGGGGGGTGGTGGGGGTGGTGATTAGAGGGGGTCTCAATCAATTTTTTTTTTTAATTTTTGTGAAAGAATAAATAAAATAATTATGATTTAAATATGATATTTTGTCTTATTAATTTTTTTGCCTATTTTATCTTTTTGTCGCTAAAAAAATTACTAACTTCAAAAAAGTCAGATGCTAAACTTTTAGGCCATGTTTGTTTGGCTCCATAGGTGGGGGGATTGGACTACCAATCCCGTGGGCCCTACATAGCCCATGTTTGCTTGGAAAAAATAGGAGGGGACTAGTAGTCCCATGGGACTATGAATACCCTCACATAGAGGGATTAGCTTGGATAGATTTTGGGTGGGATTAGGAAAATAGTGAGGGGATTGAGTCTATTTTATATAAAAAAATTATTTTTTTAATTTCATTTTTTTTTACCAAGTGCACTTGTTACTTTAATATTTGTTTTAATTTTTTTTAATATAGAAATAATTTATTTATTTATTTTATACAAAAATAATTTAACAATCCCATCACTAATTATCTCCCACACTATCATCAAAACAAACATACTTTTACTTAATCCCCTCACTATTAATTCCCTCATTAACAATCCTTTCACTAACAATCCCATCCAACCTAATCCGCTAAACAAACATGGCCTTAGTTAACAGATACTAATTAAGGTGATTAAACTCTTAATTAATCGATGCAAATTGAAGTGATTGTGTGTGGATTAACGGGTTAATGGACATCGATTTAGTGGCTTGAACTTTTTGTTACAAGTATGTTTTTGAATTATTTTTTAATAATTTTTATTATTTTGGATCCAGTTGTTTTTAGAAAAAATTATCATTCAGGTAATTTTTAAAAATTTATCACATAATGAAAAAATTATGATATTAATTATTAGTATTTGTAATATTTATCAATTTTTTTTTTGTAAATAATTTATACTGACACCACTAGGTGTAATTTGGGTGTAATTCTCCCTTCTTCTTTTTTTTTAATTTTTTATAAAAAAAAGTAAAAGTCCAATTTTTATATTTCATAAATAATATAAAAGATCTTTTTTTAACGCATAAAATATAAAAGTATAATGCAGATCAAATTGGGTCGAGTAACCTTTCACCCGTTTTGAATTTAAGTAAATTATAAAAAGTACATTTGTATCTATTTGCTCAAATTATTAAAATTATTTATTTTGTAATGGATTAAGGGTGAAATATCAATAAATCTCAAATAATGATCTTATAAACTATTTGGTCTTTCATTTTTTTTTATAGACCCAAAGGTCCTATTCTAGTGAATTACATAAAGGGTCAAATATAAGCGTGTGTGTTTTGTGTTGAGAGACAAATATGAGTTTTTTTTTATAATATTAACATTACTAAACGTAAAACTTTAAAAAAACTTATTAGTATATTTTTTCTAAACATAACACTAAAATATAACACACTAAAAACTCCTTAGTTTACTTTTCTCAAATATAACAACGTAACATTCTTAAAAAAAACTCATAATTGTATTTTTGCCAAACGTAACACTCCAATCAATGTAACACATAAAAATTTCGTAATGTGTTTTTTCCAAACGTAATACTCTAATGTAACACATTAAACAACTTCTTAGTGTACTTTAATCAAACTTAAAAACGTAACATTTTATAAAAACTCATTAGTATACTTTTTTCAAACGTAATACTTCAATCAATGTAACACAAAAACACTTTAGTGTATTTTTCTGAAACGTAACAACGTAACATTTCAAAAAAACTCGTTAGTGTATTTTTTTCAAACGTCAATTTAACACCCAAAAATTTTTTTAGTATTTTTTTTTTTTCCAAACATAATACTCTAATGGAACACTCCAATGTAACAATAGAAATGTAGATTTTCACGCCCGACAACTAACACTTCAGCCACAAACTCCCCAAAAAGAATCTTCCATATCTCACATTTCTATTCCCATCCCAAAAACGAATTAGAAAATTGAAAAAATAAATCATAAAAAGACATTCATTTAAACTCAAATGACATCAAATTAAATAAATAAAACTTTTCAAAATAAAAAGGATTGATTAATTTATAAAAAATTTTTAAAATTAAATGGATCAACATTTTCCATTTATATGATAAGTTTTCTATGGATTAATTCGAGTATTTTAATTTTAGCAGGGCATATGAATGTTGCACTTACAATTGCAAATGAGTAATGTAGAGACATAAGCTTATTTTGAAAAGTGGGTTAAAAATCACTTCTCAACTTTAAACTCATATTTTTTTCTTAAAAAAATTAAAATTTTAACTTTTAATCATATTTCTAAAACATCTCATAAAAGTAGGGGTGTAACTTGGGCGGGTTCAACCCGAGCAACCTGAATCCAGCCCGAATTTTTTTAGGACTTGGACTAGATATTTTCAAATTCGGAACGAGCTTGGGTAAAAATTCAGAAGCCCGAATTAAATTTGGACAGGTTTGGATAAAGACATCAAATAACCTGAGCAATCCAAAACCGGAATTATAGATATATAGATATATAAAAATATTAAATATATATATAAATTATTAGTCATTACATGATGTTAAAGTAATTTAGATTATTAAATCATATTGAATTATATTATATATACAAATAACATAATTTACTTTTTTTTTATTCACTCATAAATTATAAAAACTACTATAGCGACATCTCTTTTACATTATATAAATTATTTGTTTTGATGGTATTAATAATTTTTTATATATAAAAAAAATGTAAATAAAGTCAAATTTTAATAATTTAATAATGTAGCTGCAAAAAAATAAATAAATAAAAAATACAATTCAGGCAATTCGGAGGATAAAGACATCAAACAACCCGAGCAATTCAAAACCGGAATTATACATATATAGATATATAAAAATATTAAATATATATATAAATTATTAGTCATTACATGATGTTAAAGTAATTTAGATTATTAAATCATATTGAATTATATTATATATACAAATAACATAATTTAGTTTTTTTTTTATTTTCACTCATAAATTATAAAAACTACTATAGCGACATCTCTCTTATATTATATAAATTATTTGTTTTGATGGTATTAATAATTTTTTATATATAAAAAAAATGTAAATAAAGTCAAATTTTAATAATTTAATAATGTAGCTGCAAAAAAATAAATAAATAAAAAATACAATTCAGGCAATTCGGACAATTCGAGTTTAACTCGGGTCGGGCTTGGACAGGCAATCTCGGATTACAATTCAAACTTGGGCGGGCATGGGCAGATCTCAGCATAACTTGGATTGGACTTGAACAACCTCTCAACCCGATCGAACCAGCCCGAGTCGCACCCATACCTAAAAGTCATTGGGACGGATTTGGGGTGACAGCTATGCGAACAACAGCCACTGTTGTGCACTTAAATAGGCTCATTTTAGAGTCAATTTTGATAATCCGAACTGTTCATATTTTAGAATATATTAAGTAGAATATATTTGTAAAAAATCAAATTAATCGGATATCATTTACTCTTTTATCCACTCACATTTATATTTATTTTAATATTTTAAATTAAATTATTATTTATTTTTATAGACATAAACATAAAATAAAATAAAAATCTGATCAACTTAACTTTTTATAAATATATTATACTTAATATATTTTAAAATACGAACAGCTTATATTATTGAAATGGGCTTCGAACCCATTCCATTGGGACGCGCCAACAACAGCTGGAGCAGAAGTGGCGGCTAATAACAACGTGGCCAATTCGGTGCGTTCGTCTTTTTTCGTTTTGTGTCAAACGTGCGCGTTGGCCTCGCGGCGTTCCATGCTTCGGAGTTGGGAATGGATTTCTTTTGGGATGGGAATTGATTTTTTAATTTTTTAATTTAAGATTAAAAAATTTTATTTGAAATAAATTTTTAAATTTTTTTGAAATAAAATAAAATAATTATAATTTTGATGCGATATTTTAGATTATTTTGAAAAATTGGTTAAAAATTAATTTTTTAAAACTTTTTTTAGTATTTTTTTTTATAAAAAAAAACGTGTAAAAAAAAGTAGAGAGGTGATGCGATTCAAAATAGGTTAAAAGCTAAAAATTAACTTTTAACAAAGTTCCCAAATTAAGCCTTTGTCTTATTAATTTTTTAGCCTATTTTGTAACTATTTTAGTCAAAAAGTCAACTCAACCAATATACCAAACGAATGCTTTGTGTGTTTTTTTTATTTTTTATTTTTATAACAAAGACGTGTAAAAAAAAGGAAAATTACATTCATGTAAGAATTGGAAAAAAAAAATTACTAACACATGGAGAGTCTTTCATTTGAATTTTGTAATTTTTTTTTTCCAACTCCCACATGAATATAGTTGCTCCTAAAAAACATAAATAGAATAATTGATTTTTTAAATAATTTTTTGACTTTTTAACTATTTTCTCACCTCCCAAACAAGGATTAGCGTAGCTTAAAATTGATTTACGTTTATTAGATTTTTTTTTTTTCATATTTTTTTTGTACATTTTAGATTTGTCTACACAAGACAGGTTGGTAAGTTAAAAAAAATTGAAATATTTTTTGCAAAAAGCCACTAAATTCAAAAAAAGTTCAAAATTTTTTTTTTTTTTTAAGTGTATGCCAAACACCCACTAAGTTTGTTAAAATCAAAAATAAACAATTTTCGATAATGATAATATATGTTAAATAATTTTAAAATTATTAAAAAAGATTAATAAATTTCATATAATGCATTTTTTATGTTAACATAAATTAGAGTAGACATTTGAAAATGAATTTTGGTCAATTTTAATAATATTTTAGTTTTTAAGATCTAAAAAATTGAAATTTTTTAATTAAAATATTAAAAAATTCACTAAAAACAAAAATAAAACGTATTAAAAACTCAAAAGATTATTTTTTTAAACTCAAAATCAAACGAATTTAGGATAATTTATTAGAAAATTCTTTTTCAAGAGGTGTAGCCCAATTAGACTATAACATATTCTTATATTATGGTATTTGATCCACAAAATCCTAATTCTCATATTTAAGGTATTTTATAAACAATTTTTTTCTTACAAACAATTTTTGAACCCTTAGTAACTTGATGTTCATTATTTTGGACTTTTTATATATTAAACTTTAAAAATTCATAATTTTTGTTGTACACATTTATTTTTTATGAAATTTATATTTTTGAAACCTAGTTAATAAGATCTATCAAATTAGATCTCCTTGAATATGTAATTTTATAAAATAAAAAAATATAATGTGACAATGTGAATGTGATATTAATAGTGTGAATATTCATATTAGGGAACATTTACACTGTCAATGTGAATATTAACACGCGCCTATTATTATTAGGGATATTTTGGCAATTATTTCACTCATCAGATTTATTGAAACATAAAAAAATAATTTAGACTAAGTGGAACATAAGTATTTGGAACATATCAAATAATTTAGGGTAAATTACACTGACACCCCCTGACGTTTATGTTGATTACAATTCCCCCTCACATTTTAAAAATTACATCTCCCCCCCTGAAGTTTAAAGTTTCATTACAGATTCCCCCCTCAGCAATTTAATTTTTTTAAATACCAATTTTCCCCCCATTGGGTCAATTATATTGACACCCCTCACATTTTAAAAATTATAATCTCCTCCCTAAGGTTTAAAGTAGCATTACCAACTGCCCCCTCGGTTAGTATTAGTTGGAAAAAAAAAACTTCATTGAAAAAAAAAATTAATTGGGAAAAAAATTATTTGAAAAAAAAAATTAATTGAAAAAAATTTTGCTAGTAAAATTTCTAAATTTTTATTTAAAAACCAACGTAAACTCATTTTTTGAATTTAAGTTTTTTCCTCAAATTTACAAACTGAAACAACCATTTATAAACCAAAAAATTTGTCAAATAAGTTTTTATGACAGTTTTTTAAATTTTTATAAATATAAATTAAAAACTGAAAATGAAATGATTACCAAATAGGTCTCAGATGGTAAAAATGTCATAAAATTAACAAATAATTAAATAAATTACCAACGTAAGAAATGACTTATCAAAAAGATTCTTAGGCTATGTATGGTTTGATTTTTAGAATATTTTTTTTAAAATTTAAAATTAATTTGGTTAAGAAATAAAAAATAAAAAATAATTATCATTTAAGGGTAAAAAATAATTATCATTTTAACTTTTTGGCAGGTTATATACATACGTATGGCTGTTTCAATTTAATTTGTAAAAAATATTTCTAACCACTCGAAAGATAAAAATTATATAAAAATAATAATTATTTTTAATTTCTTAACTAGATTAATTTTTAATCTTTAAGAAAAAATTCTAAAAATCAAATCATACATAGCTTAAGAATCTTTTAATAAGTCATCTCTTACGTTAATAACTTATTTAATTATTTGTTAATTTTACGACATTTTTACCATCTAAAACCTGTTTGGTAACTATTTCGTTTTCAATTTTCAATTTATATTTACAAAATTTTTAAAAACTGTCATAAAAACTTATTTGATAATTTTTTTGGTTTATAAATAGTTGTCTCAATTTGTAAATTTTAGGAAAAAAAGTAAATTTAAAAAATGAGTTTATGTTAGTTTTTAAACAGAAATTTAAAAATTTTACTAACAATTTTTTTTTTCAATTTATTTTTTTTCCAATGATTTTTTTTTTCAATGAATTTTTTTTTCCAACTAATACCAACCGAGGGGGCAATTGGTATTTAAAAAAATTAAATTGTTAAGGGGGGAATCTGTAATGAAACTTTAAATCTCAAGGGGGGAGATGTAATTTTCAAAAGATGAGGGGGGAACTGTAGTAAATATAACCCTCAGGGGGTGTCTGTGTAATTTACTCAATAATTTATTTTAAGGGTAAATTACACTTACACCCCTTAAGGTTTGGGTTTAATACGTATCACCCCTTGATGTTTGGGAAATTACACTAACCTCCTATTATTGTAATTATTTGGAAGAAATAAAGATATTAAACTCATGCACTTTCTCTTTTTTTACTTTGCTTTACTTTCTCTGTTTTTTTTTTTTGTTTGGATGTAATTTTCTTTGTTTTTCTACTAGTAGTTGTTGCCTTTTATATAAGTAGGAGATTTGTGAAATGAGACTATTAACCACAAGGGTGGGAATGTAATTTCCAAAACGTCAGGAGGTAGGATGTAATTGGACCAAACCGTAGGGGGTGTCAATGTAATTTACCCATATTTTAATTTAACTCATAATTTTTTAAGAAAATTTATTAGGAAATTTTCTTTCAAGTACTTGTATTCCAATTAGTCTATAATATATTATTATATTCAAATTGTGGAGAGATAAAATATTGGCCCAAGCCCAAAGGAATTAAACATCAGCCTAAAAAGAAGGAAAAGCCCAAATGAGCTTTTCGAGGAGCCCACTAGCAATACCTGGCAATACGCTAGCGCATGACTACGAGTGTGAAGCGCATTACTACGTTAATGTTAGGATTATCTCTCACCTTATCTATAAACTTCTTTCCCAAGTACTTAGAGTTGGCTTGTTTGTTGTTGTAATGCCTCCCATATGTATTTTTCCCTCATAGAGTTTTGATCTGAAAGGTTGTGGTTCCCCTTAATGAAGAGGCATGTATCCTCCAACTACAGTTATGCCTACAAACAATAGTGATCCTAGCACTCTCATTTCTGATGTACCTTATATCATAACCATTGATTACATTGCACTCCCTCAAATACTCTCTAAAAACTTGGGGACTGGAAAACTTCATTCCAACTACAAGTTTGGGATGGGATCCTTTATCATCACTTCTTTGTATTTAGGGTATCCATTATCTGCCTCATCTTCCTCATCTGATGACCGTTTTAGATTAATCAGTTCATTATCATTATCAGGATGTATATACCAACCAACATCATCTGCTTCATTGACTGTAGGTGGTAGTCCTTCTGTTCTTCTGTGTGAGGTTTCATCAAATATGTCATCATTGGGATCCTCTATGTTTTCATACAGCCAACTTTGGTCATCACTTTCGTTTGCACCATCATCAGAAGTGTCAGTATTACTATATTCTTCACTAACTAGATAGTTCAACTCCTAAGATAAGTCATTATATGTTCTTTGCTCATCACCCAAAAAATTGTTCTCACTCTATGCATTATCACTCTCATCAGCCTTATTACTTTCTACAGACTCAATGTCAGTAGTATGCTGCGACCCCTCCTTATGTTGCTGTCATTACCCTTATGCTGACTTCATATTTGACTCTCGCCAACTTGATTCTGACTTGATTTGTCCATACCTTCATATTCCTTACCCACATTGTTACGACCCAAACCCGCCCCTATGGGTTTAGCAATGTCGGCGATGTCAATCCGAGATTACCAAGGCCCGCTTAATGATATCTGATAAAAGCAGTCTGAGGGGCATGGCGGAAGCCAATACAGTAAATAAACAATGTCTAATGAGCTGTGACAGTCTGTATACAAAAAGACTTTTCATACATATAAATATACACAGTACAAAACAGCATGCACAATATTTACAATCATTCAGAACATAGACCAAATCCCTATTAAACAGTACAGTACAGTGCTATCAGTTTATACAGTTATACAAAACAGACACAAAGACAGACATGGGGAAATAAAAACACCCCTAAGCCATAGCTTGACAGGGTCGGAACCTTGCAGTGAGGCATAGTGGTTGGTTTGACAAAACTGGAGTTACCCCGACGCTTCTAGCCACAGTCTGGTGCCTGTACACCTACACACACACACACACACATATATATATATATATATGAGCAGTGAACTAAAGCCCAGTGAATAACATAATGCGTAAAGGGGTTTAGAATGAATGTCCTTCAGTAGTGAAAACAGTCGTTTCAATCAGTATATTAGTTGTTCAATACAGTAAACAGTCATATGTGGTACATCCATTAGCATAGCGATCTGATGTGATGGGTCAAAAAGACCGAGCGATGCGATGGGTCTTGAAAGACCGAGTAGTTAATGATGGCCATCAATCAGTAAATAGTAATGGTTCCAACAAGGGAACCGACAGAGATCTCTGTAACAGTAACAGTAAACAGTAATTGCTAAGGATGCCATAATACAGTTCAGAATATAGGACATACATTCATTCGATTAACAATATCGATTCAGAAAACAGTTCAATTAAACAGTCAGAAAACATTCTCAGTTGAACATATCTTTACACAATTGTTACTCACAGAGTTCTAGGCTACAGTAAAGCTAGAGTGCGTCCCCAGTCGTCAACTCTACACAGTTAACAGAATGAACACATACTAAGCTACACAGTTGGGAAAGATGATAACTTAATCCCTAATTGCCTCAGTGTGTTCTACATCTATATCCTCATTAAGATGCCTTAAACTAGGCCTAAGAATGCCTAGGATGGAATGAGGATGCAAAGATGCACTTAGAAAACAGTTTCAGAATTTTCAGAAAACAGGGGTCTCGCTCGAACGTGGCTTTCTCGCCGGCGGACATCTGAACAAAGGCTCCGCTCGGCGTGACTTCCGTCACTCGAGCGGGCCTGCTTCTGATGAAAATCTTGGATGCTCAAAATTCACGCTCGGCAGGCGCTCGACCCTCGCCGGCGTGAGACCTGAAATCTTCGCCGGCGTGAATTCTCGCTCGGCGAATTTGTAAAGCTCATGCAAAATCTTGGATCGCATTTTACGCTCGAGCGTCACTTTACTCGCTCGAGCGGAAGGCATGATCACAGAGTTTACGCTCGAGCATGGAGTTCCTCGCTCGAGCGTGGGTTCAAAATCTGGAAATTCTAGATTTGAACCTGTAGACGTCCCCGAACGCCCCAGGAGGATAAGTCCCGTTCTGTTCGTTTGTGGGTCTACTACAGTTTGGACTCAAATATGTCACGGTTCTTAATCTGAACCAAAGAGTCCAAATCCGGCAAATCGTTTTGAGAAAACAGATTTTTTTGAAAAGAAGTGCCAAACATGGACTGCTTTACCAGATACAGAGTCGCCACCTAAATATTTTTTAATGGGGGAATTTAGGAAACCTTGACTCGGTGCCAAAGGCCACGTGTCCGTCATCACCAAAGTTGCCTCGGCTCAGGAACTTAGGTACGATTGGAAAAGGTCAGCTATGAGCACCCCCTCTCGCCCGATCCGAAGATCGGCCTCTACTAACCGTGATATCTTGTTTTGAAAACATTACGCGTTCTTATTCCGGTTATTAGCCTAGAATTACTATGTTGTGCGCACAGCAAACAAGTATAGACCAAATCGCCCAAATTGGAACAAAACATTTCATGTTTGTTTTGAAAATGGTTTACTACTCGCAAGTAGGTTAAAATGCCGGTTTTGCCACTCTCAAGTGGGCTTAAAACTTACAGTTTCAATGCATTCATTCCAATTTAGGTAATTCAACCTCCATCCATAGGCATTCAAGCAATTATATCACATAAGCAGCTAGCCTCATGGTAATCATGCTATTATGGCAACACTCACACGCATGTGGTATGCTAAAGCATGAAAGCTTACCTAGTACTCCGTGCCAAAACAGAAGCTAGTTAGTAATTATGCATGATCCTAGTTCATGTTAAAAATGGCTAATGCATCACATACAGAATGTCACTAGAATAGGCTCGGCTAATCTATAATGACATGTGAAATGCTACAACTAATACGTATTCAATTTGGAATTGAAATACAGATGCAATTAGAATGATGCCCTGAGCCCGGTGCATGCAAAACGAATGAATGGATGCAAACATGCTGTCATACTGTATGCTAATTGAAACATGCCCTAGACTAACCATCGAAAGCTGGTAAATAAAAGAGAAGAAAGACGTAGGGTTGGAAGACGTACACACACTCACGCACACTTATTACACAATCTCCCTCGCTCGGAGGGTCCGAATAAATATTACAGTCCGAATAAATAAAACTAACTACTCTAGCTATTTAAATATTACAAAACATCTAATTCAAATGACAAATTAAATATGAAATAAATAGGAAGAAGGGGGGGTAGCCCTGCCTCGGAATGCGCGAATGACGCATGTTCGACTCATCTCGCCCGGAAACCCGTACCATGCCACCGCTGCCTTTGTTTACACTGCCCTGCTTCTTTGAAGACTGCAAAAGTCTTGGTACATGCTCTATGGATGTTAGGGAATACCATCGGCCAAGCATAGACACCACCGGCCAAAGGGATGAACCACCAGCCACCTTTTTTGTTTACCGGCCAAATTGATGGCCGGCCGGCACTGTATTTAGCCGACCGGCCAAAACTTCCTGCAGAACCTGCAGTTGACAACAGCAGAGGGCAAGCACTGTACGGCATGGTATTTCAAGCAAATGTAAGCATGGCCACACTCCCCATCATGCATTGGACTTAAGAGAGCATGGCCCTCGATCCTTGGGCCATCGATTGTGCATTTTGATGCATGATGGCCTAAGGGGCCAAGGTTGCAACTCAATGTAAATGCATGCAAACAAATCACATGAATGCCAACATCCTATCATGTTGAAGTCAAGGTCATTGGCGACCGAGGGTTGAAATGTGTTACATCACTTGGAGTATGAACACTTCTCACCCCTCAAGTTTGGCTTGACACCCCAAGCCAAACAATGCAATGTATCCTAAGCATGCAAGTACGCGATGTGCTAATCATATGAGAGGCAAATGTAATGCAAACATGGTCAATTATGCAATAAGGCTAACATGTGACAACATATAATGAGCCAAATATGCAATATGATAAACATGCAATGGTGGACTTAAACCATAAAGGACAGACCTCAGCCTTGCCATAAACAGTGGCCAAAATGGACTGAAATGATGATGCCAATTATGCAAAACAAGTATGCAAACTAATGAGCCTAAGACTAAGGCATGAAGGCCAACTTACAAGCATACCAAAGAAGGCAAACATGGACACTAGATCAACAAAAAAAGTGTCATGACATGCTAGAATGAGACCCAAAACCCGCACACAGGGTATCCCAAATGACTTAAGCAAAGAGGCATAAAACATGGAGCACAAGACTACTACTCTTCATGACCACACATGGCATGAACTAAGCAACCTAAAATCAAATTCTAGCATGCAAAAAATGAGCCTCAAAACCCACTGATATGGTAGCTTAAGTGACCCAAACACATAGGCATACACAATGCACATTTCAAGGCATAAGAGGGCATATCTTCAAGGCATGAGAGAAGTGATGAATGCAAGCATACAAGCATGGTTTAGGGACTGAAATGACATGCTAAGTGATTCCAAATCACTGAAATAGCCTAACCCATGCATATTTAGGACTCACCTCCTTAGGGCTCACAAGCCAAAATGCATAGCAACTATATCAAACATGCTAAACAAGACCAAATCAGTGGCCAATAGACATTAAGCATGACAAAATATGACCAAGTACTTCACAAGGTTAGGTCAAAACATGAGGATATGCTAGGCTAAACACATGGCACACTTCTAGGCAAAATGGAAAATTACAAAGCAAGTGTATTATACATGCAAAGGGCCATGAATCCGACCAAGGACAGAGGTATATCATAACCCAAAAACAACCAAAAACCTCTGAAATGGTACCAAATGCAACTACTCATGCATGCTATCCTTATGAGCCAAAAAACATGCATAAATGAGGGACTAAGGGAGAGGGGTGTCCCTCCCCTTTACAAGACCTTAGAACCCCTTCCTCACCACTGAAAATCTACTGGATTTCGTGGTGAGAAGGCCAACACCAAGGTAAACAAAGCTTAACAAAAGAGAGCACAAAAGGGCCAAACAAGGCCTAAGAGGGGGAGGTCGACCCCAAATGCCAAAACAACCTTAATGAAAGATCTCAAGCATGCAAAAATAAGACTTTTTCTAGTTATAAAAAAAGTCTAAAACAATAAGCAAGATAGGCAAAAGTCTAGTGCAAGATTGGGGAATCTAAAGTAAAGAGATTACCCTTGAAGAACCTTTGATGTACAGCAGGTCCAGCCACCTTCTCTAGATCAAAACCAGTCCAAGAACTCAAGAACAACCCCCCCAAGCCCCTCAAGGTCGAAGCAAGGTGTGATGGTGTGTGTTAGTGCAAAACTAAGGTCAAAACACACTTTCTAGGCTTCTAAACACACACTAAGGATGAGAGAGAGGGAAATATAGAGAGAGAGAGAGAGAGTATATGACAGATGTATATATGTATAATCTCTGTTTTTTTGTTCAAAACCTCCAACCCTTAACAATGGAGGAAGAGGGATCCTTATATAGGCAAAGGAAATGGTTCTAAGCTTCTCCAAGAAGCTACACTAAAAAAGGTCAAAGAGGCAAAGGGTTCAAGGCTTTCTGAGGAAGCTAGGACAGTTAGCCAAGCTTCCCCAAGAAGCTTGGCCAAAGGTTCAATCTTCTAGAAGGAAAAAGGGGGTCAAAGGCTTAAAAAGGCCATCACCGTGCATAGGGAGTAGGGTCTGTGCATCCCAACTGGCACAGCTGGCATGTGCCAAGCCTGGAGGGTGCAAAAGGTTCACACCGGCCAGAAAAAAAGGTCACCGGCCAAATAAAGTGCCGGCCGGCCACATAAAGTGCCGACCGGCCATTGGTATCAAGAAACCATGGCTGGTGGCAACAATTAATGGCCGGTGAGGTAAAGGGAAGGCTGGTGGGGTTTGGGGATGTCCAATAAGCCATTCCCTGCCCTCTAAGGCAAAAACTCAAGTATTTGGTACAAAACCAGACACAAAACAAACGAGTTGAGAGATCCTGAGGCAAGACGCGCAGCCGAGGCCTCCGGGAACTCAAAACGAGCACAAACAAGGATGATCACTGAGTGCCCCAACGGTGACGTCCAAGTCTTGAGGACGGTCAAAAATGGGGTATTTACAGTTGCCCCTCTTTGATAGAACTCGAAAGTCATAATAATGACGGGAGTGAATGTCAAAGCCTAGAGACGACCCATTTTTTGACAAGGCCGAAGGCTTAGACAAAGCATGCAAGACAAACAAGATATGCGCTCGAAGGCAGGGGCAAAATGCAAGACAATGCAAGAAGCCGAGCATAACTTATGATCATGCAAAGAAAGCTGTAACGAAGCACACATGCGACAATTTTAAGCTAGCATACACCAAACTACACTACAATGCAGAAAGGATGTAAGAGAATTATGCAATTCTCGATACGTCTCACTCGGAGGATATAATACTTGTCCAGTTCGTCTGGTTCCACCAGCCGCAAATGAACCGTACATACAATATCGTGCCTGCAAAGAAAACAACTTAACTGGTACGATGTTATTAGCAACATGCACATTAATGCAATTGAAAATGCGTGACAACGCAAAACAAGTGGGGAGCATAATAATGTTGTGAAGGCACTAATACATGTAAGACAAGCATGCGGTCTACGCAAGCAATGAAATTGATGAGGAACTCAAACACATGTGAGTAAAGCATGCGGTCTACGCAGGCAACGAGATTGAACACAAGTATGCGGTCTACGCAAGCAATGAAATTGATCACAAACATGCGGTCTACGCAAGTAATGAAATTGATCACAAACATGCGGTCTACGCAAGCAATGAAATTGATTACAAACATGCGGTCTACGCAAGTAATGAAATTGATCACAAACATGCGGTCTACGCAAGTAATGAAATTGATTACAAACATGCGGTCTACGCAAGTAATGAAATTGATCACAAACGTGCGGTCTACGCAAGTAATGAAATTGATCACAAACATGCGGTCTACGCAAGCAATGAAATTGATTACAAACATGCGGTCTACGCAAGTAATGAAATTGATCACAAACATGCGGTCTACGCAAGTAATGAAATTGATCACAAACATGCGGTCTACGCAAGCAATGTGTACAGAAACTTAAACATATGTAAGTAAAGCATGCGGTCTACGCAGGCAATGTGTGTAAAAAGAAACTTGAACACACATAAGTACAAGCTGTTCATAATGTTGTAATGCAAAGTACTGCAGTACATTATAATTGAAGTGATTTGTGGATTTCTCAAGATACACAAAAGATACGGGAGGGAATGTTCATCGCACACACGGAGCATTGCATCATAGCAGACACAACTTGAGATCAACTCGGAGGTCTACTAGCGTTGCAAAAGTGCGCTTCCTTGCACTGTCTTGAGTAATGAAGGTGTCGAACCTTGTAATTGATCCGAATAAAGGCGCAAGGTGTGTATCGACTGCAAGGGGGGATTACCAATATCAACCCCGATACTCTGCTTGCCCTGCTCTCCTTTGCTTTACTTTTCTTTTTACCGGCGGTTCAAGCACATTGCACTGCCTTAGGCAGGGTTTGTTATCATTTTTTAAAACTGCGTATTTTTGCAAAACACATGACGGAAATGAAATTGCCATTTTGTTCAAAAGATGTTACATTTGCACGTTCTATGCATCGCATCGCATGGCATCACATAACAATGTGAATGAAATTGAACCTTATTTGAAAATTGAGCACTCACATCGTAATAATCAGGTAGTGAACCCATTTACAACTCGATAAGCAAAATAGAGAGACTCGATACAACCAAACAAGTGCGAGTACAACTCGATAAGCAAATATACAACAACTCGATAATCAAACAAGCGCGACTCCGCAAGAATCGATTACCAGAGGGCATTGGATGTGGTGGCATTCTCCAAATTCTTGGTATGTTCAACACACAGACAGCTTAGGGAGTAAGGGGAAAAACCATCGGCCCCAGGGGAAAGCTACCGGCTGCAAAAGGTAGCTATTAGCTTATATATTTGGCCGGTCGACCAAAAGTAGTGATCGGTCGGCACTTTATTTGGCCGGCCGGCCATAAATGAAGAGAACCAGCAGAATGCTAACATCTGTCCCCCACTCAACCTTATTCCCTACAAAAAGCCTCAGCTTCGTAGTTTTTCTTATTTCAACACTACTTTGCTAAAAATGGAGGAATTTCTCGCCCAAAATCTTACAACTTAGATTAACAACTTGGATGGCTCGAAAAAGTTGAATTTCTGGGGCTTTGGCGTAAACACACTATTTACTCTGAGTTGTACTCCGCTGCATCTTCCGTTTCACCATGCCGCGGCAAGGTTTTGGAACCCGGTAACACACGTCTTCAACTTTAGCAGGCAAGAGGTGTATCCTACCTTCGAAGATTTCTAATGGAATCCGAGCGCAACGAGGAAATCTCGCCCCAACTTAATTTTGGCCATGCCCAAGCCTTAGGGCGGATGTGTGGACTTACCATGTATGATGCTCGGTCCCTGATTTGTGACAAAATGTTGGATATTCCGAGCCTGATTTATCGGTTTTCCAATGCTGGTGACCGCAGTGACCATCATTGGCAAGGCTTCCGACGACATGCCCTCTGTTTGTGCATGCTATCTCATTTTCTGTTTGCCTTAGGCTCCGGAGGATCTAGCGTTCGATTGATCAAGGTTGCTCAAGGTTTGAAGGAGGGCAAGAGCTGCGTTGCTATGACTCTGGCTGAGATGTTGAGGGGCTTAGACGCCTTTTATCGTCGAGAGACGACCAGATTTGCGGGTAGTCCTCTACTGTTGCAAGTAATGTTTCCCACCCACTCGTACATATGTATTGCTTACATCACTCGGCCCTCAAGCTCGGTTTTTCTGAAAAAGCCCTTTTCTCACTTTTTCTTTCATCGCACATCTCTCTATTCTTTATTCTCTCATTTTTCATCCATTCCCAGGTGTGGTTGATGGACAAGTTGCAGGTTATGGACTCTTGCCCAGCATACTCAGCTCGCGGCTACCTCTTTAGGCGACGCCTGGTCAATGCCCTTGATGAGGGTTGGTGGTTTGACTGGATGTGCAGCTTGTCCGCAGACCGCATTGCTTGGCGGTGCCCTTGGCTCAATCTCCCGGCAATGAGCTACAGTATGTCTCGGCAGACTGGGATTCGATTGATTGGCTTGACTCACTGCGTGTTCTATTTCCCATTCCGATTCCAGCGCCAGTTTGGCCATGATCAGGCTTGTCCACTAGAGGGGATAGAGTACCCGGCTACATTCCCGATCCGAGGCGCGCAGCTTGTTCGGCAGGCCGCAGCGTGGAGGACTAGAGAGCTCCTGGCCCCGGCTCCTACTTTCAGTTGCATTTTGTCTGATGAATGCATAGATTGGCTAAATGAGGAGGCACAGATTAGGCCTAGCTTGGCATAAGAGGCTTCGACCAGCTCTGGAAGGGGGCGCAGGGACACCTGACTTATCTATGCCCCGAATTTGTTGCTTTATTAGCACTTTCAAGTTTTTTTATTTATTTTTTTATTTTTATGAATGTAATAAAAAGCAACTTCAATTTGTATGCAAGAGCAGGAGAACTCTGTATTGAAATCAATGAATGTGATGGTTATGGTACTGAAAATTTTCCGCTTTGGTTCAAAAATAGTCTTAGTTGTAAAAAGATTAATTTGAACACAGTCAAATTTTATTAAAAACTTTTCAAAACTATTTTCGTTATGGATCAGAACTGGACACGCCTGAAATTTGTCACTGAGATGCACAACCCCGGATCCCAGCAACTGGAAAGTTGCCCCTAGTCTAAATAGTACCACGACCTTTGCAAGAACGGAAAGTTGCCCTAGTCCGCAAAGCAATCGCACTAGGAGATCATAACCGAACCCTTGGATGCTGAATAGACAAAGATGGCCCAAGATGATCAAATGGACAAAGTTGATCGGGGAAAAAGTTTATGGCTGAACTTCAGGATGAAGCTGCCTATGTATCCCAAAAATAGAAATCAAGCCTTACATAGTTCGGCTCAGGTTCACTCGAGTATTTTCACTCTTCTTTTGCGCTCTAACTTTTGCCAAGGCCACCCTTTGCGAGTTTTCAACCTTGCGAGCTCAGTTTTTATATTTTCCAATTTTCTGTGCTCTGACTTTTGCCTAGGTCACCCTTTCGGGTTTTCGGCCTAGCGAGCCCCTCAGGGGTAATATTTCTTCAACTTGTCCATGTTGATCGGTTGTGAGAACTCTAGGCCATCTAGGTCCATTAAAACAACAGCTCCACCCGACTAAATAGCTTTAATGATATGGGGACCAGTCCAATTGGGTCTGAACTTGCCCCTTGGGTCATGGATGGGAGCTCGATTATCCTTGAGCACCAGATCTCCTTCCTTCAAATTCCGAGATTTAACTTTCTTGTTGAAAGCCCGGGCAATTCTGCGCTGATAACCTTGGACATGGTACAATGCTTTCAGTCTTCTCTCATCAAAGAGCATGAGTTCCTCGAATCTGCTCTACTGCCAATCTGCCTCGGCTATTTGACACTCAGCCAATACTCGTAATGATGGAACCTCAATTTCGATAGGTAGAACAGCCTCCATCCCATAGACTAATGAATACGGAGTCGCCCCAGTAGAAGTTCTAATTGAAGTTCGGTAGCCCCACAGAGCGAATGGCAGCTTATCTGGCCAGTCCCGGTAGGTTTCCACCATCTTCTGTAGTATGTGCTTGATGTTCTTGTTGGCGGCCTCAACTGCTCCATTGGTCTGCGGCCGGTATGTGGATGACTTATGAAAAGCCACGTTGTATTTCTCCAACAAATCGATCACCTCCTTCTTGAAGTGGGAACCATTGTCTGAAATAATCTTGTTTGGGACTCCGTAGCGACAGATGATGTTGTTTCTGATGAACTTCGCGACATGTGAAGCTTTCAATACCGCATAAGATTGGGCCTCGACCCACATCGTAAAGTAATCTATCGCGACGAGGATGAACTCATGCCCATTCGACCCCTTCGGAGTAACGGCCCCGATCACATCGATTTCCCAAACTGAAAATGGCCATGGCGAAGTCATGTTGTATAGCTTCGACGGCGGAATGTTCATGCGATTTGCATAGATCTGGCATTTGTGACATCGCCGAACAAAGCTGATACAATCCTCCTCCATGGTGGACTAGTAGTAACCTTGTCTGAGGATCTTCCGCGCTAGCATTACCCCATTCATATATGCCCCACATTCTCCTCCGTGGATGGCCTCCATCAGGCGCTTCGACTCCTCAACTTCTACACACAGCTTATGCATTCCCAGATGACCTCTCTTATACAGCTTACCCCCGCAGATGATAAACTGAACAGCTATTCTTCTGATTGCCCTTTTATCCTTGGCATTTGCCCCTAGTGGGTATGTCTCCTTCTCCAAGAAGTTCCAAATGTCGTAATATCAGGGGTTGTCGTCCTGAACCTCATCTATGGCAGAAATTGACTCATACGCCGGCGCAAACTTCTGGTCAATGATGACTGGACATATCCGGACTCCAGATGGGATGTCTATCATGGAAGATAGAATTGCTAGTGAATCTGCGAACCTGTTGTTCTCTTTCACCAGATGAGTGAAATTTAGCTTCTCAAACTGAAGAATTAACAAATCCAAGGTCTGGTGGTAAATTATCATCTTTTCTTCTTTGACTTTCCAGTCTCCTTTTGCTTGAGACACAACAAGGTTTGAGTCCCCAATGACGTCCAACCGTTTTGTCCCTAGTTCCAGGGCTGCTTCTAGGCCGGCAATACATGCCTCATATTCTGCCTTGTTGTTCGAGACTTTGAACCGGAGTTTGAGGGCTAGCGGGATACAGGAATTGTCGGGTGCTATCAGCAACACTCTTATCCCATACCCGTATTGGTTTGACGCTTCGTCAAAGTACATCGTCCAAGTTTCATCTTCGACATGCAAAATGGCTTCATCTGGGAATAGGTACTCAACCGCTTCATCCCCTTTAACCGGGTGGTCGGCAAGGAACTCTGCTACCGCTCTCCCCTATACTGACTTGCGCGTCACATACTTCAGATCGAGTTCGAAAAGCAGAAGCAACCAACGAGCTAGCCTACCCGTAAATGTCGGTTTCTCGAAAAGATATTTGATGGGATCCAAGCGTGAAACCAACATTACAGAGTGAGCTAACAGGTAGTGCCGCAGCTTCCGGGTAGCCTATACCAAGGCTAAGCAAGCCTTCTCCAGCGGAGTGTAGCGGGTCTCGTAATCCAGCATCTTCTTGCTCAGATAGTAGATGACGTTTTCCGCTTTGTCCTCTGACTCTTGCGCGAGCATGCAGCCCATTGTAGCCTCGGTTACTGATAGGTACAATATCAACGATTTTTCTGGCTCCGGTGGTGACAACACGGGCGAGTTCTGCAAGTATTTCTTAATTTGTTCAAAAGCAGCTTGGCATCGGCCGTCCTATTGGAATTTCTTTCCTTTCTTCAGGAGACCAAAACTGGTTCACAAGTCAAGGTTAGTTTTGAGATAAACCGTCTTATGAATTGCACTTTACCCAGAAAGCCTCGCATCTCCTTTTTAGTCCTTGATTTTGGAAGGGTCAACTTCGATGCCCCTTTGTGTAATCAGAAACCCTAGCATTTTTCCCGCTGTAATACCAAAAGTACACTTCTGAGGATTCAGCCGCAACCGAAATTCTCTGATCCTTTGGAAAAACTTTTGCAAGGCGGTGTAGTGGCCCTCTCTTCCTTTGGACTTGACAATCATGTCGTCCACGTACACCTCAACCTCTTTGTGGATCATGTCATGCAATATTGTGGTCGCGGCCCGTTGATATGTAGCTCCAGCGTTCTTCAACCCAAACGGCATTACTTTGTAGCAATATGTTCCCCATGGGGTGGTGAAAGGAGTCTTCTCCCGGTCTTCGGGTGCCATTACTATCTGATTATAGCCTGAGAAACCATCCATAAACGAAAGCAAAGCATGCCCCGCTGTAAAATCCACCAACTCATCAATATGTGGCAAGGGGAAGTCGTCCTTCGGACTAGCTCTGTTCAAATCCCTAAAATCCACGCACACCCGAATTCTGCCATCTTTTTTCGGCACCGGAACAATGTTGGCCAGCCAAGTCGGGTATTCGGATACTAGCAGGAAGCCTGCATCGATTTGCTTGGTGACCTCTTCCTTAATCTTGATGGCCCAGTCATGGCGGATCCTTCTGAGTTTCTGTTTAACAGGTCGGGCCTCGGGGTCAAGAGGGATCCGGTGCTGTACAATCTTAGGATCGATTCTAGGCATGTCTTTGTAGGACCACGCGAAAACATCTTTGAAATCTTTTTATAAGGCGACTAAGCGCTCGCGTTCCTCCGAAGACAACGTTGACCCGATCTGGACCAGCCGCGGGTCATTCTCAGTACCAATATTCACAGTAGTGATTTCATCTATTAAGGGTTTAACAAATCTTTCCTGCTCTTGATCAATTAAACGTTGCAAAACCGGAGGAATTTCTTCTTCGACGTTTTCGTCAAAATTTTGAAAGTCCTGATTCAAGCAATAAATCAAAGGCACAGAAAAGTACTCAGAAACCACATTCGTGTCATTCTCATTATGTACTTCCAAACCGTCCAATTCTTCTGTTACAACAGACTCGAAAGAGAAAGAAAAAGACGACCTGGACAGGACTGTGGTATCCGGGTTATCACTCCCAGGAATACCGGACTCAGACTCAGTTGAGTTGGAACTTGATTTCGACTCACAAGACTCGGTGGAATTAGATTCCGGCTCACTACCTGACCCGGTGCTGCTGGACAAAAATCCTTCCTCATATTGCCAGATGAGGGAGGGTGCGATCGATGCATCCAAACTAGTTGATGGTAGGCTCGCAGCCGTTTCATTCCCGATCATGGACACCGAGAAGTTATCCCCTAAGCACAGTTGGTCGATAGAAGGATTTGAAAGTAGACATGCCAGTGCTACCCCTATTTCAAGTTCAGTGTCTTCAGACTCCATTGCCCAGTTCTGCTCAATCTTAACCGTCGGACCTATCTGTTCTCTGGCAACATCATCCTCGGGTAACTGTAGGTCAAAGAAAATCTCGAACCCCGGTACGCGCTTCTTCTCCGCGTTTAGCCACGGCTCTAGAAAATCGCAGAATGGAAAATCCTCCCCCTCCCGGACGAAGCGTCCGTTTAGGGTACCCCGGATGGGCCGATGTATTAACTCAAAAGGTTTTCCCATCTGTTTCGCTCTGGCTCTCCCAGTCATCTCTTTTCCTTTCCTTACCCAATCCTCCTTGGTGGGCAGATAACCCAAGCCAAAGGTATGGGGGTTGTGTGGCACTTCGGCCAATGCTGCAACACCCTTGCGGCCGCTCTTTACTAATCCCATCCTAGGGATGTGTTGGAGCTTGTTCATGAGATACACCGCTTGAGCGCTGATATATATCACCTCATTAGTAGCCATGATGTTCTATATAACCTGAGCCTCAGCCAAGGTGAAGCCTGATATGAACACGTCCTCCATACCGTGCTCAATTTCTAAAACAGGCGTAGATACCTCCAGTGGTGGATGAATCGATGAATTCCCGAAAATAATGGCTACTCCCTTTCTATAGGGGTATTTCACCATTTGATGCAAAGTGGATGATACTGCCTTCACCTGATGCAGCCACGGCCGCCCCAAAAGCATATTAAAAGTTGCGGGGACTTCTAGGACATGGAAATCTATCTCGTGCTGTCCCGACCCAACCTTTGTCTGGATTTTAACTGTTCCCATCACTTCTCGGCTTGTGTTGTCATATGCTCGGATTACTTGGGCTGTTGGTACAAAGTCCGCGATTTTCAAACCGATTGCATATGCTGTCCTTGCCGGGCAGACGTTGATGGTAGATCCGGTATCAACAAAAACCACCGGTATCCATTTATTCCTGCACTCCACGGAGATGTAGAGCGGCTTGTTATGGTCTGCCCCCTCGGGTGCCAATTCCTTGTCGGAAAAAGTCAGCATTGGGGTGGCTTCTCCCGGAAAGACTAATTCCATCAGCTGTTCTGGCGTGGTTTCTATCGAAAGCTTGGCTTTATCCATGGTCGATAGGACAGCCTGTCTGTGCACTCGTGATGCCATAAGGAGTCCCCAGATGGAGATGTCTGCTTGTATCTTTTTTAGCTGTTTGAGCACAGCCTCCTCCTCAAGTTGTTTCTCCTTTTGCTTTTCAGCCTCTCTATCCTTCCCAGAAGCCTCTGGTTGATCTAGGTGCGGGGGTTTGAAGTACCGCCCGCTCCGTGTCATATTCTCCAAGGTACCAGGTGTTATCGGGTTGGTTGTTCCCCCAATCTTCGTCCGTGTGGGCAAGACATAAATTCTCATCCTCCCACCACATTCCATCAGCAGCCAACAAGCACCTGTCAAGCTCCGGTATGGCTATTCTCGTACTCGCAGCACCTTTTATCCACATGCCCGTAGCATTCTCTGTTTCTGTGCGCACGGCAGTTTCAGTCCCCACATGGGCCTTTGCCTTCCCGATTCTCTCGAAATCTTCAAATCTTTCCTGCTCCGACCGTATCAGTACAGTTGGCTGCTCAATAATTCCTGTATTCGAAATGCTCCAATTCTGAGCGAAATTCTCGACACCGGCGCTCTCCGGCGATGTACTCTGTTCTTCGACCCTTTCGGCCGTCACCGATATTCTTGCCCCTGCCGGGCCCTATTCTGGCTGAAACTTTTCTACCACATCCGGTTGATCATCCAACCACCCAATAGCCTCTGCTGATTCCTCATAATTAAACCAGTTGATCGTTGCGTCCCCTGGATCTTGGTCACTGTAAAACTGGAGATTGGCAAGGTCTTCTTCCACAGTCGTTAAATCATCTGCTCCCTGTCCCAGACTATCCTCTTTGATCACACACAGCTCTCCTCCTGTTGGCAATTCCACATCTGGCCTATCCTAGTCTATTGACGAAATGTAGTCGCTCGGACTATATGTCTTCTCAACACAACTCCTAGATCCTGCAGACCCTGGCTCAACAATCCTCTTCTCCTCTAGGATCTCTCCTCTTCTGTCCTCAATAGTCACCACCGTTGGCTTGGGTTGGGTTATGGAGATGTCTATCATGCACAAGTCGGTGTAATCAGGAAGGAACACCTCTGGTTTAGGCAGGTGGGAAGGAGTGATATAGATGCTAGGATCGTAGGGCACGACCCTAGTTTGGATGAAGTTGATTCTTTTGGGTGGTGGAGCTTGGTTGTGTGTGGGGAGAGGGTTTGTAGTAACATTGGGTTTCTCGGGAGGCAGAATCACCTCGTTATCGATGAGATCTTGAATCTCATGACGTAATCGGAAGCACAGATCGGTGTTATGACCGTGCTGTTGGTGAAATGCGCAATACTTGGCTGGGTTATGGGTAGAGGGAAGCCTTTCTGGTAAGGGCCGCGGCTCTAGGGGTTTCAAGTGCCCTTTTCTAATTAGCACCCCCAGAGCTTTGGATAAGGGCATATATAGCGGGGCAAAGGTTCTAGTGTTTTTGGGTGGGTATTTGGCTGTTTGTGGGTTGCTTCCGGACGCACCGGAGAATGGTGTAGCCGCCATATTTCTTGGAGGGGGGATGGTGGTGACCATGCTCACTTCGGAGGCTCTTGTAGTTGAAGTGCCGCTCGGGCCTACATTAGTGTTGCGGTTGAAAGTTCTTCGGGGTTGCTCTTGGTCATTATCAATTAAGCCTTGCTTCAAGGCATCTTCAATTTGTACCCCCATTTCATGTAGATCTGCAAACGTAGGAAAGGGGAGTACAATCATCTTCTGCATTAACTTCGGCTGAAGATTGCGCACAATCATTCGAATCTGATCTTTGTCTGTGGGCCTTAAGGTCATCATCGAAGCCTTAGCCCTCCATCTGGTCACGAATTCTGAGAAACTCTCTTTAGGCTCTTGCCTTGTTGTTTTGAGATCATGGGTCA
Source organism: Camellia lanceoleosa (assembly GCA_025200525.1). Taxonomy (NCBI): domain Eukaryota; kingdom Viridiplantae; phylum Streptophyta; class Magnoliopsida; order Ericales; family Theaceae; genus Camellia; species Camellia lanceoleosa. Next base: position 9,164,687 of record CM045767.1, on the reverse strand, counting down.
TAATCTTAATTTGTGTATTGTATGAGTATTGTGCAATGAAGGCCTCAGCCATCTCGTCCCACTTTCTCTTGACGTCATCTTCTAATTTGGCATACCATATGGCCGCCACACCCAACAGGGTTCGGCCGAATAAAGACAACTTCTGTAGTCTGGTGAGACCTATTGGCTTTAAGACATCTAAAAACAACCTCAGGTGCACCATAGGGTCCCCAGATCCATCAAATCGGTCGATATGAGGCATTTTGAATCTGTCAGGCAACGTCATAGTTGCGTCGGTATATCCATCTTCAATGTCGGGGATGGTCTTGCCTCTCTAGGATCTCTTGAACAGCTTTTCAAGCTTGTTCAGCTTCAATGCTGTGGGATCTGTCTCGAACTCAAAGGGAGAGCCCGGTAGGTTGGTGGGTGTTTTTGATAGCTGGGGTGGAATTGAGGGTAGGATCGGGGGTGGAGGCGGTCCTGTGGGAATGTTCGTATCATTCTGAACATTAGCTGTCTCCTTGAGGGTTGGAACTCCTGGTGAGAGAGGAACTTGTTGCGAAGAAGAGGCTCCGGTTTGCTGCTGTAACCTCACAATTAACTCTGCTTGTTCATTCATAACCGTGGCTCTTTGCTTGGCGAACTACACTGTCGGATGACATCTCTGCATCATTTTCATACTCTCTTGGAACTGGCGCACCATCTCCTCTAAACTGGCCATACTGTCCTGCTCTAGTTGAATTACCGGTATATATTCTCTCTCTGTAGGAGAAACAAAACCCTGATCCCTACTGAACTCAGGTAGGGTAGATATGGCCCTCTGAACTAACTGCTGTACCGATGCCCTCTGCCTAACTGTCCTCCGTCTAGTAACCGGGGGTAGAGCGTGGTACACTAGTTGTCCGTCTACCAGATCCTCAGATCGATGGAGTCGACGACCTCTAGTCCAGAGTGCTTGGGGAATATCTACTGGGTCAGAAGCAATTGTGCTCAACTACCTAGCAAAAAGATAAATAAAGCGTATAAATAAACAGAAAATCGGATAGCGTAACAGCGTAAAATAAAAATACAACACACGGTTGGGTATCATAATGTACTGCCAATGAGTTGGATACACTGTTTCTCAAACACTGATCTCTGTTCCCGAATCGTTGCCCCTAAATCTGAATCTGATACCTGCAGATAACTGATTCCCAAAAACACTGATGCCCATGGGCTTGATACTCAAACTCGCAAATTGGTATGTGTGTTCCCCTGTAGAGATACACTCTAAAAACACATAGCAAGTAAATGAGAGCTAATACACCCCTATGTTGGGGTAGGGTTTTCCTGTCCTATTTTTGTCAGGAACTAGGGTTTCACTATGCACGCAGCAGTTTCAAACAACCTCAAATTGGGTAAGCAACCTGTCCTAATTTGGAATGGTCACTATGGATTCCGAATATGCACTAGGTCGAATGGTCGAAAAGGGTGCCCCGGTAAAACCGGGGTTTGTGTTCCCATACTGTCAGAGCCCATAACCAGTCAGCCTTTTGGTCATGCCTTGACAAGACAAGCCTCTGGCAAACCGTTCAGGAATGGCAGATGGCAAACACGGTGTCCTAAGCGCACCAATGCACATGCAATGCAAAGAAACACATAAGTGAAATCAAAACAGGATATCACGAGTTCGAGTTAAGCTCTCTAAATCCCAAAGTGATGCTGGCGTAGACGTCCTGAACGCCCGGGAGGATGAGTCAGATTACGTTGCTTTATGGGCCTACTACAGTTCAGACTCAAATATGTCACGGTTCTTAATCTGAACTAAAGAGTCCAAATTCGGCAAATCGTTTTGAGAAAACAGATTTTTTTGAAAAGAAGTGCCAAACATGGACTGCTTTGCCAGATACAGAGTCGCCACCTAAATATTTTTTAATGGGGGAATTTAGGAAACCCTGACTCGGTGCCAAAGGCCACGTGTCCGTCATCACCAAAGTTGCCTCGGCTCGGGAACTTGGGTATGATTGGGGAAGGTCAGCTATGAGCACCCCTTCTCGCCCGATCCGAAGATCGGCCTCTACTAACCGTGATATCTTGTTTTGAAAACATTACGCGTTCTTATTCCGGTTATTAGCCTAGAATTACTATGTTGTGCGCACAGCAAACAAGTATAGACCAAATCGCCCAAATTGGAACAAAACATTTCATGTTTGTTTTGAAAATGGTTTACTACTCGCAAGTAGGTTAAAATCTCGGTTTTGCCACCTTCAAGTGGGCTTAAAACTTACAGTTTCAATGCATTCATTCCAATTTAGGTAATTCAACCTCTATCCACAGGCATTCAAACAATTATATCACATAAGCAGCTAGCCTCATGGTAATCATGCTATTATGGCAATACTCACACGCATGCGGTATGCTAAAGCATGAAAGCTTACCTAGTACTCTAGGCCAAAACAGAAACTAGTTAGTAATCATGCATGATCCTAGTTCATGTTAAAAATGGCTAATGCATCACATACAGAATGTCACTAAAATAGGCTCGACTAATCTATAATGACATGTGAAATGCTACAACTAACACGTATTCAATTTGGAATTGAAATACATATGCAATTAGAATGATGCGCCGAGCTCGGTGCATGCAAAACGAATGAATGGATGCAAACATGCTGTCATACTGTATGCTAATTGAAACATGCCCTAGACTAACCATCGAAAGCTGGTAAATAAAAGGGAAGAAAGACGTGGGGTTGGAAGACGTACACACACTCACACGCACTTATTACACAATCTCCCTCGCTCGGAGGGTCCGAATAAATATTACAGTCCGAATAAATAAAACTAACTACTCTAGCTATTTAAATATTACAAAACATCTAATTCAAATGACAAATTAAATATGAAATAAATAGGAAGAAGGGGGGGCAGCCCTGCCTTGGAATGCACGAATGATGCATGTTCGACTCATCTCGCCCGGAAACCCGTACCAAGCCACCGCTGCCTCTGTTTACACTACCCTGCTTCTCTGAAGACTGCAAAAGTCTTGGTACATGCTCTATGGATGTTGGGGAATACCACCGGCCAAGCATAGACACCACCGGCCAAAGGGATGAACCACCGGCCCCCTTTTTTGTTTATCGGCCAAATTGATGGCCGGCCGGCACTGTATTTAGCCGACCGGCCAAAACTTCCTGCAGAACCAGCAGTTGACAGCAGCAGAGGGCAAGTAGTGTATGACATGGTATTTCAAGCAAATGTAAACATGGCCACACTCCCCATCATGCATTGGACTCAAGGGAGCATGGCCCTCGATCCTCAGGCCATCGATTGTGCATTTTGATGCATAATGGCCTAAGGGGCCAAGGTTGCAACTTAATGTAAATGCATGCAAACAAATCACATGAATGCCAACATCCTATCATGTTGAAGTCAAGGTCATTGGCGACCGAGGGTTGAAATGTGTTACATCCCTTGGAGTATGAACACTTCTCACCCCTCAAGTTTGGCTTGACACCCCAAGCCAAATAATGCAATGCAAGTATGCAATCATAGCAAATGCAATGTATCCTAAGCATGCAAGTACGCGATGTGCTAATCATATGAGAGGCAAATGTAATGCAAACATGGTCAATTATGCAATAAGGCTAGCATGTGACAACATATAATGAGCCAAATATGCAATATGATAAACATGCAATGGTGGACTTAAACCATAAAGGATAGACCTCAGCCTTACCATAAACAGTGGCCAAAATGGACTGAAATGATGATGCCAATTATGCAAAACAAGTATGCAAACTAATGAGCCTAAGACTAAGGCATGAAGGCCAACTTACAAACATACCAAAGAAGGCAAACATGGACACTAGATCAACAAAAAAAGTGTCATGACATGCTAGAATGAGACCCAAAACCCGCACATAGGGTATCCCAAATGACTTAAGCAAAGAGGCATAAAACATGGAGCACAAGACTACTACTTTTCATGACCACACATGGCATGAACTAAGCAACCTAAAATCAAATTCTAGCATGCAAAAAATGAGCCTCAAAACCCACTGATATGGTAGCTTAAGTGACCCAAACACATAGGCATACACAATGCACATTTCAAGGCATAAGAGGGCATATCTTCAAGGCATGAGAGAAGTGATGAATGCAAGCATACAAGCATGGTTTAGGGACTAAAATGACATGCTAAGTGATTCCAAATCACTGAAATAGCCTAACCCATGCATATTTAGGACTCACCTCCTTAGGGTTCACAGCCCAAAATGCATAGCAACTATATCAAACATGCTAAACAAGACCAAATCAGTGGCTAACAGACATTAAGCATGACAAAATATGACCAAGTACTTCACAAGGTTAGGTCAAAACATGAGGATATGCTAGGCTAAACACATGACACACTTCTAGGCAAAATGGAAAATTACAAAGCAAGTGTATTATACATGCAAAGGGCCATGAATCCGACCAAGGACAGAGGTATATCATAACCCAAAAACAACCAAAAACCTCTGAAATGGTACCAAATGCAACTATTTATGCATGCTATCCTTATGAGCCAAAAAACATGCATAAATGAGGGACTAAGGGAGAGGGGTGTCCCTCCCCTTTACAAGACCTTAGAACCCCTTCCTCACCACTGAAAATCTACTGGATTTCAGTGGTGAGAAGGCCAACACACCAAGGTAAACAAAGCTTAACAAAAGAGAGCACAAAAGGGCCAAACAAGGCCTAAGAGGGGGAGGTCAACCCCAAATGCCAAAACAACCTTAATGAAAGATCTCAAGCATGAAAAAATAAGACTTTTTCTAGTTATAAACAAAGTCTAAAACAATAAGCAAGATAGGCAAAAGTCTAGTGCAAGATTGGGGAATCTAAAGTAAAGAGATTACCCTTGAAGAACCTTTGATGTACAGCAGGTCCAGCCACCTTCTCTAGATCAAAACCAGTCCAAGAACTCAAGAACAACCCCCCAAGCCCCTCAAGGTCGAAGCAAGGTGTGATGGTGTGTGTGTTAGTGCAAAACTAAGGTCAAAACACACTTTCTAGGCTTCTAAACACACACTAAGGATGAGAGAGAGGGAAATATAGAGAGAGAGAGAGTATATGACAGATGTATATATGTATAATCTCTGTTTTTTTGTTCAAAACCTCCAACCCTTAACAATGGAAGAAGTGGGATCCTTATATAGGCAAAGGAAATGGTTCTAAGCTTCTCCAAGAAGCTACACTAAAAAAGGTCAAAGAGGCAAAGGGTTCAAGGCTTCCTGAGGAAGCTAGGACAGCTGGCCAAGCTTCTAAGCTTGGCCAAAGGTTCAATCTTCTAGAAGGAAAAAGGGGGTCAAAGGCTTAAAAAGGCCATTCCCGTGCATGGGGAGTAGGGTCTATGCATCCCAGCTGGCACAGCTGGTATGCACCAAGCCTGGAGGGTGCAAAAGGTTCACACTGGCCAGAAAAAAAGTTCACCAGCCAAATAAAGTGCCGGCCGGCCACATAAAGTGCCGACCGGCCATTGGTATCAAGAAACCATGGCCGATGGCAACAATTAATGGCCAGTGATGTAAAGGGAAGGCCGGTGGGGTTTGGGGATGTCCAACAAGCCATTCCCTGCCCTCTAAGGCAAAAACTCAAGTATTTGGTGCAAAACCAGACACAAAACAAACGAGTTGAGAGATCCTGAGGCAAGGCGCGCAGCCGAGGCCTCCGGGAACTCAAAATGAGCACAAACAAGGATGATCACCAAGTGCCCCAACGGTGACGTCCAAGTCTTGAGGACGGTCAAAAATGGGGTGTCTACAGAACCTTAAGCTCAAAACCAAGTTTAAATGCATCAAATTCGATCCTCTTGGGCCAATTTTTTGGAAAACACTTCAAAACTCATAATATTATATGCTTCAAAGATCAATTTGATAAATCAAAGCCCAAGGGTGTTTCAATTAAATCCAATTTCAAACCAAATTTTCATGAATATGAGATCAGGGAACATGCATTAACTTTAAACAACTTCCAAGCTTCAAAACATGCTCTCATGAGCCAATTCTTTTTAAAATAAGATGAAATCATGGACTATCACACTATTATGAACATGCATGCACCAATTGCCATGAAATCAACATTAAAATGCAAGGATAAACACATGCATGCATGATACAAGCTTTAATCCAACACTACAAGACCAATTCTTGACTTAGCTCATTAAACTATCATGATCCATGCTAGATAGAGCTTAAACATGCAATTTAGAGAATGAAATTCATACCTAGGTTCCTCAATGACAAGTCTAGAGGTTCAATTTGCCAATTCACACTTCAATCCCTTAAGATTCAAGCCAATTCTCTATGTTGAAAGCACAACTCCCCTATCTCTCACTCTTGGTCGGCTAGGACACTCAACAAGGCTGATGAAATGTGTTGTGCAAGTGTAATAAGGCTCAATTATGTTATATTGAGTGGGCCACTAATGTGGCAAAAATGTAAATAAGTACAACAATGCAATTTAACTTATTTTAATCTAATTTAATCATACCAAATCACTTTTTAACTGAATATGCCATAAAATCACATAAATTATGATGGTCCTAAGACATCAATCAATTTCTGGTTCGGCCGCTGATAAAGTCTTCAATTTGCAGTTCAAACATAAAAACATGAACAGATAATCAAACAGGCAACAAATAGAAATGCAATTCAAACAGATATACTTAATCAATCAGTTTCAGATTTCAGTCAGTCAGTCCAGTATTTTAATCAGTTCAATTACTTATCATAATCAGTCTTAGTTTAGCAGTAATCGGTAGTTTATCAGTGATCAGTGACGAGAGGTGTTACACACATGCTCACCCTCAGCTACCTCTGCACTATCCTCTAAGTCATTCCCAATGTCATCATCAATTATAATGTCAATATCAGATAAGTTTATATTAATAATGTCTGTGTCAGCACCACCTATGACATTACCACCCTGTTCAACACAATCAATTTGCAACACCTTCTCATATGTACTATTACCTCTCTCTTGTACACCCTAAGTCTGCCCTAGTGCACCATTGGGATCTAACAATAACTCACGATTTGATAGCAAAACCATAATAGGATTTACACCATTCTCTATATAAACTACTACATAATCCAAACCTTTATAAGCCTGAAGCATTTTCATCACATCAACATTATTGTAAATTGTTTTCAACCCAACATCTAAACTATAACCAGGCCATGTATAATACATATCTATGTTTAGCCATGTATAATACATATCTATGTTTACTCATTTTCCACCAACTAGGTCATAATAAAGGTCTCTTAACTCGAACATGAACATTTTGTCAGAGTCACAATTAATTATTTGATTCACCTTATCACCCTCATAAACAACATGTGGATGAAACACAAAATAGCCCCCATGGTGCATTTTAACCGTAATGAAAGTGTCTGACATTTTCAGCATTTACTCCTAAAGAAGAAAAGACTTTCATAAATACATTTTGGAACCATAACCCTAAACCCTAAACAAAGAAATTGTCATGCATGCAACCAATATAAAGTAAAAACATTTATGAATTTCAGCATTCACTTCTAAAGGAAAAAACAAAAAAAAAAAAAATTCCATAAATACATTTTGGACCACCACCCAATACCCTAAACAAATAAATATTCGTGCATGAAACCAACATGAGGTAAAATAATAAATGAATAATCTCTAATTCTCAAACAGATCACACAAAACAAAAAGAGAATATAAAAGCAAACATACAGTTATGCCTACATTATATGACACGCATAAAGTAATAGAATACCCAAGAATATATCGTAAAAAAACCAATTCATGTTTCTACTGGGACCACAACACGTAACAAACCTTATATCATTGATTAAATATTAGTAAATGATTAAACAAGAAGGAATTTTTACATTTTTAGTGAATATCCCACTTCAAGAGAAAGCACAATGACAACAAACAAATAACACAAATCATTGTCATCATCCACTACAAATAAACAAACAACCAAAAAAGCAAATAGCAACATGATAAGAAGAATATCATCAAACATAGTGTCCATCACAAAAACTGAACCACTAACAGTACAAAAAAGGGGCAACATCGACAAAAAATTATGTAACTTTTTATATTTATGTCGAGGCACAAAAACCCTAATATACAAAACATAGGGGACCACACTATATAGCAAAAAAAACTACATCGACTAACATTATATGTATGTATATGAGCAAATTGAAACGAATCGAATACAAAATAAAAATAAATGATCGAAAAAATACCTTCCAACTTGTTCTTCGTGAACTTTTGGGCTTCATTTGCTTCGTAAATCTTCAAATCAGTAACTTTACACCCCTAATTTGTCAAATCGAACAATCGAAACTCTACTTTGTCAAATCTAAGCACTAATTTGTTCAATCGAAAACCTAAGTTCTCTTCACTTTCCTCATCTCAAATGCACGACTGTTTGAAGTGAAATGGTAAGCAAGGTTATATATATACAAAGGCAAGCTAGTCTTTTTACATCTGCCATTAAGGGTGTTAACTGCGCATTTCAACTCATTAACCACGAGAGTTATGTGGTGATATTCGAGTGTCAAAAGGATAATCTACACTCGACCCAAACCATACTAAATTATAACTAACAAACCCAAACCATACTAAATTATAACTAACGATTGCATATAGAATTTCTCCAGTTTTCAATACTTTAATTGTCATTGTTTTATCAAACAAGAAACTATTGGAATTATGATTTTATAGGCTTATTTTGGACCAACTTTAAGTGGTTCCCAAACGTCTTTTGGGGTGGGTCTAAGAGGTAACGTGTTCCTTGTCGCGTGGTGAGTCTCACGATGAAGACGGTTCGTCAAAACCATTTATGAGTGAATGGGAAGCTGGCGTTGTTTTCGGGTTAGTGGAATGGACAATTAAAGAATAAAATGTGGATTTTCTTGTAAGGCTTGTCCCACATTGGAAACTTAAGAGAACTTATGTATGTATATAAGTTTTAGGTAATAACACTTGGGTTGGGCCTCAAGGAGAACCCCAAGTTTGTAGAAGGGAGGAGTTATGGACAAATTAAACCTTGGCTCAAACCACCACACAAGTGCGCGCGTGTGCCACCGCCGCCGCCGCCGCCCGGTCGAGCCGTGCGCGGGTATGGGTCAGGTCGGTTCTAACATTAATTTTTTGGACAAAAATTTATTTGAATTTTTTCAAAAAATTATTGTGGGAAATTAATTCAAAATTTACACCAAATTTGAATTCAAATTTTCTGTCCATAATTGTGCCTTTTCCAGTTTGAAAATGTCCAACAGATAAACTATCTTTTAACATGTTTAAAACTGCCAGAAACTACCAGCAGTTATACAGATTCAAACTGTTGCAGATCTGTCCAAATTTGAACTATATCTGTTCATTCAAATGTCATACTTGTTCGATTCAAAACTGCATCTGTTTGGATAGATCTGTTTGGTCACCAATCTGCTATAAGTACTAGGCTTTTCCAGCAGATTTCGACATCCAAAAAAATTGAAATTCTCTTGGTTCCCTTTTGATTTTGCTCCTCTGCATAAATTCTCTTCATGCTAGTTTTTAGAAAAAAATTAAGAGAGTATAGAACATAGGTTTAGTTCACAGTACAAATTATTTGCCGTACAAATTGTTTGCAGTGTTACTACAATTTGTGTAGATCATTGTACCTTAGGAGATAGACGCCTTTTATCCGTAAGCATCAAAGCGGGGCGAATCTGTCTTAAGGATAGAGTGTCACACACTCGACTAGATCTTTTAAATATTTATTCAGTTCGACAAATAAATTCGGTAAGTAATTTATTTTCATTTGTTTGATTTGTTTCAAATTATTTATTTTACACAGAAGATTACTCTAACAATCTTAAGACAGATTAATTCGAATTATTTTGTTTAAACAGAATTTTTCATTTGTTTTCTTTTCTCTTTCTTCTTCTTACAAAAATTATTTTCTGTGATTTTACAAAATAATATTCTGGTTGGAAAAACAAATATATTGTTTAACAAATAGTAGCAATATATATATATTTTTTTTGACAACTAGTAATAATATACTGGTAGTCATTGACAATTCAAAATATTTATTTGTGAAGTTGGTCAGAAATTAATTTTGGTTTTCAAAAATAATTTATGAGTGTTTATTAATTAAAATTATGTTTTCAGTATTTTAATTTTGAAGTGTTATAGAAATATTTTTCTATGTGGAATTAATTTGTTTAAATAAAATTTTATTTTACTTTCAAATTAATTGGAAATAAAAGTTATAATTCTTGTTTCTTTTATTTTTACAGAATTTAATTTTGTGGTTTTGGTTTAAATTTTCTGTGTAGTATAAGATTCTAATTATAATTTTGTTTTATAATTTAGAATTCATGGTTACTGAAACTGGTCAAACTAATGCTCAAATAAGTACTAGTATGGCGGCTGCAATTGCTCTAACCCCTCATCCTGTTGTGACTGTGCCAGTCAATCACGGTGTGAAGCCAAAGAAGTTCTCAAGAACTGATTTTAAAAGATGGTAGTAGAAAATGTTATTCTATCTTACTACTCTAAACCTGGCTTGTTTTCTCTGTAAAAATGCTCCTACTCTGAAAGAGGATGAAACCGACCGGTAAGTGGTTGCTGCAGTTGATGTTTGGAAACATGCTGATTTACTTTGCCGGAATTACATCTTGAACGGACTTGAGAATACATTATACAATGTCTACAGTCCTATCAAGACGGCAAAGGAACTTTAGGAGTCTTTGGAGAAAAAGTACAAAACAGAAGATTGGAGAAAAAGTACAAAACAAAAGATGCTGACTCAAAAAAATTTGTGGTTGGCAAATTCCCGGATTTTGTCATGGTTGATTCTAAGATTGTGATCAACCAGGTTCAAGATCTCCAACTCATTTTGTATGACATTGTAGCTCGCCTTTTTCATGCCTCCTTTCGAAAATTTGAAAGAAAGCCCCACAATTCGGACTCCCGCGGTTCTAAATCTAATCTCACAAGTGCAATGTGAATTTGATAAACACCAAAGAGTCCACATTCGGCAAATCTTTTGAAAAATCGATTTTGAATCAAAAGTGCCAAAATTGGATTGCTTTGCCAGATACAGAGTCGCCACCTAAATATTTTATTTTTGGGAAAATTTAGAAAACCCATGATTCGTGCTAAAGGCTAGGTGTCCATCATCACCAAAGTTGTCTCGGCTCAGGAACTTAGATATAAGAGGGGAAGGTCATGAATTGAGCACCTCTGCTCGCCCGATCCAAGATTGGCCTCTACTAATCATGATATGATTTTTATCAACATTATGTGCTCTTGTTTCGGTTATTAAGCTAACTTTATTATGTGATGCGCACAAGTAAGTATAGACTAGTTTGCTCAATCTGGAATGATTCAATTTCATGTTTGTTTTTCGAAAATGGTTTGAATTTGCCACTTCAAGTGGGTTTAAAGTTTGCGAATTTGCCACCAAATATAGTGGGCTTAAAACTGATTTGGCACTCAACAAAGTGGGCTTAAAACGTACATTCGTTGAATCATTCTAATTCAAACAACAAGCCTTCATCCACAGGTATTCAAACAGTTTATCAAGTAAGTATTTAGCCTTATGGCAAGCATACTAGTCATGGCAATCACTCACACTCATACAGGTATGCTAAAGCACTAAAAACTCACATAGTACTCTAAGCTAAGAAAATATGAGTTAGAAAAATATGCATGATTTCTATCTATGCAAGATGTCTAATGCAATGCATGCAAAGAATGCAATTTAATAGGCTCGGCTACTAATATGGCATATGAAGTAATTTGATAACATATGGTTAAATATGTATTCAAAGAATGTATTGAAATGACAATGCAGTTTGAATGATGCGTCGAGCCTCAGTGCATGCAAGACAAGATGAATGTATGCAAACATAAGGTATGCTAATTGAAACATGTCCCTAATCTAACCATCAAAAGCGATTAAATAAAAAAGAGAAAGGCTTGGGATTTGAAGACATACACATTATTACATTTTGCTCTAATGAGGAGAGTCCGAATGAATAAAGCAAAACTAACTAGCAACTAACTAGAGCTAAGCTAATTAAGCTAATTATTGCAAACCAAGTGAAATAAATGGCTAAACTAATTAACTAATTATTACAACATTTTTAATTTAACTAACTAGTAAGCTTACTAATTAAATTACAACACAAATGTAAATAAACTAAGTAATTAAAGTCTCTAACTACACAGCCACTACTCCGCCTCAGGAAATGGAAGATGCACATGCTCGGATATCACCCAAAAAGATCTCCGTTTTGCTCTCGAAAGCCTTTGTTTGCAGAGTTGAACACTTCCAAAACCATTTTGCTCCACCTTACCAATATTTTGTTGAGGTTTGCATCAGTGGCCAACCAGCCACTAGTAAAGACTGTCGGCCACATGCCGGCCATGGAAGTGGCCTGCCGGCCATCTATGGTGCTCTGCTGGCCATGGATGGTGGCTTGACGACTACTAATGCACTAGTTCAACTTGCTGCAATAGAGAATAAACAGAGCAAAAAGAAGGTATTCCCACAGATTGTTTGCATAACTCACCCTTCATTTTCATGAGCAAATCCAAGGAATGATGAACTTAAGCCACAAACTACCAACTCAAGCAATTTCATTGCATGATGACTTGTGATTCAAGAGGTGCAAATTCAATAAATGCAAAATGAGACACAAACCTCCTCATTCTCATGAAAGATCAAGGGAAAAAGTTGATCTTGGAGACTTGGATCATTTCATCATTAGTGAGTATGAAAAGGTCCAAGTTCTATGTGTTCAATTAACGTCCGATTGAGCATCTAAAAAACACAACCAAATTCTTATCTTGACTAACTTTTAGTTCCAAGTTTTAGTTATTCATTTTACTTTACCAACTATTCCTTAATGCAATTAAGTCCAAAATGTGAGTTAAAGTCCTGTAAAGGGAAGGAAGTGTTAAACAAGGGATAGTTTAAGGCGTGAGAGAAGTTTCAAGCCGTTGGTAATGAACCCTCAAAAAAGGATTAAACCATTAAACATGGACCTCAATCTCGAGCTTAAAGAATCCCAAGTTTGAAACAACCCTCAGAGAAAATTTAAAGAGTCAAGAAATAAAGGAGGTTGCAGAGTTTTAGGTGCTGAAATGAAGTGCAAAACAACACCAAAACATGCAATTAACTCAAACAAGGGGAGTCTAATAGCCTAAAACACCAAGCTTGTGAGGACTTTTACACTACAACCATGCAAAACAAGGCCTAACTGACCCAAAATGCCCAAAACAAAGCTAAAGCAGTCTAAAACAAAAGCAAAAACATGCTAGAATATAGCTACAAACAGCTAGAAAATCATGTTAACATATAGAACTAACTAGGCTAGCAAACAAGACACAAGAAGGGGAGGCTAACCCCTCCAATTTTAGACTTCAAAACATGTTTTTTTTCACTGAAAATACTCTGAAAATTAGTGGTTAAAAGCCTAAAAAAAGTTGGTTTGAAAGTGAAAAACAAAGGTGTAAAAGCCTTTCAAACAAGAAAGAAAGAAGGGTGAAGCACCCTGTAGACACCCCATTTTTGACCGACCTTAAGACTCAGATGTCACCGATTGAGCGCTCGGTGATATTGCATCTCGCTCGAAGTCTCGGTCAAGCTCGCTGGCCGCCTCCGGACTTCCGAACCATCTTCTCTACCTTGTCTCGGTTTGCGAACCAGGCTCGGTCTTCTCTGTTTTCTTTCCTGAGGGAAGGGAGGGTTCCAGAGACTATCTCCGGTGGCCGTGAGCTACTTTTCGTGGGTCAGAGGCGCTTTTGCCCATTTCGGAGTCTTCGGTTTGAGCCGTTAGGCCGTAGGCTCGGCTCGGGACCGCTAACCATCTCCGATTTCTCCGGTTTCAGAGAGGACCTCTGTTTTTATCATTTCGAGAAACCCTGGGCCCCGATATGCCGTGGCGTATGCCACTTTCGGTGCTCAGTAACGATTTTGGGACCCTAAACCGCCTTTTTTGGTCCCGAGCATTCATTTGCATCGGTTTTCTCGATTTTTGGCAGAACCTCTGTTTTATCATTTCGCGAAACCACTGGGCCCCGATGCCTCATTGACGTCAGATGCCACTTTCGGTGCTCATAACCGGTTTTCGGGACCCCAAACTGCCCGGTTTTGGTCCCGAGCATTCATTTTGCATCGGTTTTCTCTGATTTTTGGCAGGAACCTCTGTTTTGTCATTCCGAGGGACACTGGGGTCGCAGATACCCACTTCGCTGCTGAATACCACTTCCGGCACCTGCAGCCCATTTTCGGGATCCCGATTTGCTCGGTTTTGGCCCCGAACGTTCATTTCTCATTAGTTTTTGTTCAAACTTGGCAGGTACCTCTGTTTCAACACCAGGAAGATCACTGGGGGGTGGGAGGCCAGCAATTATCCCAGATAGCCAGTTTCGCTCCTCCGGAGCCCGTTTTTCTCACTTCCGGGCCAATGTTGAACACCTTGGGGGTATTTTCTTCCAACCAAAGTTACATATCTGTGATCAGGGGACATGGGAGGACCCTAAACAAGCATGGTCGGCCAGCAATTTTGATTTTCATTTTTGGCCCTCTTCTTCAAATGCAATGTTGTGAATCCTGCTTCAATGTTGCCAAATTCCAACCTTGGAACCTTGTTCTACACATCTTGGAGGACCCTAAAAGTTGGTGGTCGGCCAGCAATTTTGAATTTCATTTTTGAGCCCCTCCTTCAAGCTCTATGTTGTGACTTCTGCTTCAGAGTTGCCAAATTCCAACCTTGGGGCCTTATTCTACACACTTGGGAGGACCCTAATGTATGGTGGTCGGCCACTAATTCAACACTTCATTTTTTGGGGGTGGCTGGCCGGCCACCTTGCAGAGAGTTACATGGCCGGCCAGATTCACTCGCTTCACTGCTCCAAATTTGTCCAATTTGCTTTCAAAGTGTCTCCTCATCCTGGATATTTTGGGAGGAAAGCTTGGGTGCTTTCCTCCCTTTACACCCCATTTGTTGTCTATTTGAAGGGCCCTCCTCTCCTTCTTCAAGGTTGGAAAATTTGCCTTCAAGGATACTTCTCCAAACTCCTCCATTTTCATAGCTCAAAACCTCAAAAGCTTTCAAGTCCCTAGGCCTTCTCTTCATCAACACCTAGCCTCACCTTCCCTACTACCATTCCAGCAGCTAGGAAGTGAATTTCAGAGGTTGAGAAGCTACAAATCAGAGCCAAGAATCAAAGAAAGACAAGTCTTCAAGGGTAAGTCTTCAAAACCAACTTTTAGGGCTTTTTCTTGATTCATTTCTATATTCTATTTGGTTGAGAATTGGGGCCTGACCCCTACTGCTTTTGCTTGTCTTGAGCCCCTCTACAACTTTGTAGAAGGGCTCAACTTCATTTGAGGCTTCTATGATATACTTGTTTCAATATCTAGCTTTTATGCCATTATCTTGCATGCTAGTTTAGGCCTATTTCCTTTTGTTTTTAGGGGTCCGACCCCTACTGGTTTTGTGCTCATTTTGAGCCTCTCTACAACATTGTAGAAGGGCTCAACTTCATTTGGCCATTTTATCCACCACTTCCTTCGAATTCCATCAAGTGTGCCCATTTTTGTATGCAACTTTTGACCTATTTCTATTTGTTTTTGGGACTTCGACCCCTACTGACTTTGGTCTTATTTTGGTCCCCTTTACACATTTCATGAAGAAAATTTTGTCATTTGGTGCTTTCTTTGCATGACTCTTGTTATAGCCTCTTTTGAGCTCCATTTTTGCATAGAATTGTTAGCATGATTTTATTCTGATTTTGAGGATGCCATCTTCTGCAATTGTGCTTATTTTCATCTCATCTTCAATGTTGTAGAAGAAATTTTGTCCATTTGGGGTTTTCATATATCACTTGTCTCAATACCCCTCTTTTGGCCACTAATTTTGCATGCTATTGTTGATCTATCTATGCTTGCATTTTGGCCATGTTTGTTACTGAAAAATGCCATATTTGGGACTGCCTTGCTACTGTTCTTGCTTCCATGATCATATTTTTCATGTATAGCATGGCTATAGGCCATTTCGGGGCTTAATTTCACACTTTCGGGATGAATGCATGCTTCGAGTGTCATTTCGTTTTGTTTCGGGGCTGTTTTCCCCTTTATTTAGGTGCTGAAATTCCATTGCCATGCTTACATATCATTCCCTATGCCATTTGCATCATTTTTGCATTGCCTTGCTTATGCCAGCACGCCTTCGGCTTTTATCCGTGGCGGCCTATGTGAGTGTGGTTGAGGCCCTCTCATGTTGGCGTAAGCCCAATTTGCATTTTCATGCTTGTATGCCATTGCCTCGGTTTGCGCGTGCAAGATTCCGAGGCACTTCATTTTTATCCGACGGCCTCCTATGTGAAAGTGAGCCGAGGCTCTCCCATGTTGGTGTAAGCCCATCGTTGCATTCCGATGCCATTTCATCTCATTTCATCATCGCCTCGGTTTGCGTGTCCGTGCACGCATT
The DNA here is from genome assembly GCA_025200525.1 of Camellia lanceoleosa. NCBI lineage: Eukaryota > Viridiplantae > Streptophyta > Magnoliopsida > Ericales > Theaceae > Camellia > Camellia lanceoleosa. The sequence goes on along the minus strand of CM045767.1, from coordinate 9,148,185 downwards.
TCGGGCTGCCGGTTTTATCCGATTTTGCATCGCATCGCATCATCGCTTGCGCTATGCGTGTTGCACGCATTTCGGCACTTCGCTTATCTTATCTCCATTTTAACCGCCTCGATTTGCGCTACTGGGGCACGCTGCGTTTCGAGGCACTTCGGCTTTTATCCGATTTTCATTCTTGCATCCTCGCCTCGGTTTGCGTCTGCGTGCACGATTTCGAGGCACTTTGCTTTCATCCGATTTTCTCATTGCATCCTCGACGGTTTATGCGTCTGTGCACGCATTTCGAGGCACTTCGGTTTTATCCGTTTTTCATTTCATCATCGCCTCGGTTTTGCGTGCCTGTGCACGCATTTCGAGGCACTCGCTTTTATCCGCTTGGCATTGCGTATGCTCGCCGGTTTGCGTGCGCCTGCGTGCACGCATTTCGAGGCACTGCTTATCCGCTTGGCATTGCGTATGCGCCGCCTCGGTTTTGCGTATGCGTGCATGCATTTCGAGGCACTCTATTTTATCCGCTTGGCATTGCGTATGCCTCGCTTTCGCTTATGCGTGCCCGTGTGCACGCATTTCGAGGCACTCTGTTTTATCCGGTTTATATTTCATCATTGCCTCGGTTTACGTGCCAGTGGGCACGCATTTCGAGGCACCTCATTCTTTTCATTCCGGCATCCTATGTGAGTGTGGCTGAGGCCCCCCTTCATGTTGGTATAAGTCCATCATTACATTTCGCGTGTCATTCAAGATCGCCTCGGTTATGCGTGCGTGGACACGCATTTCGAGGCATCTCATTTTCATGGCATTGTGCATGCTATATCACATCTCGGTACATTTCATGCATATCATGCATATTGCACGAAGCGAGGCACGTTTGCACCGGTAAGTGAGCGGGTCTCAATTCCCAAGTCACCGACACTCGGGATTACCCATGATGGAGTTAGGTTTTGTTATAGCATTCATCGCATTCATCCCATATTGAGTTGTGCAATCCGATTCTCGGCCATCATGCATTGATATGCGTGATTGGTGGCACGAGGATCGAGGCATGCATATATTTGTGAAATACATTCTTTGCCCTTTTCACGCTCTCTGTTGCGGCAAAATCCAGCCAATAACTTTTGAGTCCGACGCATTTAGAAATATTGCCAACAGAGGCTAATTGGGGCATCCCATGGATTTCCGCCAAGCGACCAGATACATCATCTATCGAAGCGGCGTCCACGGCTTGCACGCCAGCTTAATTCTTTTGTAATTAATTTATTAATTAATTAGAATTTGTATTATTTGATTTGTATATTCTTTTATTCGATGATGTATTATTATTCATTAGGACCCTCTGGCGAGGGCATAAATGTAATAAGGGTGTGTGAGTGTGATGTATGTCTTCCAACCCCATTTCTTTCTCCCTTTTATTTACCGCTTTGAATGGTTAGATATAGGGCATATTTCAATTAGCATCTGATGTGATGCATGTTTGCATCATTCATCTGTATTGCATGCATCGAACTCGGCGCATCATACAAACCGCATTTGTATTTCAATTCTAAGTTGAATACATGTTAGCCGTTGCATTTCATATGCCATCTCTAGAATAGCCGAGCCTCGCTATAGTTGCATTTTTGCATGTGTTGCATTAGGCATTACGTATATTTTAGGATCATGCATGATTTCTAACGAGTTTCTGTTTTGGCTTGGAGTACTTGGTAAGTGGTTATGCTTTAGCATCCTTGCATGCGTGTGAGTGTTGCCATGATAGCATGCTTGCCATGAGGCTAAATGCTTATGTGATATAACTGCCTTGAATGCCTGTGGGTGGAGGTTGAGTTATCTGAATTGGAGCAATTCATCAATTGTTTGTTAAGCCCACTAGATTGTGGCAAAATCTGCATTTTAAGCCTACCTGCGGGTAGCAAACCATTTTCAAACAAACAAACATGAAATGTTTTGTTCCAATTCAGACGGCCCAGTCTATACTTGTTTGCTGCGAGCATTATATAGTAATCCTAGGCTAATAATCGGAATAAGAGCATACAATGTTTTCAAAATCAGATATCATGGTTAGTAGAGGCCGGTCTTTGACCGGGCGAGAGGGGGTGCTCACGATGTGACCTTCCCTAATCGTACCCAAGTTCCCGAGCCAACTTTGGTGATAGCGGACCGCGTGGCCTTTTGGCACAGTCGGGTTTCCTAAATTTCCCATTTTAAAATATTTAGGTGGCGACTCTGTTATCCGCAAAGATCCATGTTTGGCACTTCTTTCAAAAAATCCGTTTTCTCAAAAGCGATTTGCGGATTTGGACTCTTTGGTTCGAGATTTAGAACATAACAAAATCGAGTCCAGCTGTGGCGAGGTCCTCATGCAAGCGTTATTCTGATTCTGGCGACTACTGGGGATTTAGAGAAACTTGACTCGAACTCATGACATCTATTTTGACTACACTTGTGTGTTTCTTTGCATTGCATTTGCATTGGTGCGCCTAGGACACCGTGTTTGCCATATGCCATTCGAACGATTTGCGGAGGCTTGTCTTGTCAAGTCATGTCCGTAAAATTTGATCGGCTCTGGGCTCGGCGACATGGGAACACAAACCTCGGTTTCTGGGGCACCCTTTTCGACCATTCGACCTAGTGCATATTCGGATCCATAGTGACCATTCCAAACTAGGACGGGTTGCTTACCCTTATAGGTTGTTTGAAGCATTGCGTGCGTAGTGAAACCCTAGTTCACGACAAGATAGGACAGGAAACCCTACCCCAACATAGGGGTGTTTTGGCTCTCACTTATCTGTTATGTGCTTGTTAGAGTCGTCTCACAGGAATGCATGTATCAGTTGGGTTTGGGCATCAGGCCTGCGGGCATCAGTTTATGAGTTTAGGCATCAGGCCTGCGGGCACCAATACAGTATTTTGGGCATCAGGTCTGCGGCACCAGTTCAATATTTTGGGATTGGTTTACGAGGGTAGCAGTTCTGTGCGTAATTTTGGGCGAGTCGAGAGAGGCACACTCATTCAACTATGCTTGTATCTGTTCAGGTAAAATCAGGCTGAGATGCTGTCTGTTTTCTCTTTTGCTAGGTAGTCTGGGAACCATAGCTTCAGAGGGCTCCAATATCCCCCGAGTACACCAAATTTGTGTTGATAGACTTTGTCGGGTCAGAGATTCAGTTCAAGGGCAATCAGTGTTCCTTTACCAGAGGCAGGGTGAAAAGGGCCAGTCAGGCACAACTCACCGGCTAGCGATTAAATCGGTGATCCTTATCCACCCTACCGGTGAAACGGTCGGTGAGGTCTCGGTTTCTCTGCGGGGATAGATACCGGTCGGTCGGATGGATCACAGAACACGCGTCGGTGGAGCAACGATGCGTCAAATGCAGGAAACTATGAAGCTCATGCGACAAGACGCCTGTCATGGCGGAATTTTCAGCGACAAGCGCAATCATGGCTCGGCCGTGAGCTCATCACCGGCGGCAATGAAAGCGGCGTCTGCGTCACAACAAGTTCCTCCCCCAGCGGGAGCTCCAGCACCTGGGGAGACGCCAGATGTCCAGAATGTTCAAGAGGACACGGGTCTTCCAACAGTGACTCGCCGCTTCCTTAACTCGCCCAAGACCCACACACTGTCAATCACGGGACTCTCCTTCGAGTTTGAGGTAGTTCATACCTGTCTAAAATTGAGCAAGCTGGAGAAGCTTTTTAAGTAATCACAGGGGGTGAAGGCCTTCCGAGATATTGAAGATGGCTATACTGATGTGGCGGTGACATTCTTGACAGATTTAAGATGCCCCATCGATCGCTTTGATGGATCCGGGACCCCATGGTCCACCTCGGCTATTCTCGGACATTCTAAGACCAATGGGCCTAACCCGAGCCATAAAAGCTTTCCTTGTTGGTCGAGCTTTATCGGTGTGGCATCCACTTGGTATGCAAAATTTGGAAGATGATGTGAAAACAAAAGCTGGGATGAGATGGTGAGGCCTTCCTTGCACAATATTCGTACAATCGCCGAATCGAGGTCACTTCGTGATCTCGAGACAACGGCGAGGAACCCAAGGAGTCTTTCTCGACTTAACTTCGGTGGAGGCAAAGGCATCAATGATGACCGTGAGGCCCTGAGATAGAGATCAAATCCGGATGATTGTCGCAATCTCCAACCGGGTTAATGAAGAAGATGATCGTAGTCCCTTCCCGACCTTCGCAGATCTACATGATATGGGAATGCATCGAGGATGCAATGAAGCAAGGTCTGTTTGACCAAGACCGGATCACCAGGAGAACCTTCAACCGCAACAACAACACAGCACAAGCGGTGATGCTGTTGCAAGATCTTCCGTGGGCATGGTTACCACCACCACATCAAAAAGGCTACCCCATTCACCAGTGCGTCCGGGGGTAACTCACAGATGGCCAAATATCCACCCCGAGTCAAGAGGGTTTTCACTCCACTTCATATGCCTCTGTCAAAGGCTCTAGAGGTCTTACTCCGGCAAGGACATTTGTAACCATTGGAACAACCCCTACCCGATCCTATCCCTGCAAAGCATGACCAGACTAAATACTGTGCCTATCATCAACAAACCGGTCATGACACCGACAGTTGCTTTTCGCCTGCGCCATGATGTACAAGATCTCTTTGACAAAGGGGTCATTCTTTGCGCCAGTCCCGCAAAAGTCTATCGGCACTTGATCGCTGAACTTGTGGGGATAATGTGATTATGCGATCGGGGTGAACTACCATGGCGACTCTCGATTTACTCCATTGTGGTGAATGGCATGCACCGCTTTTGAGCAATGTACAGTCTTTATTAATTTTATGCTCGACTTGGGTATTGGGTCGATTTTGTTGTTTTGTTTTGAGTCTGTCTTTTTGTTTTGAGTCTCTTTTGTTTTGGGTCTGTCTTGTTGTATCGAGTCGATCTGTTGTATAGAGTAGGGTGATTAGGGTGTTACCTCGGGTGTCACCATTTCGTTTTATGCTTTGCTTTTTGTTTTGTTTTGAGTCCGTTTTTGTCGAGCCGCTTATGCTAACAGATTTTGAATGAAACAAAGAAGAATTTCCATGCTCTCAGATTGCTTCGCTGCAGTGTGTTAGTTGTACCGAGATTTGAATGAAATGGCGGTGCATTCCACCGCTTTTTGTGCCTTGAAATCATTGTAATGACTCGAGTTTTTCAAAACTTTTTGAACACCGCAGTGAAAACAAAGAGGAGGAATTCCTCGGATTTGCAAAACTTTGATCAAATTGAGAGAAAGAGAGGCGTGCTAAGCCTTTAATGAATGAAATCATGCTTGTTAGTGAGTAATCGAGAAGGACCACGCTTTGATCCATTGATCCTACATCGTTTTAGCGCGAGCGATTTGTCGCTTTCTTAAAAACTTTCAAAAAATATTTTATGCAGTCCTGCAAAGACATGTGTGGAATCGCTTGAGATTGTGCAATTTAGGATCGCTTCACCGAGACTCGACCCCTTTGCTTACAAACCTTGGACTTGCATTCAGTATGTTCAATGGTCGACCACAATGTAAGGCCTGTGTGGCCAGATTTGAAGCAGCCCTCGAACAAGAGGCACCAAAGTCAGATCAAGTAGGTCAGACCTCATCAGTAGGAGCCTGCAAGGCTAGAGGAGAAGCACCCTCTAACTAGGGACAAAAATATCCGATGTGCTCAAGAGCCAAAGGTGGATCTTTCAAGAAGTCGATACAAACCCACTCTCCCGGATATAGAGGGCTTCAATCTCGAAACCATTTGGCATGGATGGTTACATTTTTACCCTTTGAGAGGCTCAATTTTGAAAACCCTAAGGCGACTGTGCAAAAGTTAGAGCAAAGAAAAGAATAAAAAGAAGAAAGAGAAAATGCAAAGATACAAAAAATGCAAAAAAAGAAAAGAAAAGAAAATGCAAAAAAAGAAGAAGAAAAAGGAATGAAAAGAATAGAAAAAAAAAGAAAAGAAAGAAGAACAAAGCTCGAAGGTCGAAAACGCAACAGGCGCCTTGGCAAAAGTTAGAGCATAAAAAGGAGAGGTTAAATACCCGAGTGTACCTTAACCCCGAACTACGTAAGGCTTGATTCCCATCTTTGGGATACGTAGGCAACTTCATTCTGAAGTCCAGCCCTAAAAACACTTCAATTCGACTGCGTCCATGCAATGGTTTTGGTCATCTCTGCCTTCTCTGTATCTGAGAGTCTGGTTGTGTTCATCACTCTGAGGACTGACTACAATGTGCTGCGGCGCCATCCAAACAAGGGGCAACTTTCCGTTGCCATTCAACGCGCCGCGGTGCCTTTCAAACAAGGGGCAACTTTCCGTTGCCATGCAGCCCTCTTCAAGCAAGGGGCAATTTTCCTCCGGATCTGAGGTTGTGCATCTCAAGAGTGGGTTCTATGATCGTTGAGCAATGGCCATTTGCAAAAATAGTTTTTGAGAATTTTTACTGAGGTTGACTAATTCTCTCGAAAATTATCCCATTTTTTTTAAAAAAAAACTAGACCTTTTCCCTGGACTCAAAAAAGGAAAATTTTCAGTGCTCATAGCCTGACTTGCGTGATTTCAAATCAAAAATCGAACAAACATGTTAATCTAACTCTCATTTTGGTCAAAATTTTTTAGGAGAAAGCTCAAAAATAAAAAATGGTCAAAATGATGAACTAGGGGCACAATTGAGTCAGGTGTTCTGTCTTTTCCCCGTAGCCAATGCATTTGCCAGAAAGGGCACCGTACTTGCCAAGAAGGGCGCTCTACCTGCCGGAAGAGGGCACAACAGAAGCTAACAGCAAAAGGGCAGAAAGCTCTCACATCCTCCAAGCAGCGAGGTATCAAGCCAAGCGGCACGCATCTTTGGAATGGATCAAGATATACCACTCCATCATCTGGACAGACCTGATCACGACCAAACTCCCCAGCAGAGCATCATCGACTGATGTCAGCTGCAGATTTGCAACACACCCCCAGAAGCGCAACCCCTCGTGGAGGAATTCACTAGCTGTGAGTGGAAGAAAGAAGAATCTAGCTGAGTGTTAGGGGCGAGAGCCTTCCACTTGCTGTTTATCTATCAACTACCCAGGGGAGGGATTGAAAAATGAGAGATTGAAGAATAGAGAGATGTGCGATGAGAGGAAAAGTGAGGAAAGGGCTTTTTTTCAGAAAAACTAGAGCTTGAGGGCCGAGTGATGTGAGAATCACAAATAAGAAAGGATGGGAAACACTACCCAGTGAAACAGGCTCCCTGTGCACGTCTGAGTGTCGTGTCTTTTCGTTTGTCTCATTTCATCCCGCGTGCCTCGTTGTTTTAGGTCGCTTACCTTTTGTTTTTCGTGTTGAGTTGTTTTGTCTATGGTCGGTTGTAGGCTCAATACCGGTTGAGAATCCTTTTCTCATTTTCAAAAAATAAAAATCGTTTTGTGCTCAAAGTGCCGTCTTTGTTCTCCACATTTGTGCAAAAGCAATTTGTTCTTTCAGAAAAACCGCAGGGTTCAACCCAGGTCATGTGAGAACAGTGAAATCAGGACCTATCTAAAGCTATGTGTTTCGGGCTGCAAAGCAAAAGCAAAAGACGAAAATGTCACGCATCTGAGTTTGTTCCAACATCGAAGTTCGAGACTATATTCCGTGTGTACCTCTTCGTGTCTTGCCAATGTTCAAGTATGAGTGTGCCTCTGCTCCAAGCTCAAGATCAAGTCTACTTGCCGTAATGGCGATCGAAGTGCTCTTGAGTACCATTCGCCAGAGGCATCTTGGTGTTCGCAGTGAGTTCCTAGGAGACCAACTGCGACGGTGGAAACTAGAGTTCGAATGGCCGTGGCCTAGAACGCAAAGGTTCGGGATTTCCGAGACTAAAGTCTGGTTTAAATACCCAGAGGCGCGCCCTCGGCTTGAAATCTGTATGGCAGCCCCATAGATTGAGACAGCGTGTATGCACCTCAATCCTGGATACTGAACCAACCTAGACAGTCACCCCGTTGGAGAATAGGGAAAGTTGTGAGTATGATCAGGAAGACAAGCGGCAGCCGTGGCTCCCACATGCAGATATTGTTACTTGTTAGCATTCCAGAGCCTTTGTGCTGTGAGTTGAAGGTAAGTGTTCGAAGAGCACGAGGGGAGATCCCCGTCAGAGTAGAGCGGTTCACCGCCACTCACCTCATAAGGTGCTTTCAAAAAGCGCCGCTTTGTCCATTTATTGCTTTCCGTAAGCATCATGCATTGTATTGCATTGTACCTATCAAGTTTCTTTCTCATTTCACTTAGTGTATCAATCACACTTCATTTATTTAGTGTATCAATCACACTCTCATCACACTTTATCACATTTAGTATATCAATCATACTCCTGTTCACTAAGTGCATCTATCCCACCGTGTTCACCCTCAAGATATCCATCATACTTGTTCACTAAGTGCATCTATCCCACTTCGTATTCACCCAAAGATATCCATCATACTTGTTCACTAAGTGCATCTATCCCACTTCGTGTTCACATTCAAGATATCCATCATCTTGGTTCACTAAGTGCATCTATCCCACCGTGTTCACATTTAGTATATCAATCATACTCCTGTTCACTAAGTGCATCTATCACACTTCGTGTTCACATTTAGTATATCAATCATACTCCTGTTCACTAAGTGCATCTATCACACTTCGTGTTCACCACTCAGTATATCCATCATACTCCTGTTCACTAAGTGCATCTATCCCACTTTGTGTTCACATTTAGTATATCAATCATACTCCTGTTCACTAAGTGCATCTATCCCACTTCGTGTTCACATTTAGTATATCCATCATACTTGTTCACTAAGTGCATCTATCCCACTTCGTGTTCACATTTAGTATATCAATCATACTTGTTCACTAAGTGCATCTATCCCACTTCGTGTTCACATTTAGTATATCCATCATACTTGTTCACTAAGTGCATCTATCCCACTTCGTGTTCACATTTAGTATATCAATCATACTCCTGTTCACTAAGTGCATCTATCCCACTTCGTGTTCACATTTAGTATATCAATCATACTCCTGTTCACTAAGTGCATCTATCACACTTCGTGTTCACATTTAGTATATCAATCATACTCCTGTTCACTAAGTGCATCTATCACACTTCGTGTTCACCACTCAGTATATCCATCATACTCCTGTTCACTAAGTGCATCTATCCCACTTTGTGTTCACATTTAGTATATCAATCATACTGCTCACTAAGTGCATCTATCCCACTTCGTGTTCACATTTAGTATATCCATCATACTTGTTCACTAAGTGCATCTATCCCACTTCGTGTTCACATTTAGTATATCAATCATACTCCTGTTCACTAAGTGCATCTATCCCACTTCGTGTTCACATTTAGTATATCCATCATACTTGTTCACTAAGTGCATCTATCCCACTTCGTGTTCACATTTAGTATATCAATCATACTCCTGTTCACTAAGTGCATCTATCCCACTTCGTGTTCACATTTAGTATATCAATCATACTCCTGTTCACTAAGTGCATCTATCCCACTTCGTGTTCACATTTAGTATATCAATCATACTCCTGTTCACTAAGTGCATCTATCCCACTTCGTGTTCACATTCAGTATATCCATCATACTTGTTCACTAAGTGCATCTATCCCACTTCGTGTTCACATTTAGTATATCAATCATACTCTGTTCACTAAGTGCATCTATCCCACTTTGTGTTCACATTTAGTATATCAATCATACTCTCGCTCACTAAGTGCATCTATCCCACTTCGTGTTCACATTTAGTATATCCATCATACTTGTTCACTAAGTGCATCTATCCCACTTCGTGTTCACATTTAGTATATCAATCATACTTGTTCACTAAGTGCATCTATCCCACTTCGTGTTCACATTCAGTATATCAATCATACTTGTTCACTAAGTGCATCTATCCCACTTCGTGTTCACATTTAGTATATCAATCATACTCGCTCACTAAGTGCATCTATTACACTTCGTGTTCACATTTAGTATATCCATCATACTCCTGCTCACTAAGTGCATCTATCCCACTTCATGTTCACCCTCGGTATATCTATCATACTGCTCACTAAGTGCACCTATCACGCTTTGTGTTCACTTTTAGTGTATCAATCACACTGCTCACATAGTGCATCTATCACACTTTGTGTTCGTACTAAGTATATCTATCATACTTGTTCACTAAGTGCATCTATCACACTTTGTGTTCGCTTAGTGTATCAATCATACTGTTCACTTAGTGCATCTATCACACTTTGTGTTTGCTTTTAGTATATCCATCACGCTTGTTCGCTAAGTGCATCTATCACACTTTGTGCTTGCCTTTTGTGTATCCATCACACTTTGCTCACTTCATTCATTTAGTGTATCAATCACACTTTGTTCATATAGTGTATCTATCACACACTTGCTGTGCATCTATCACACTATGCCTACTTTATGTATCTATCACATGCTCACTTTGTGTATCAATCACACACTTTCGCTTTGTGTATCAATCACACGCTCGCTTTGTGTATCAATCACACACTTTCTCTTTGTGCATCTATCACACTATGCTCATCTTGTGTATCCATCACGCTTTGCTTCATATAGTGTATCCATCACACTCGCTTCGCTTTGTATCTATCACAAATGCACACTGTATTCACAGTGAGAATTGCAATAATTTTCTTACATCCTTTCTGCAATCCTTTCTGCATGAAATGTGGTTAGATTTGCATTCACTTGCCGACAATCGCGTGTCAAACTTTTTCAATTACAGAATCGCATTGAATATATGTTGTTAGCATATTGTTCTTGTTGAAATTCTCTCTTTGCGAGCACGATATTGTATGTACGGTTCATTTGAGGTCAGTACTGCATTTAATCGCGCAGGTATCGTATCTTCTCCGTGTGAGACGCGACGAGAATTGAATAATTCTCCGCATTCCTAACTGCATGAGATGTAGTTGTTGCTTTGCATTCTTGCTTAAAACTGTTGCATCTATTTGTCAATACTTGCTTCATTACAGCTTGCTGCACTTGCACGATCACTTGACTCCGTGCCTATCATTTGCATTTTGCCCCCCCTGCCTGCGGGCACACATCTCTGTTTACCTTGTATGATTGTCTAAGTCTTCGGCCTTGTCAAAAATGGGTCGTCTCTGGGCTTTGACATTCACTCGCCACTTTTGACTTCCGAGTTACATCAAGAGGGCAATCAGAGACACCCCATTTTTGACCGACCTTAAGACTGAGATGTCACCGATTGAGCGCACGGAGATCTTGCATGCTGTGCTCATACAGAAGTCACAGAGCCGCGGCAGCGCGCCCTGCCCCCGGACTTCCGAACCATCTTCTCTACCTTGTCTCGGATTGCGAACCAGGCTCTGTCTTCTCTTTTTTCTTTCCGAGGAAGGAGTGGTTCCAGAGACTATCTCCGGTGGCCGTGAGCTACTTTTTCGTGGGTCAGAGGCGTTTGCCCATTCGAGTCCGGTTCCGGTTTTGAACCGTCGTAGCCGTGTGCCTCGGCTGGGACCTAACCATCTCCGATTTCTCCGGTTTTCGAGAGGACCTCTGTTTTATCATTTCGAGAACCACAGGGCGCTGATGCCCACTTCGTGGCCGTATGCCACTTTCGGTTCAGAATCGGGACCCCAAAGCGCGGTTTTGGTCGAGCATTCATTTGCATCGGTTTCTCGATTTTTGGCAGAACCTCTGTTTTATCATTTCGAACCACAGGGCCCCGATGCCGCCGTGGCCGTATGCCACTTCGGTGCTCAGAATCGATTTTTCGGGACTAAATGCCGGTTTTGGTCGAGCATTCATTTTGCATCGGTTTTCTCGATTTTGGCAGAACCTCTGTTTTGTCATTCCGAGGGACACGGGGTTGCAGATACCCACTTCTTGAATACCACTTCAGACTGCGGCCCATTTTCGGATCCCGATTTGCTCGGTTTTGGCCGAACGTTCATTTCTCATTAGTTTTTGTTCAAACTTGGCGTACCTCTGTTTCAACACCAGAAGATCCTTTGGGGGGAGGCCAGCAATTATCCCAGATAGCCAGTTTGCTCCTCGAGCCCATTTTCTCACTTCCGCCAATGTTGAACACCTTGGGGGTATTTTCTTCCAACCAAAGTTACATATCCGTGATCAGGGGACATGGGAGGACCCTAAACAAGCATGGTCGGCCAGCAATTTTGATTTTCATTTTTGGCCCTCTTCTTCAAATGCAATGTTGTGAATCCTGCTTCAATGTTGCCAAATTCCAACCTTGGAACCTTGTTCTACACATCTTGGAGGACCCTAAAAGTTGGTGGTCGGCCAGCAATTTTGAATTTCATTTTTGAGCCCCTCCTTCAAGCTCTATGTTGTGACTTCTGCTTCAGAGTTGCCAAATTCCAACCTTGGGGCCTTATTCTACACACTTGGGAGGACCCTAATGTATGGTGGTCGGCCACTAATTCAACACTTCATTTTTTGGGGGTGGGTGGCCGGCCACAAAAGGTGGCTGACCACCTTGCAGAGATTACTGCCGGCCAGATTCACGCTTCCACTGTTCCAAATTGGCCCATTGCTTCAAAGTGTCTCCTCATCCGGGATATTTTGGGAGAGAAAGCTTGGGTGCTTCCCCCCCCCTGTTACACCCCATTTGTTGTCTATTTGAAGGGCCCTCCCTCTCCTTCTTCAAGGTTGGAAAATTTGCCTTCAAGGATACTTCTCCAAACTCCTCCATTTTCATAGCTCAAAACCTCAAAAAGCTTTCAAGTCCCTAGGCCTTCTCTTCATCAACACCTAGCCTCACCTTCCCTACTACCATTCCAGCAGCTAGGAAGTGAATTTCAGAGGTTGAGAAGCTACAAATCAGAGCCAAGAATCAAAGAAAGACAAGTCTTCAAGGGTAAGTCTTCAAAACCAACTTTTAGGGCTTTTTCTTGATTCATTTCTATATTCTATTTGGTTGAGAATTGGGGCTCCGACCCATACTGCTTTTGTGCTTGTTTTGAGCCCCTCTACAACTTTGTAGAAGGGCTCAACTTCATTTGAGGCTTCTATGATATACTTGTTTCAATATCTAGCTTTTATGCCATTATCTTGCATGCTAGTTTAGGCCTATTTCCTTTTGTTTTTAGGGGTCCGACCCCTACTGGTTTTGTGCTCATTTTGAGCCCCTCTACAACATTGTAGAAGGGCTCAACTTCATTTGGCCATTTTATCCACCACTTCCTTCGAATTCCATCAAGTGTGCCCATTTTTGTATGCAACTTTTGACCTATTTATATTTGTTTTTGGGACTTCGACCCCTACTGACTTTGGTCTTATTTTGGTCCCCTTTACACATTTCATGAAGAAAATTTTGTCATTTGGTGCTTGCTTTGCATGACTCTTGTTATAGCCTCTTTTGAGCTCCATTTTTGCATAGAATTGTTAGCATGATTTTATTCTGATTTTGAGGATGCCATCTTCTGCAATTGTGCTTATTTTCATCTCATCTTCAATGTTGTAGAAGAAATTTTGTCCATTTGGGGTTTTCATATATCACTTGTCTCAATACCCCTCTTTTGGCCACTAATTTTGCATGCTATTGTTGATCTATCTATGCTTGCATTTTGGCCATGTTTGTTACTGAAAAATGCCATATTTGGGACTGCCTTGCTACTGTTCTTGCTGCCATGATCATATTTTGCATGTATAGCATGGCTATAGGCCATTTCGGCTTAATTTCACACTTTCGGATGAATGCATGCTTCGAGTGTCATTTCGTTTTGTTTCGGGGCTGAATTCCCCTTTATTTAAGTGCTGAAATTCCATTGCCATGCTTACATATCATTCCCTTTGCCATTAGCATCATTTTTGCATTGCCTCTTATGTTGCGTGCACGCCTTCGAGGCGCCTGCTTTATCCGCACGGCACTTATGTGAGTGTGGTTGAGGCCCTCTCATGTTGGCGTAAGCCCAATTTGCATTTTCATGCTTGTATGCCATTGCCTCGGTTTGCGTGCAGTGCGCAAGATTCCGAGGCACTTCATTTTTATCCGACGCCTCCTATGTGAGTGGTGAGGCTCTCCCATGTTGGTGTAAGCCCATCGTTGCATTCCGTATGCCATTTCATCTCATTTCATCATCGCCTCTTTTGCGTCCGGTGCACGCATTTCGAGACACTTCGGTTTTATCCGATTTTGCATCGCACATCATCGCCTCGGTTTGCGTGCCCGTGTGCACGCATTTCGAGGCACTTCAGTTTTATCTGATCTCCATTTTAGCTTCGCCTCGATTTGCGCGCCTGTGGGCACGCGTTTCGAGGCACTTCGATTTTATTCGATTTTCATTCTTGCATCCTCGCCTCGGTTTGCGTGCCCGTGTGCACGCATTTCGAGGCACTTCGGTTTCATTCAATTTTCTCATTGCATCCTCGCCTCGGTTTGCGTGCCCGTGTGCACGCATTTCGAGGCACTTCGGTTTTATCCGTTTTTTTTCATTTCATCATCGCCTCGGTTTGCGTGCCCGTGTGCACGCATTTCGAGGCACTCTGTTTTATCCGCTTGGCATTGCGTATGCCTTCGCCTCGGTTTGCGTGCCCGTGTGCACGCATTTCGAGGCACTCTGTTTTATCCGCTTGGCATTGCGTATGCCTTCGCTTCGGTTTGCGTGCCCGTGTGCATGCATTTCGAGGCACTCTATTTTATCCGCTTGGCATTGCGTATGCCTTCGCCTCGGTTTGCGTGCCTGTGTGCACGCATTTCGAGGCACTCTGTTTTATCCGCTTGGCATTGCGTATGCCTCCGTCTCGGTTTGCGTGCCCGTGTGCACGCATTTCGAGGCACTCTGTTTTATCCGGTTTATATTTCATCATTGCCTCGGTTTACGTGCCAGTGGGCACGCATTTCGAGGCACCTCATTCTTTTCATTCCGGCATCCTATGTGAGTGTGGCTGAGGCCCCCTTCATGTTGGTATGAGTCCATCATTACATTTCGCGTGTCATTCCGCATCGCCTCGGTTTGCGTGCCCGTGGACACGCATTTCGAGGCATCTCATTTTCATGGCATTGTGCATGCTATATCACATCTCAGCTACATTTCATGCATATCATGCATATTGCACGGGAAACGAGGCACGTTTCGTACCCCGAGTGACGGAACGGGTCTCAATTCCCAAGTCACCGACACTCCGGATTACCCATGATGGAGTTAGGTTTTGTTATAGCATTCATCTGCATTCATCCCATATTGAGTTGTGCAATCCGATTCCTCGGCCATCATGCATTGATATGCGTGATTGGTGGCACGAGGATCGAGGCATGCATATATTTGTGAAATACACTGCTGTGCCCTTTTCCTGCTCTCTGTTGCAGCAAAATCCAGAGCCAATAACTTTTCGGAGTCCGACGCGCATTTCGAGAAATGTTGCCAACAGAGGCTAATTGGGGCATCCCAGTGGATCTCCGCGCCAAGCAGCCCAGTATACATCATCTATCAGAAGCGAGGCAGTCCCTGGCTTGCACGCCAGTTTTAATTCTTTTGTAATTAATTTATTAATTAATTAGAATTTGTATTATTTCGGACTGTATATTCTTTTATTCGGGTCTGTATTATTATTCATTCGGACCCTCTGCGCGAGGGCATAAATGTAATAAGGGTGTGTGAGTGTGATGTATGTCTTCCAACCCCCATTTCTTTCTCCCTTTTATTTACCCGCTTTGAATGGTTAGATATAGGGCATATTTCAATTAGCATACAGTATGACTGCATGTTTGCATCATTCATCTGTATTGCATGCATCGGGCTCGGCGCATCATACAAACTGCATTTGTATTTCAATTCTAAGTTGAATACATGTTAGCCGTTGCATTTCATATGCCATCTCTAGAATAGCCGAGCCTGCTATAGTTGCATTTTTGCATGTGTTGCATTAGGCATCCTGTATATTTTAGGATCATGCATGATTTCTAATAAGCTTTCGCTTTTGGCTTGGAGTACTCGGTAAGTGGTTATGCTTTAGCATCCTTGCATGCGTGAGTGTTGCCATGATAGCATGCTTGCCATGAGGCTAAATGCTTATGTGATATAAGCGCCTTGAATGCCTGTGGGTGGAGGTTGAGTTATCCGAATTGGAGCAATTCATCAATTGTTTGTTAAGCCCACTAGATTGTGGCAAAATCGCATTTTAAGCCTACTGCGGTAGCAAACCATTTTCAAACAAACAAACATGAAATGTTTTGTTCCAATTCGACGGCCCATCTATACTTGTTTGTCGCGAGCATTATATAGTAATCCTAGGCTAATAATCGAATAAGAGCATACAATGTTTTCAAAATCGAGATATCATGGTTAGTAGAGGCGGTCTTTGGCCGGCGAGAGGGTGCTCACGATGTGACCTTCCTAATCGTACCCAAGTTCCAGAGCCAACTTTGGTGATGACGGACACGTGGCCTTTTGGCACCGAGTCAGGGTTTCCTAAATTTCCCATTTTAAAATATTTAGGTGGCGACTCTGTTATCTGGCAAAGCAGTCCATGTTTGGCACTTCTTTTCAAAAAAATCCGTTTTCTCAAAACGATTTGCCGGATTTGGACTCTTTGGTTCGAGATTTAGAACCGCAACAAAAATCGAGTCCGAGCTGTAGCGAGGTCCCCCGCGGGCGCTGTTACACACCCCCAACTTAAAATGATCTCAAACCATCACTTTAAGTCCACCAAAACAGGTTTTTTTTATAGTTCAAAAGCAGCCCAAAAACAGTGGGAAAAGATAGCAAAATGAGTATGCAAAACAAAGTGTGCATGACAAGTACTATACCTCTTGAAGGGAAGAGTAATTCTAGGCAACAAACCAAGCAAATATCACCTTCTAGAGCTTAAACCAAGCCCAAGAACACCTCAGCTCAAAGATTAGGGGATTTGGTTAACGGTGTATAGGAAAGAGTGTAGGAATTGTAGGCAAAAGTGTAGGAAATTTGTAGAGAAAGAGAGAGAATTGTAGAGAGGGAGGAAAATTTTGAGTGTAAAATTTTCTAACCTCAAAACATGAGAGCGGCGGTCCCTATATATAGAAAACATGAATTCTATACAAGGAGATCCACTTCTCCAATTGTGGACAGATGTAAGCATCTGTGCAAATAGTTGGCACAGCTGGCATAAAATATCTGCAGAAAACACTGGTGGCCGGCTGGCCATCATTGATGGCCAACAAGGCACATTAATGGCGTGCAGACAAGAAGTTATGGTTGGCAACCTCTAAGGATGGCCGGCAGGCCACCAAAGATTGCATGATAGAAAGCCCAAGGCATGGTCCGAAAATGAGACAAAATGGATGCAGGTTTTGAAAGGCTCAAAGCTGTGGCGTTCCGCTGAGGACTTCGAGCGCTCGATGAGCAATCAAACTTATCATCGGATGTACCTGCAAGAACATCCAAGTCTTGAAGGGCCGTCAAAAATGGAGTGTCTATAGACATTCATACAGAATGCATGTCTCTTAATGAATCTTTCCAAGTTGCTGCCTTAATTGAAAAATTACCACAAGGGTGGAAGGAGTTCAAGAACTACCTCAAACACAAGTGCAAAGAAATGACTTTAGAGAAATTGATTGTGCGTTTGAGAATTAAGGAGGACAACTGCAATTCAGAGAAGCAGGTTGGTCAGCATCCAATGAGGTCTAAGGCAAATGTGGTGGAACATGCTCCAAAAGCAAAGAAACGAAAGTGTTATGGAGAAAGTTCCTCACAAGGCTCTAAAGAAGGGGAAACAAAAAAGTACAAGTTCAATGGCAAATGTTATATCTGTGACAAAGAGGGACATCGGGCCAATGATTGCCATAGCAAACGCAAAGACAAAAGAAGATCAAGCAAGAAGCATGTTCAAGCCAATATGACTGAAGTGGACAAAATTTCCAATGGTGTAGATGACATAAATCTTTCTGTAGTTATTTCTGAGACAAATCTTGTTAGAAATCCTCAAGAGTGGTGGGTAGACACTGGTTCTACTCGCCACATCTGTGCCAATAAAGAGATGTTCACATCTTATTCTATGGTGGACAATGGCGAACAACTCTTTATGGGCAACTCTTCGACTTCTAAAGTTGAATGACATGGAAAGATTATGTTGAAGATGACATCTGGAAAGGAACTCACTCTCAACAATGTGCTGTATGTATCGGACATTCGCAAGAATGTAGTCTCCGGATTTCTATTGAGTAAAAATGAGTTTAAGCTAGTTTTTGAAAGTGACAAATTTGTACTTACCAAAAATGGGATGTATGCAAGAAAATGTTACATGTCTGATGGCCTTTTCAAACTAAATGTAATAACTGTTGTACCATCTGTTATTAATAAAAAATCTTTTTTTTACTTGCTTCAGTCTTCAAATTTATGGCATGGTAGACTTGGACATGTTAATTATGAATCTTTGCGTAGATTAATTAAATTTGAGATTGATTTAAATTATAAATGTAAAATTTGCGTTGAGGCAAAATTAACTAAAATTCCTTTTCATTTAATTGAACGAAGTACGGAGCCATTTGAATTAATTCATAGTGACATTTGTAATTTTAAATTAATTCAAACTAGAGGTGGGAAAAAACATTTTATCACTTTCACAGATGACTATACTAGATATAGTTATGTTTGTTTAATTCGAACCAATGATAAAACTTTGGAAACTTTCATTCAATACAAGAATGAAGTTGAAAATCAACTTGGTGAGAAAATTAAAAAACTTAGAAGTGATAGAGGTGGTGAATATGAATCACCTTTTGGTGAGTTTTGTAAAGAACATGAAATAATTCATCAAACCACCGCTCCTTACTCACCTCAGCAAAATGGAATTGCTGAAAGGAAAAATAAGACTTTAAAAGAAATGATGAATGTCATGTTAATCAGTTCTAGATTACCTCAGAACTTGTAGGGGAAGCAATACTTTTTGCTAATTATATACTTACTATAGTACCTTGAAAAAAAGTGAATCAAATACTTTATAAATTGAGGCATGGTAGAGTACCATCCTACAAATACTTAAAAGTGTGGAGGTGTTTGGCTAAAGTGGCTATTCTTAGTCCTAAAAAGACTAAAATAGGTCATAAAACCGATGATTGCATTTTCATTGGTTATACCAAAAACATTAGTGCATATCGGTTTTTGATTCATAAATCAGAACATTTTGAAATGCATGTAAATACTATTATTGAATCTCGAAATGCATCATTTTTTGCACATGTATTTCCAAATAAGACTGGACAAAAGACTAGTAATAATAAAAGATCTTATGATGCTATTACTAGTCATGATCAAGAACAAGAGCAAGAGACAGATCAAATTGATGAAGAGGAACTTAGGCGTAGTAAACGTGCTAGAACCTCAAAATCTTTTGGTTTAGATTTTCTAACATTTTTGTTAGATAATGAGCCTTTAACTTTTAAAGAGGCTATGTCTAGTCCTGAAGCTCCTTTATGGAAAGAGGCTATAAACAGCAAAGTTGAATCCATCCTGCAAAATCACACTTGAGAATTGGTGGATTTACCACCAGGGTGTAAACCTCTTGGATATAAGTGGATTTTCAAAAGAAAAATGAAAGCAGATGGATCAATTGACAAATACAAGGCAAGACTTGTGGTCAAAGGTTTTAGACAAAAAGAAGGTCTGGATTACTTTGACACATACTCACCGGTTACAAGAATAACATCCATTAGAATGTTAATTGCTATTGCATCGTTGTACAATTTAGAAATTCATCAAATGGATGTGAAAATCGCTTTCTTAAACGGTGAGTTAGATGAAGAAATTTACATAGAATAACTAGAGGGATTTTCTGTTCCAGGAAAAGAAAAGAAAGTGTGTAAATTGATTAAATCATTATATGGTTTAAAACAATCGCCAAAATAATGGCATGAGAAATTTGACAAAGCAATGATGTCAAATGGTTTCAAAATTAATAATTGTAACAAATGTGTTTATATTGAAAATACAAACAAAGGCTATGTTATGGTATGTCTTTATGTGAATGATATGCTCATCATAGGCAGTAATAATGACATGATTAAAACTACCAAGAAAATGTTGAATAAACATTTTGACATGAAAGACATGGGGATTGTTGATGTAATTCTTGGTATGAAAATTACCAAAACATCAGAAGGTTATGCTTTGTCACAATTATATTACATTGAGAAAATACTTGACAAATTTAGAAAAAATGATGATCATCTTGCTAGAACACCTGTGGATGTTAATTTGTTTTTTTTCTATGAATGTACAGGAAAGTATTTCTCAATTAAAGTATGCCCAAATTATTGGAAACTTAATGTACTTGATGAACTACACTCGCCCAGATATAGCTTATGTAATAAGTAAATTAAGTAGAATACAAGTAATTCAGGAGTAGAACACTAGAAAGCTATTATAAGGGTTCTAAGATATCTCCGATTTACTCATAACATTGGGTTAAAATGTACTAGATATCCAACAGTAATTGAAGGATACTGTGATGCAAACTGGATATCGGATACTATAAACTCGAAATCCACAAGTGGGTATGTTTTTACTCTTGGTGGTGCGGATGTATCTTGGAAATCTTTCAAATAGACTTGTATTGTTTGGTCTACTATGGAATCAGAGTTTATAGCTTTAGATAAAGCTGGGAAAAAAGCAGAATGGCTTCGCTACTTCCTTGAAGATATTCCAATGTGGCCAAAATTGGTGCCTACTATATGCATACATTGCGATAGTCAATCAGCAATAGGTAGAGCACAGAGTCATATGTATAATGGTAAGTCACGACACATTCGTCGTCGACATAACGCCGTGAGACAACTACTCTCTAATGGAATTATTTTCATTGAATATGTGAAGTCTAAAGATAATATAGCAGATCCACTAACCAAAGGGTTAGTAAGAGAATTCATCGAGAGGAATGAGACTTAAGACTATTAAATAAGATTTACCACAATGGAAACCCAACCTAGTTGACTAGAGATCCCAAGATCTAGATTCAAAAGGACAACTGAGTTGTGTATGACTCATAAGGATCACTGGGGAGTTAAACTCCTACCAATTTCTATGATGAAATAGTGATGTCTGCGGCGTTTTAGGTTAAGTAAAACTTTTAATGATTCTTATGTCTAAGAATACGTAGTGGAGTATGGCAGGATATTCTTCATAGGAATCATCTATATGAGTGTGAACTGGGCCAGTTCTATGAGATTTGTGAACGGCTACAATTCTCTAGAGCACTTATGAAAGACAAGGTTGTTCAAGGCCAAAATGAACACAATAATGAGAACTAAACTGTGTCTAGTAATATACTGTGTGAGTTTTATTGTCTTGGTTTACACAAACGGCTGAATAATTCAAGACATCATGTTCACTAGTTAGCTAGTAAATCCGATAGTATCTCACAAGGGAAGGTTCAAAGCCAAAAGTTATCTATCATTTGCAGAATTTTTCAATTTCTGTACTCTCTGTAATTAGATCATGTTTTTGCATTTTCTCTCCATCAAATTCCATTCATGTGATGAATTGTTGGAATTATGGTTTTATAGGCTTATTTTGGACCAACTTTGAGCTCAATTTTGAGTGGGTCCTAAACCTTTTTTGGGGTGGGTCCAAAGAGGTAACGTGTTTTTTGCCACATGGCGAGTCTCACAGTGAAGACTGTAGACACCCCATTTTTGGCCGACCTTAAGACTCAGACATCATCGATTGAGCGCTCAGTGATTGCGCATTTTGTGCTCGTTCTGAGGTTACGGAGTCTCGGCTGAGAGCCTTGTCTCTAGACTTCGAGACTCTGTTGTGCTTTGCCTCGGTTTGCGAA
This sequence comes from Camellia lanceoleosa, assembly GCA_025200525.1. Lineage (NCBI taxonomy): Eukaryota > Viridiplantae > Streptophyta > Magnoliopsida > Ericales > Theaceae > Camellia > Camellia lanceoleosa. Next base: position 9,126,418 of record CM045767.1, on the reverse strand, counting down.
CCAGGTTCTGTTTTCTCTTCCCGAAGGGAGGGAGAGGTCTCGTAGACCATCTCTCAGTGGCCGTAGGCTACTTTTCGTGGTCGTAGACCACTGTTCCCGTTTGGAGACCAGTTTTCGATTTTCGGAGCCGTCGGCCGTGCGCCTCGGTTCGGGACCGCTTAACTTTCTCCGTTTGCTCCGATTTTTGGCACACACCTTGTTTCCTCTCTCTAGAGGGACACTGTGGCCCGGGAGACCACCTTTGTGGTCGTGCGCCACTTTTGATGCTTAACAGTCAGTTTTCGGGGCACCCGGCTGCGCGTTTTGGCTCCTGAACCCTCGTTTTGCATCCGTTCTGGTTCATTTTTGGCATGGACCCTATTTTCATTGTTTGGAAGGTGGTACAAGGGTGGGAGACCACCTTTTCTCCTTGGAGACCACTTTTCTCCCCGCTTGTCGATTTTCTGGTTTTCTTGTCGGGAAGTTGGTTTTCTTGATTTTTGGGCCATATTTACTGGTCTCCCAGCCCACTACTAGCTTGCATTCAATTGGGAAACCACCAAATGGGGCCACCGACCAGTTTTTTTGAACCTTTTGAACCCTTGTTTTAGCTTCTTGAGGAAGCTTGAACCTTTTGAACCCTTGTTTTAGCTTCTTGAGAAAGTTTGAACCTTTTGAACCTTTGTTTTAGCTTCTTGAGGAAGCTTGAACCTTTTGAACCTTTGCTCTAGCTTCTCCAAGAAGCTTGAACCTTTGCTCTAGCTTCTCCAAGAAGCTTGAACCTTTTGAACCTTTTTTAGCTTCTCCATGAAACTTGAACCTTTCGAACCTTTTTTAGCTTCTCCAAGAAGCTTAAACCTTTTTTTAGTTTCTCCAAGTAGCTTGAACCTTTTTTAGCTTCTCCGAGAAGCTTGAACATTTTTTTAGCTTCTCCAAGTAGCTTGAACCTTTTTTAGCTTCTCCGAGAAGCTTGAACCTTTTTTTAGCTTCTCCGAGTAGCTTAAACCTTTTTTAGCTTCTCCAAGAAGCTTGAACCTTTTTTAGCTTCTTGAAGAAGCTTGACCCTTTGCTCCAAACTTCTAAGAGAAGCTTGAACCTTTCTTAGCTTCTTGAGGAAGCTTGACCCCTTTGCTCTAGTTTCTTCAAGAAGCTTGACCTTTTTGGTTTAGCTTCCTTAAGAAGCTTGGCCCCTTTGCTCCAAGCTTCTAAGAGAAACTATGGACCTCCTCTTCTATAAGAGGGAGCCTCTCCCTCATGAGCCAATGTTGAGAAATTTTGGCTAAAGCATATACATACACCTCTCTCCATCTCTCTACATCCAAGCTCCAAAGCTCCATTATTCTTGCACCATTACACTACACCTCCTATCCTAACACCTCCACCATCACTCTAAGCACCTTGGAGCTGGTTTTCAGAGGTTTAAGGCTTCCTATTTTGGTCCAGAAGCTGATGGCCTTCTTCTCTACAAGGGTAAGTCTCTATTTCCCTCTTTGTAGCCTTATTTTTTTTCATAGTTTAGCTCTATTTGCAAGCATATTTAGGCTTTGTCATAAACTGAAAAAAGTCTTGTTTTGAGCTTCTAAACATGTTTGTTTAAGGTCATTTTTCTGTTGGGGGTCGTCTACCCCCTTGCATGCTTCATTTCCTCTTGTTTTGAGTTATGCATTAGAGCATTTGTGTTGGCCTTGGTTTGGCCTTTTAGCCACTGAAATCCAGCGGATTTTTAGTGGCTAACATGTGTTTTTGAGCCTCAAAATTAGAGAGGGGTGACCCTCTCACCCCTTGTTTTGTTTACTAGCTTTGTTGGCCTTACAAAGGAGCCCCTATTTGCATGTTTCAAAGCCATGTTTCAGGCTACTTTTTGTGAGTTTTGTGACCTGCATAGGCTCTGTCCAAAGCCCTTTTTTCCATGTTGAATGTTTATTATGCATGTGTAGAGTAATCCTCTTCAAGGCCTTCCAAAGGGGCCTTTACTTGCATGCTTCCTAGACTCATTTCAGGCCCTTTTCAGTGAGTTTTAGGGCCCTCATAACCTCTATCTAGAGGTATTTTTTCCATTTTGTATGTCCATCATACATGTGTAGAACAACTCTTTCATTGGCCTTTCAAAGGAACACTTCATTCTAACATGTGTTGACTGAGTTTCAGTGGGTTTTTTGTCATATTTTGGCATGCCATATTTATTTTTTTGGCTGGTTTGGTGGCCCCTCATGTGCTTCATATACATGTATTGTAAACCATGCTTACTAGCTTATGTTGCATGTTGTTTTGGCCCTTCATATTAGCACTTTTTGGCCATGCCTTAAACTGATTTTGTACATGTTTTGGATAGCCTTAACTCTATTTTTGGGTCTCATGGTCGAATGATGCTTGTTTTGCATGCTTGTAGTTCAATATCCATGCCTAGCTTTGAGATTTGAGGTCTATTGCATGCATATACTGAGGTGTTTTCATGATTTGGGGTCATTATACATCATATTTCAGAGCTTATAAGAATGTCATATTCCCATGATTTCCATTCTTTAAACGTGTTTGAGAATTGTGCATAAATGCCTCGTTTTCGGACCATTGAATGAGCTTCATTGCTTTGCATGTTGAGCCATCATTTTAGGCCATTTTCCCACTGTCTTGGACCTGCCTAGGGTCTATTTGGGGCTGGCCTTGCCATTTGTGCATCACTTTGTATACCTCTAGTGTAACCCACTTCACTAGTTTCGGTATTCGAGCCATATTGCATGCATTGTGTGACATATTTGCATGATTCGAGATCATTGTATATTATGTTTCAGAGCTGGAAAATGTGTGTTTGCATGTCATACTTCATCCTTTGCCATGCTTAGTTAGAGTTGTATGTTGTGCCTTAGGATCGGTCCTTTGCATCCGTGCATGTTTGCATGTATTTCGGTTGTCTTATTTCCTTCATATGGCCACTGATGTGAGTGTGGCTGAGGTCCACTCATATTGGTGTAAGTCCATCTTGCATTTGTATATGTCATTTAGTTCATGTGCGCATGATAGTTTTCGTAAGTGTATTGTGTATGCCATGTTATGTCACGTGCATTGTGTATGCCATTTTAGCCCATAGCATTGCGTATGCTAGGTTGCATGTTAGTTGCATTGTGTATGCCATCTCATTGCTTTGTGTTTGGAGTAGGGTTTAGTCCAAACACGGGAAACGAGGGACGTTTCGTACTCCAAGTGACGAAATGTGCCTCGATTCTCGGTCGTCGACACTCCGGATTACCCATGATGGAGTTTAGGCCTTGTTGTGTTTATATGTGCATTCATTTTACATAGAGTCGTGCAATCCGACTTCTCGGCCATCATGCATCGAGATGCGTGATTGGTGGCACGAGGATCGATGTCTACACTCCCTAGAGCTTGTGCAATGATGGGGAGAGTGGTCATGCACACATGTGTTGAAGATACTTTGCCATGCCCCTTTCTTGCTCTCTGTTGCAGCAAATTGGAATCTGGCAGCAAAAACTGGTCAAGCAGCCTTCTGGAGCTTTGTACAATATTCCGAGATCAATTGCAAAACAGAGGCAAATCGGGACATCGCAAGGAATTTCTCGACAAAGCGACCCGAGCACGCATGCATCTTTCATCATTCGGAACAAGAGCTGAGGCAGTCTATTTTATAGCTTGCATGCTAGTTTATTTCGTTTCTTAGTTAATTTGTTAATTAATTAGGGTTTTGTAATATTTAATTAGCTAGAGTAGTTAATTATTTATTCGAACTGTATTATTTATTCGGACCCTCTGAGCGAGGGCACAATTGTAATAAGTGTGCGTGTGTGTGATGTATGTCTTCTAACCCCACGTCTTTCTCCCTTTTATTTACTAGCTTATGATGGTTAGATTAGGGCATGTTTCAATTAGCATACTTATGCTCGCATATTTTGCATCCATTCATCTGTCTTGCATGCACCGGGCTCGGCGCATCATACTAACTGCATCGTATTTTAATTCTAAGTTGAATACATGTTAGCTGTAGCATCTCATATGCCATTCTTAGAATAACCGAGCCTATTATAGTTGCATTTTTGCGTGTGTTGCATTAGGCATTTCTATATAGTTAGGATTATGGATTGATTTCTAACATAGCTTCTGTTTTGGCTTGGAGTACTTAGTAAGTGTTTATGCTTTAGCATCCTTGCATGCGTGTGAGTGACTGCCATGATAGCATGCTTACCATGAGGCTATGTGCTTATGTGATATACCTGCCTGAATGCCTGTGGGTGAAGGTTGGATTATCTGAATTGGAATAATGCATTAACTGTGAGTTTTAAGCCCACTTGAAAGTGGCAAATCATCGTGTTTTCTAAAGCCCACTTGAGGGTGGCAAATCCACATTTTAGCCTACTTGCGAGTAGCAAACCGTTTTCAAAACAAACATGAGATGTTTCATTTCAATTCAGGCAATCTAGTCTATATTTGTATGCTGTGCGCATCACATAGTAAATTTAGGCTAATAACCGGAATAAGAACGCATAATGTTTTCAAAACTAGATATCATGGTTAGTAGAGGCCGATCTTCGATCGGGCGAGCGGGAGTGCTCACGAAGTGACCTTCCCCAATCGTACCCAAGTTCTCGAGCCGAGGCAACTTTGGTGATGACAGACACGTGGCCTTACGCAACGAGTCAGGGTTTCCTAAATTCCCCTAAAATAAATATTTAGGTGGCGACTCTGTATCTGGCAAAGCAGTTCATGTTTGGCACTTTTTTCAAAAAATCTGTTTTTAAAAACGATTTGCTGGATTTGGACTCTTTGATGATTCATCGGTCTTGCATTGCACTCTGCGAGATTAGATACATGACAGTGACATTGAGTCCTGAACTGTAGTGAGCCCAATGAACAAAACGGAATTCCCTCCCGGGACGTTCGGGGACGTCTACAAAGACGCTTCGTCAAAACCATTTATGAGTGAATAGGAAGTTGATGTTGTTTTTAGGTTAGTGAAATAGACAATTGAAGAATAAAATATGGGTTTCCTTGTAAGGCTTATCCTACACTAGAAACTTAAGAGAACTTATGTGTGTATATAAGTTCTAGGTAGTAACACTTGTGTTGGGACCTAAGGGGCACTCCAAGTTTGTAGAAGGGAGGAGTTATGGACAAATTAAACCTTGGCTCAAACTACCACACAAGCGCGCGCGCGCACCGCTGTCACCGTTCGGTTGGACGCGGGTGTGGGTCGTGGGTCAGGTCAGTTCTAACATTAATTTTTTGGCCAAAAATTTATTTGATTTTTTTCAAAAAATTCTTGCTGGAAATTAATTCAAAATTTGTACCAAATTTGAATTCAAATTTCTGTCCTAGTCTGAAATGCCTAACAGATAAACTGTCTTTTAACAGGTTTAAAACTATCAGAAACTGTCAGCAGTTATACAGATTCAAACTGCTGCAGATCTATTTAAATTTGAACTATATCTATTCATTCAAATGTCATACCTGTTCGGTTCAAAACTGCATATGTTCAGATAGATCTGTTTGGTCACCAATTTGTTATAAATACCAGGCCTTTCCAGCATATTTCGACATCTAAAAAAATCTGAAATTCTCTTAGTTCCCTCCCGATTTTGCTCATTTGCATAAATTCTCTTCATACTAGTTTTTTAGGAAAAATTAAGAGAGTATAGAACACATGTTTTGTTCGCTATACAAATTATTTGGAGTGTTACTACAATTTGTATAGTTCATTGTATCCTAAGAGATAGACGCCTTTTATCCGTAAATACCGAAGTGGGATGAATCTGTCTTAAGGACAGAGTGTCACCCACTCGACTTGATCTTTTAAATATATATTCGGTTTGGTAAATAAATTCAGTAAGTAATTTATTTTTATTGTTTGATTTTTTTCAAGTTATTTATTTTACACAGAAGATTATTCCAACAGAAACAATAGCAGCCACGTAACAAGGCCCCCCAAAAGGAACACATGACAGCCAAGAACTAAATACAGTAACTAGCCCAGGATGCTTTGACATTCTTTTTGTAATTGATATATCTACATCTATATATATCTAAGGATTACAATTTTTGGATATTGAGTCGACAATGGAAGTTGAAATTATCAAGAGAGAAATGTTAAGGCCTTCTTCACCAACCCCTTCCTATCTTCGTTGTTACCAACTCTCATTTCTTGACCAAATCCCACTACAGTCTTCATGCCTGAAACAATAGTTTGAGAGAGTGAGAGAGAGCAACTGATAGCTCTGTATTAATCTGTAATGGCGTGTTTACAATGGAGAGAATGAGCTCTCTTTTATAGAGAGAATGGGATACAATGGAGCAATCATTTTACATTAAATAATAATGGAGCACTAAACTAAAGCTTGCTGCACTATACCAAACTTGCCGAAAGTAGCACTAATGAACTAAAGTGATATCATATCTTCATAGCACTAAAGTCTAACTAAAGTATATCAGCACTAAAGTCTAACTAAAGTATATCAGATATTAACATATTTATATTAACAGCCCCCTGCAAACTCAAGGAGGGTAGGCATCGACCAAGTTGAGTTTGGAAATAAGATCACGGAAGCGCCCAGGAGGATGAGCCTTGGTGAAAATATCAGCAGGTTGATCGGCAGAAGCAATAGGGAGAAGATGAACAGTACCACGTGTAACATGCTGTCGAATGAAATGACAATCAATCTCAATATGCTTTGTGCGATCATGAAACACATCATTATGAGCAATCTGAATGGCGCTCTGATTGTCACAATAAAGAAAGGTAGCTCCAGAAGAGGAAACACCCATATCAGTGAGGAGCCAGCGAAGCCAGAGAAGTTCCTGAGTAGTATCGAAGAGCTCGGATTCAACCGGTGCTAGAACGAGCAGTGAGGGATTGTTTCTTGCTACGCTAAGTAATAAGAGAATCCCCTAAGAAGAAACAAAATCCCGTGGTGGAGCGTCGATCCATAGGATTCCCAGCCCAATCAGCATCAGAAAAGGCACGCAGTTCAAGAGAGGAGGAAGCAGAGTAGTGAAGGCCATGGAACAGAGTGCCTTTAAGGTATCGAAGGATATGGAGTAGAGCAGTATAGTGGGGAGTGCGAGGAGCCGACATGTACTGACTAACAATGTGAACAACATATACAATGTCAGGACGAGTCACTGTGAGATAGACAAGACTACCGACGAGTTGGCGATAAAGAGTAGCATCATTGAGGAGATCCCTATCGAGAGGAGTGAGACGAATCTGAGGATCAACTGGAGTAGAGGTAGTTTTGCAATCAGTAAGACCAGCACAAGCCAGAAGATCTGATGCATATTTGGCCTGAGATAAATAAGAACTAGTAGAATCATAAGAGACTTCAAGGCCTAGAAAATAGTTAAGAGTACCAAGGTCCTTCATTTCAAACTGACGGTGGAGAAAACATTTGAGTTGGAGAATACCAGCTGCATCATTGCCAGTGATAATCATATCATCCACATACAGAAGGAGAAGAGTGGTACCATGAGGAGTAGTCCGTATAAAAAGAGCGAAGTCATAGGAGCTAGAGGTGAACCCAAAGTCATGAATGGTATAACTAAATTTAGCAAACCAGGCGCGGGGTGCTTGCTTGAGGCCATAGAGAGCACGCTGTAGTTTGCAAACCTTATGAGGTGGAAAAGTGGACCCAGGTGGAGGTTGCATGTAGACCTCCTCAAGAAGATTACCATTGAGGAAAGCATTTTTGACATCCATCTGAAAGAGCTCCCGATGGCGGCAGCGAAGCGACAAGTAAGCTAACGAGCGAGAGCTAAGCCGAGCAACAGGGGAGAAGGTTTCCTCATAATCAATCCCATATTCCTGGTTGAAACCCTTGGCAACAAGATGAGCTTTGTAGCGTTCAATAGAGCCAACAGAATGAGTCTTGATTTTGTAAACCTATTTGCAACCAATCGCAGTTTTTCCAGGAGGAAGATCAACAAGATCCCAAGTATGAGTTTTGTCCAAAGCTTGGAGTTCATCAGTCATAGCTTGCTGCCAAAGAGGATTAGTACAAGCCTCACGATAGGAGGTAGGTTCATAAGTAGAAAAGGCAGCAGATCCAACAATATGATCACGAAGATGGATAGGAGGTTGAGTTACCCGGTGTGGTCAACCCGTAGGAGGATCGGTGGGAGGAAGAACCGGTGGAGAAGGAGGTGGTGTAATGAGAGGTGGACCTTCAGGGAGAGCAGTCTGGTCGGAAGTAGGAGTGAGCAAGGGCGTCTCAATGAAGGAGGAATCTGTATCAAAATCATCAGAGAAGATATCTATGGAAGGATTAGTAAATAATACATTAGTGGAAAGTGCGGGTAAGTGAAATGAGGAAAGGGAGAAAAACATTTTGTGCTCCCAGAAAATGACATGGCGGGAGATACGAAGACGTTTAGAGAGAGGGTCCCAACAGCGAAAGCCTTTATGTTCAATTCCATAACCAAGAAAGCAACAAAGACGAGAATGAGGTTCAAGCTTGGTGTGTTCATGAGATTGAAGTAGAACAAAGCAGGCAGAGCCAAAAACTCGAAGATTAGTATATGGAGGGGGAGTACCATACAGACGTTCAAAGGGAGTTTGATTATGGATGAGAGGGGTAGGAGCACAATTGATAGTGTAGACAGCAGTGAGGGCAACTTCCCCCCAAAAGTTTTCAGGGCAGGAAGAAAAGAGAAGGAGAGTGCGAGTAGTGTCAAGAATATGCCTATGTTTCCGTTCAGCACGACCATTTTGCTGGGACGTGCCCACACAGGAACGATGAGGCAGTGTACCATGACTCTGAAGAAAAGAAAGAAAATCTGAGTCCCGATATTCCATAGCATTGTCAGAGCGAAAAAGTTTGATGGTTTTGGAAAATTGGGTGTGGATCATTTGAGCAAAATTATAATAAAGGGCTTTGAGTTCATACCGAGTTTTCATGAGAAAAATCCAAGTAAACCGTGAAAAATCATCAAAAAAAACAACAAAATAACGAGATCCCCCCATAGTAGGAGTAGGGGAGGGGCCCCAAATATCTGAATGTATAAGATCAAAAGGTGCACAGGAAATAGAAGTACTTTTATTGAATGATAAAGCAGGTTGTTTGGCAAGTTGACAGGTTATACAATCGAAAGTATCCGGAAGTACATGACCCAATTGTCCACTAGAAACCAAAGACTTTAAGCGATTAACAGAAATATGCCCTAATCGACAATGCGAAAGATGAAAAGGAGATAAGGAGGAAGTAGATGCAGGAGTAGCGATCTAAGGAGAGTTAGGAACATGAAGGTGAATGAGCTCATAAAGACGTCCGTGCTTACGGCCGATCCCAATAGTCTGCCCCGTTTGAGGGTCCTGCACCAAACAATGAGTAGCAGAAAATGTAACAGTTAGACCAAGTTCACATAATTGACCAATAGAAATAAGGTTTAAAGTGAGAGCAGGGATATGATAAACTTGAGGCAACGATAAAGAAGATGTGGAAACAGTACCAATATGACGAACAGTCATGAGAGAACCATCAGCAGTTTGAATTGAGGGAATATGAGGAGATGAAGAGATAGAAGAAAATATAGTAGAACCGAGGTCATATGATTACAACAGCAGAGTCAAAATACCAAGAAGAGTTACACGGAATCACCAGACAAAGCGAGGGAGGAGGTGTACGGAAGGAGAGAAGGTGTTTGAACATGGCCTCTACATCCGTTGGAGAAAAGAGAGGGGTAAATGGAGCAGGAGACTCAGAAAAACCCTCAGAGGTAGCAGCAAAGGCAGCAACAGCAGTGTGATGAGACTGATTCCCAGAATGAGACTGATTCCCGGAATGATGAAAGCTCCCCCGGAAAGAACCACCGCGAGAAGAGTGGTTGTTGGAGGAGGAGCGGGATGGATTGCGAAAACAATCCTGTTGCAGATGACCAGGACTAAGTTTGTTGCAGTATCGACAGGTTCTGACAGGGCAATTGACCAAGAGATGTGTTGAAGGAAGGCCCCGATTCTGACAATAGAGGCAGGCAGTGGTCCGCTGGGTAAATAATGGCTGGTACGGAGGAGTGGCAAGAACAGAGTCCACATGATGAGTTTGGCGAGTGCTAAGACGAGTCTCCTCTGATAGCAGCTCAGAAATGGCTTGTTCCAGAGTGGGCAAAGGATGGCGATGAAGAAGAGAGGCACGTACGGGCTCAAAAGATGAAGTGAGAGCCATGAGAAAGTGCACCAACCTTTGTTGATTACGATAGGAAATAAATAAGACAGCATCTTCTCGGCGGGGCCAAGTCGGCTAGGAAAGAGCAAGCTGGTCCCAAACGGAGTACATTTGAGAAAGGAAGTCATTGATGGACTGACTAGATTCTTGGCGCATCCGATGAAGTTGGCTCTGAAATTGATATTGATGAGCAAGACCAGTAGTCTGGTATTGTTCTTTCAAAAAATCCCAGATGCCCTTGGCATGAGTAGTGACAGAGTCAAGCTGAAAGCGACCAAACTGAAGACTGATAGAGGTAACAAATGTATTTCGAAACCAGGTAATGATTTGGTAATTTTTACTGTTCCAGTCCTTAAGTCGGTCTTCATATGTAGTAGCAGTAGTTTCAGCAGTGTCTTTCACTGGGTGGGTTACATCCCCGGTGATAATTCGCCAGAGCTTCTTTCCTTTGAGGAAGGAAGACATGGCTTGGGCCCACAAAACATAGTTGGAGCCATTCAAAATAACGGAAATGGAATGGGAGGCATCATGACGATCCATAATAATGGTTGAGTAGGGCTAAACTGATAGGAATAGACCTGTAGGAGCAAAATTAGGTAAAACAGAGTGTACTAGTGAGTCCAGAAGGTCGAAAATAGCTAGGAAATGTGGGCTGTGCAGAGATGATGTCAGCAGGCTGAAAAATGATGTCAGCGGTGCACGTTAGCGAGCATCTGCACGCGGGCTTACGGTAGCAATGGCGCCTTGACGCGTACACGTTAGCGAGCAACGGTGCGTCGGCTTCTGAGGCAGATGGCGCACGCAGGTGCACGATAGCAGAACGGCGCAGGAAAGCACAGAGATGTAGGCGCGTGAAGGCGTGTGTGAGAGTGGCAATGGAAGCAGAGACGCGCCGATCACAAATTCAGCGCGTGAGAGCACGTGACGGAGTTTCTGACGACGGGCGTGGTGCCGTTGGAATCGTAAGGAGATTCCGAGCTGTTTGGTGTATGCCACTGTGTACGGGACTAAGCACCAAAATTGAAGAGTGCCAGAATTGTATAACTGAGCTCTGATATCATGAAACAATTGTTTGAGAGAGTGAGAGAGAGAGAGAGAGAGCAACTGATAGCTCTGTATTAATCTGTAATGGTGCGTTTACAATGGAGAGAATGAGCTCTCTTTTATAAAGAGAATGGGATACAATGGAGCAATCATTTTACATTAAATAATAATGGAGCACTAAACTAAAGCTTGCCACACTATACTAAAGCTTGCCGAAAGTAGTACTAATGAACTAAAGTGATATCATATCTTCATAGGACTAAAGTCTAACTAAAGTATATCAGCACTAAAGTCTAACTAAAGTATATCAAATATTAACATATTTATATTAACAATGCCTATGGTCTTTTATTACCCAAACACCGACAACAACAATCCAACAGCCACCATCTCAAGAAACACCTCTTTGATGTCACAACTCAATTTTAATTGTCAAAAGAGGCCTTAGTTAATAGATGTGAATTGAGGTGATTATGTGTGGGTTATGGGTCGATCAATGTGAATTGAGGTGATTATGTGTGGGTTATGGGTCGATGTGATCGATTTAATGATTTGAACTTTTTGTTATAAATATTTTTTTAAAACTATTTTTTAGTAATTTTTATTATTTTAGATCTTTTTTTTTTTGAAAAAATTATCATTCAGTGTATTTTTAAAAATTTATTACACACTAATGAAAAAAAAATTATGATATTAATTATTGGTATTTATAATATTTGTCATTTTTTGTAAATAATTTATATTGACACCACTAGGTGTAATTCTCCCATTTTTTTTATTTTTCATTTTTTATGAAAAAAAATAAAAGTCTAATTTTTACTTTTCATAAATAATAAATAAATTATTAGATGAAAGATCCTTTTTAACACACAAAATATAAAAGTATAATATCATTTCTTTAGGGTGATGATCAGTGACGGAGCCAAGAAATTAAGGTAGAGGAGGCACTTTATAAGTTTAATTTTTTTTGGTGATCAATAATAAAATAATAATAATTTTATGAGCTAAATTTAAGTATAAAAATTTAATTATTTATTATTAATAGCAACTAATCAAAAATTTATAATAATGTGGAATAACTCGAATACAATAGTAATGTAAGTATGCAATTTTAGCACAAAAAATTACAAATTAAAATTCTTAATTTTAGAAAATAAAAGCAAATCATTTATAGCACAAATCATTATAAAATTTCTATAATTTTTATTTGATAGAAAAATATTAAAGAGATAGTATTGATTATAAAAATGTGTTTTGAATAGACATTTTTAGATAATTCTAGAAAATTATGTGGTGTTAATGACGTAGAGTTTTGGATATAAGAAATCACAACTCACACTAAGTGATTTACCTATTATCTTCTAATTACCTAATAATAATGAGTTATTATGTTCTATTCATAAAATTTGATACTATATTATTAATTTAAACCATCACATAAATAACATCACATGACGCTTTAAAAATACTAAATAAATTACATATTATGTGTGAATAATGCAACTCAAAGAAAAAAAAAAAAAATTCAAAATTAAAAGGGAACACGTGACCCTTTTGTCCAGTTGTGGCTCGGCCACTAGTGGTGATGGATCAGATTGAGCCCCGTTTGGGAACAGGCTAATTTAGTAACTTTTTGGCTAATTGGCTAAAAATGTTGGTAAGAAAAACCTATATGTTTGGGCCAACTTTTTGGCTAATTACGAAACGACGTGCAAAAAGTAGAGAGAAAAGGGAATCTTTGACTTTTTGGTATGGGTTGTTGGCTTTTTGGCTAAAAAGGTAACTTTTTGGCTTTTTGGCTAAAAAAGATTGTCCCCAAACGGGTCGACTTTTCACCTATCATCGATCATCTATCATTTATTTGAACTTAAATAAATTATAAAAAGTACATTTGTATCTTTTTGCTCAAATTATTAAGAGAAATGTTTTTTAGCTCTAAAAATTTGAGCATTAATGCCCCTAAATTTTCATTTTTGGTAATTTTGTTTTGTTTTGTTTTTTTTTTTTTTCCTTAACAGTTTTTCTGTTTTGCCTTTTTGGGAATTTCGGGACATTAGTGTCCAAAATTTCGAGTCCCTAATCAGTTTTGATTAATTAAACCGTTTATTCTGTAATGAATTAACTCGAGTCTTTTAATTTTAGCGGGGCACATGAATGTTGCACAATTGCTAACGAGTAACGTAGAGACATAATAGACAGAATAATTAATTTTGTGTTTGTTTGTGTTCTTTTACTTTTTATTAAAAAAAAAAGACATGTAAAAAAAATAGACAGAATAATTAATTTTTTTTTAATATTTTTTGATTTTTTAATTATTTTCTTACTTACCAAACAAGGATTAGCATTATTTAGCGTTTAGGGGTTGTTTTTTAATATTTTTTTTCGTCTTTAATTAATATTTTGGGTTTTACTTTAGTAGATTGATAGAAAAAGTTTTAAAAATTTTTTTAAATTGATTACTTTTATTAGATTTTTTTTTTTCAATTTTTTTTCCCCTATATTTTAGATTTGTCTACATAAGACAAACTATTAAGTTAAAAAAAAAAAATTGAGATATTTTTTAAAAAAAACCCACTAAATTCAAAAAATGTTTGGTAAAAAAAAAAAAAAATTCAAGTGCATGCCAAAAACCCATTAAGTTCGTTGAATGCACTTTGTGGCTGGGAAAAACATGGTATATGTGGATATAGATCATCTTCATTTCAAAGAAGAAATGATGATTTATATTTTATAACTGAAAGTTGTGAAAAATCAACACGAACAAATTTTATTTTAATTTAAAAAATGGTTAAGGGAGATATTTCAATCGGCAAATTATATCATTGGTCCTTTTAATTTGAACGAAATTTTATTTTAGTTCTTTTAATTTCAATTTGAACAATTTAAATTTTACACCATCAGTTTTGGTGCAATATTGTCTTCTTATCACTTACCTTATAATTTTTCATACAAAAAATCACGTTCAAAATTAGAGAGATCAATGAGGATTTCAAAATAAATTATAAAGACAACCGGTGGCACCTATAGTTTCTTTTGAATTCTATTTTGATCCCTCTAATTTTATATGTAGTTTTTTTTTATTTTTTATTTAGTTAACAACACATAATGGAGGGATATTATAACAAAATTAAAAATGTAAGATTTAAAGTATTCAAATTAAAACTATGGACAGTAAAGTGACATTTCATATAATGATATAATTTACCTTATTTCAAATTATATTTCAAATGTTTGATTTCTAATTATGAACCCGCACATACCAGCAACTGCACATGTGGTACGGGTTCAATTGAACCCACTAGATTTAGAAAAAATAGTTGAAAAAAATTTATATATATTTTTGAAAAATAATTTATTTTTACTTTTATACTTTGTCTTGATGATCAATTATATCTCCAGACTTTGAATAGTTTTAATTTTACTTTTAAAATTTTTGAAATCGTATCAATTTTGTCCTAACTGTTACATTTGAAACAAAAAAAAAAAAAAAAAAAAATTATATTTTGATTCCAAACTTAAAAAAAAAAAAAATACAAACCCACCATTTTCTACCCAAACTCATCCTCTCTTCTCTTCCTTCAATTCTTCCCTTTCTCCTCCGCCCTTACAAGCGCTGCCACACCACCTTAATCACTTAATTCTCTCACCCAACTTCTCTCAAACCCAATTTCATTGAAGATGAAGAGAAATTGAGATTGAAATGTTGGGTCACAGAGAGAGAGTCTTCAATTGGGTCCTTGAGAAGTTAGAGGAGAGAGAATTGGCCATCTCTGTTGTCTGGGTTTTCTGGGTCGATGTCAGAGGTAGATGCTAAGGGCTTGAAGTGTTAATGTATATATGGTATATATTCCTAGATATATTAGGTATTGATTTCCTAGATATATTAGGCATTCCTATAGTTAGGTCTCTTATGGGAATACTCTTTCTCATAATTAGATTTCTACTAGGATACTCTTTCTCAACCTATATATATAGGCCTTCTATTGTATAGGAAAATTTATTCAATACAATACATCTTATTATTTTCTCTCTTTACTATTCTAACATGGTATTAGAGCTATAGGTTAAGCTCTTGGTGTTCTTCGCCTTACCGGCGGGCAGTAGCCTTGCCTTAGCCCCCCGCCGGACCTCAACCCATTCCGCTGCTATATTTGTTTTTTAGTATTGCTTCGTGGTGATTTCTTCCTCTATCGGCTAATTTATTCCTACCCCAAATATCCTTATCATATATATATATATATATATATATTTTACTCGTAATCTATTTTTTTTTTGTGTTTCTGCTCCATTTTGTTTTTCCCTCTATTTCAACCTCAAATAGGTTTCTATCTTTAAACTATTTGAGTTTGATGGGGGGATATTATACCTATATCATAGTGAGCATGGTTATACACCATGCAAACCACCTAAGCTGCCTCCTTTGGTGTACAATCCAAGCCGTACTCTCTGGCGCACAACCCAAGTCGCCCCTCTCTGGCGCACAATCCAAGCCGCTGGTTTCTATCTTCAAACCTATTTGAGTTTGAGGGCAGGTATTATACCTATATCATGGTGAACATGGTTATACACCATGCAAACCACCTAAGTCGCCTCTTTTGGCGCATAATCCAAGCTACACTCTCTGACGCACAACCCAAGTTGCCCTTTTTTGGCACACAATCCAAGCCGCTTCCTTTGGTGCACCACTAAACTCGCTTCCTGGCGCACCATCCAAGTCGCCTCCTGGCGCACTCAGTCATCTGTTGCCATCATCATTCAACACCACGTCATAAGTTATGTATGTGCCACGCTTGCTAGTTCAACATCCAGTCTTTACAACGGTCCGGCATGATCCCGTAAATTGTCCCGACATTGATTTCGGTTAGCTTTTACATTCGTCCGGCATGACCCCTTTCAACTGTCCTGGTATTAATTCTAGCCAATTCCTACAATGGTCCAACATGACCATAAACTATCTCTCGGCATTAGTTCTAACCAGTTTCTACATTGGTTCGACATGACCTTAAATTGTTCTGGCATTAGTTTCAGCCAATTCCTATAATGGTCCGACATGACCATAAATTGTCTGCCGGCTTTAGTTTCGGCCTCTGATCTATTTTAAGCACCTTTGCGCTCCCGTTCAGATTTTGCAATCTATTTGCCTTTTATTTTATTTAGTATTATTTCAGATTTTAGTTTCTCTCTCCAAACTCAAGATGTCTATCCTTCTTGAGTTTGAGGAGGGATGTTAATGTATATATGGTATATATTCCTACATATATTAAGTATTGATTTCCTAGATATATTAGGTATTACCATAGTTAGGTTAGGTCTCTTATGGGAAACTCTTTCGTATAGTTAGATTTTTAGTAGAATACTCTTTTTCAGCCTATATATGTATATATAGGCTTTCTATTGTATATGACAATTTATTCAATAAAATACATATTATTTTCTTTCTCTACTATTCTAACATGGAGGATGAGAGAGATAGAGAAGAGTAGAGAGAGAAAGTAGGTGGCAGAGTGGTGGTGGTGGTGGTAGTGGTGGTGTGACGACCCAGAATTTTTCCCTCCGCTCGAGCGGACTTTTGGGGTTCCCAGCAATTTTGCAGACGGCTTGAGATTCTGGGAGTTAAGAATTTCCGCTCTAGCGGAGGAGTTGACGCTCGAGCGGACTGCCTTGTTGGTCTGTGCACGCTCGAGCGTAGGAAGGGATGCTCGAGCGTGAAAAGTAAGATTGCCCTTGACATTGTAGTAGTGTATTTGGAACCTTCTTATTTTATTTTGGAGTATTGATTGAGATGGTAATTTGATGGTAAAGTAAGATTGGACCAAAAACTTTAATTTGAATAATTTCTTTACGATCAGCCGCCACTCTTTTGCCCTTTTCTTTTTCCACACTTTGAATTTGGATGTGAGGTTAGAACCATTGGAAAGCTTATTTCCGGGGCTTCAATTTGGACACAAGAACGACCTGAAACGGAGTCCGGATGGGAGAGTTATACCTGTTCGAAGTTTTGAAATCTGTGCTGGAAGCAGGTCCGCTCGAGCGTGGGAAGTGACGCTCGAGCGTGGGACACGAATTCAGCGTGTTTAAAGCCTCTTTTCTAGATCATTCTTCACATTTTTCATTTCCCCTCTTCTTCCCTCTCACCTAGGTCCGAAAACCCTAGGTCCTTGATTTCCAAAACCTTCCATTTCCCTTAGTTTAGATCAAGATCACCCATCAAGAAGCGAAGAAGCTTGAAGATTATTATGTTCTACCGATTAGAATTTCGAGATTTTGGAGGATTCTTCTCAATCTTGCTCCTTTGTTTGTTCCTCGAGGTAGGGGTTCTAATCCTCTTCAATACTTACATCAAGGTATAGATTTGTGGTATTTCCATTGTATAAATGTACGAATTTGCATTTTTTAGCATATAGAGTAAATTATGAGATTTGGGAATTTCGGGTTTGAAGCATTGAGGGTTCAATTGATGGGTTAAGGTGATGGAGTATGACCCTTAGATGTATAATCAAGGGGAAAATTGGGATGTAAGGTCATGGTATGAGAAGTTTGAATTTTTATGGAAAACTTTATTTTTCTTGAAACCCTAGGTTAATTTGTGATAATAAATAATGATTTTGCCCAAATTGAAAATAGAATCATGAAATTGGTGGGTTGAATTATACGTGTACAAGTTTAATTGGATTTTTGAGATGTTTCGAAATAATGTTAAAAATTTGCATATGAACTATATTACGAGCATTGTGAATCATGTTAAAATGAGAAAGGAGATTAAGGGAAATGATTTAGAGAAGTAATGTGTGACTTCATATGTGTGTAGGACACGCTTCGGGAGGAATAAATGCTCCACCAACACACTGTGAGTAATAGTACGAAGATGTACATTTTATTTACCATTGATAATTATTATCATTAACGCTCTGTTTCTTGTAAGTGTTACACGAACATGTTACATGAACATTTATCATGATTGAAAGTCAAGGTGAACGTTGAAAGATTGGCATACATCGGTATGACTTTGAAATGACTCTGTTCTATCAATAACGAGTAATAATTCTCTATGATCTATAAGCAAACTACATCGTTTCTTAATGAATAAATGGAATTATGGTTATCTTTAAACTAAGTACTTGTATGAAACGGAGATTATTCCATTATGTTACATGTGGACCCGAGGTCGTTAAGAACCTATGACAAGCATGCAAATGTTTAACATTCTTATGGGACTCACGTTAGGATGCGCTTTATTCTGTCCTTATTAAGCATATGGTAATGATATATGTGGCCTCAGTTAACAGTTGTTATTATTATTATTCAGTTGTCTGCGAGACACCTGTATTAATTTGTAACCAAGCTATGGGAAACTTATGGGCATTATTGCATAATGGTATTCTACGAAAACTGGAATTATTTCTATTACTGTTCCAATTATGCTATGCTAAGACATGATATGATGATTCGGTTTTTAAGACTTATGAAATTCTGGTATGGAGCAAAGTGCTGTACGGAACAAAGTACTGCAATGCGAGTTACCTCTAGAATCCGTACGAGCCACCTCTTGAGTCCATACATATGTGAAAGTTATGAGGCCAATGGCCATTTTGTATGAAGTATGAAGCAAAGTGCTGTACGGAACTAAGTGCTGCAATGCGAGTTACTGCTAGAATCCGTACGAGCCACCTCTTGAGTTCATACATGTAAGACAAGGGCTTTATGCCATTACATGGGCTTTATGCCAATCTGATAAGGGCTTATGCCGTTCTGATATGAAACAAAGTGCTATACGGAACTAAGTGCTACGACGTGAGTCACCTCTAGAATCCGTGTGAGACACCTCTTGGGTTCATATATCTATATGTTCAAGGGCTTAATGCCAATCTATGTTCAAGGGCTTCATGCCAACTTTTCAAGCGCTACATGCCATCTTTTAAGGGCTTTTATGCCATATGTTTCAAGGGCTTTAATGCCAATGTGTTTCAAGGGCTTTATGCCATTCTGATAAGGGCTTCATGCCATTTTGTTAAGGGCTTTATGCCATTTTGTTAAGGATTTCATCTTTGTTACATTAAGGGCTTAAAGCCACTGTGTTTAAGATTGGGCCCAAGGCCGTTCTGTAAAAGATACTTTAAGTATAAATGATTTTGAACATGATTATACTATACAATGTTTAATGAAATCTGTATTTTGAGTTACAAAATGTTTTACATGATAAGTAATTTCTGAAATGAGAAAAATGCTATGAACTTCTGACATGTTTATGATATGATACGCTTTTTGGATAATTTTCCCAAAATGCCTAGATGCGCTACGAAACCCCGAATATTCAAGATATGACAAGTTTTCTAAAAAAGATACTTTGCTATGCATACAGAAACAAATAAACCATATGTTCTCTTTATTGATAAATGCACGGATATGTATTATAATTCACGTTGAGTATTGAATTGTTATGTGCTATTATTCACTGAGCTTGACTCACTTTATTTTATGTTTGTTTCTGTAGGCACTCAACCTGGAGGTCAACCTTAACTTGTGGCTTCTGTTACCCAGTTGTCAATACCTGAGTATCTAAGCTCTTAGATGTTGACCGTTCAAGTTATGGAGTTTTGCTAAGTTTTAAATTATACTCTAAATGTCTGTTAAGATCAATGTATATGTATATGTACATAACTGTCTTTAGATGCACGTCTTTGTATATTTATCTGCATTATGTAATTTGTGATCCTGGCATGGTAGTGGTAGCTCAATGGATATTATGTTATGCTATTATATGTTATTATATGCTTCCATTCAGGCCCCCTAGGTTATATTCATCAGGTTTTATGTCCGTTTCTGAGGTGGTCATGCCCAAACTTTTAGGGGCGAGTTTGGGGTGTGACAAGTGGTATCAGAGCATGAGTTGCTATCTCACACACGGATCCATTGAGCTGTAGGATGTCTAGAAAAGACTTAGGCCTCATGCATGACATCTTTAAAGCATACGAAAAGACTGATAGCAACGGTAAATGTAATTTGTTCACGTTAACGATTATGAGCCATGTTTATTGTACATTCCTTGTGTATATACTGTGATTGATTGTCGTGTAGAGCATGGCGGGAATAAGGATAGAGGATCACATCGGATTGGTTAGACAAATGAAAAGGGAAAATGATTGGTAAGTAATGCACATGCAATTTTTGGTTGTTATTTTGAACTGATAGTGACCTATCATTTATTTAGATGAATTGTGAATTGCTTAAACACTAAGTATGGAATATTTATGATATAGGTATGTCTTCCTTGTCATGGTACTATTTGGACCTATGATTTAAAAAGTTATTGTGATACGTACTTTGATAAGTTGTGTTTTATATAATAGTTGAATCATGTTACGTATGACATTTGTAAGAAAGTTATGTATCTGATGACCCACATAAGAAGTGAATTATTCTATTTTGTTAAGCGCATGACAATGACATGATATGACAAGCAATGCTTTATTTTCTGATATGTTATGTTACGAATTAAGGAATGATCCATATATGTAAAAGTATTCATGGCATCCTTAGTACAAGGCCCTTACTCGGGGGTAATAATACCGTGGTCTTATGGCCCTTGCCCGGGGGTAATAATACCGTGGTTGAAGTATGTTACAAGATATCTCTTGCCACCGACGGTCTTGTACGGGTGGATTATGTTTTGCCATCGACGATCTTGTACGGATGGTACCACCGACGGTCTTGTACGGGTGGGTTATGACTAAGCATAAACTCTGATTTCTATTTTTGATTCAAGGATAATTAAGAATATGTGTGAATATGTTTCTATTTATCTGTTTCGTTTATGTGTAATCGGGATTTGATTATGGAATCCGTGATATGTGATCTGAAGTCTGTAATCTGGTTTGTTTACGTGTATTCTGTAATTTGCAATTAGGATTTCTTGTAAGAAATGATTGAATGATATAAAGGACCTCACCCACATCATGTGTCTACTTACATGAGATTAAAAAAAAAAAGAAAGGCAGCTATTGACTACGTCGAAGTCAAACTAAATGATTGGTAAATAGATAGGCTACCGCAAGAATTCAAATCCTGCCTTTGTATATTAAGTGACTTAAGATTGAGAAATCATTTCTGTGAAATATTTCTGTGTACCTATGCAAATGTTTGATATTGTGACATTGTCCTATATCACTTATAAGGAAGTTATGATGTGAGCTGTTCTGCATTATCTCGTGGATTTTGGTGAAAACAAATGGACATGGAAATAATCCATTTTGCTAATGGGTTAGCGATACGTACTGGGCATTTACCATCTCTTGCATGTTTAAACAACTTTGTACAATACTCACTACGTGATTATAAATTAATTTACGACTATATTGAATTAATCTTACCAAGAATTACGTCTTAGCAAGAATTACGAACTTTGATGTTACGAGATCGAATTACTCCTTTGTTATACTATTGCATATGTTGTTTGATAATATGGAATCTGGAAGGATGTGATTCTTATGGTTACTGTATCCTTAACGAGATTTATGCTCCTATGAATGGATCTGATAGAATCTACGTACGCGGAATAACTGAAAACTCTATTTATGTTAACGGATTGAGCCAGATCACTAGTTTCTAATTCTGTATGACCGGTTGCTAACTCACTATAGTTACAAATTGTGAAATACGAAACCTTGTGATTGACCTCGTGTCTTCCAGTAAGAAAAGGAAGAATCGTTTTAGTAAAAAAAAAAAAAAAAAAAAGGAGGCCAAATTAATTGATGCTATGACAAGAAAAAGAGCTAGCCAAGGAAAATGTTATACCTTACGGTTATGAATGATTAGTCAAGTATGCCTTTGAATTCGATCTTTGGTCTTGTTTTGATAATTGTATTTATTATTCAGATTTGAACTTATGATAGCATAATCAGGTATCTATACTGGGGATCCTTCTTCCCATCATTCAGATCTTGTCAAGAATTAGTATATATGGTTTTGAATCCACATAACGATATGCTTTTGATGTGTTTTCGTAAATGGAATATGACTTGAAACTTGTCACTGTATGGGTGACTGCTGGAATGGAATATATCGTGCCTCTTAGACCGAACCTTATTTCGTAGGTTCTAAGACCTGATTCAATGATGCATAATCGGACTTTAATCTAGCCATGTAATTAAGTTATTTTGGGAACTATATGTAACTGTAATGATTATGTACCACCGAGTAAATTGCATTATAAGATTCACCTAAGGAATTACTTAACAAGATAAGTTTGAACGTGTACTCTCTAATGAAAAGTACCTATGAACTATTGACGCTGGGCCGATCTAGTTAGAGACTTAGTGGAGAGTACTTTCATTATGATTGAAATTAATGCATACTGTAGGAATTTATAAATCATGTTTTTCAGTCCTTGTTTTGTACTTTAAAGTGTTTATGGTGAAATCCCCTGAGCAATTAAGGTTAAGTAGTGAAACCATGTTTAAGGATGCCTATCTATTTAACAAGAAACGTATCTGTTACACTTGGAATAATTGAATAAGAAATTGGAAGCCTTAAAGGTTTAATTATCTGAAATTGATTATATATCTGTGATCAGCATAATTTTTATGTAATCTTAAGTATGTTTACGAGATTTCAATTTCAGAATGATTTAACGATTGGATTTTGTCCTATATGCTTTAGTCTTCTTATGTATGGAAAAAATAAGGGTTGAAAGAAGAACATAGATCTTCTAGGGAGCAAATGAGAAAGTGAAAAGGGTGTAGAAATCCTAAAGCTTAAGGTATGTTTGTTCGGCCTCTCTTGAAGTTAAGTGGGAATTCCTCTATGTAATTTTCTTTAAGGAGTAATTGTATGATGGTCTTCACTGTTCTTTTTTTTTAAATGTCAAGTGGAATAAAGTATTGGTGATCCTTTCCTATCCCAAGTGTGGATCTAGTTTTGGAACATTACAAGGTGTGTTTCCGTTTATGTTTGAATTGTCTTCTATATAGTTTCTTCAATTTCGAGGACGAAATTTCTTAAGGAGGGAAGGATGTGACGACCCAGAATTTTTCCCTCCGCTTGAGCGGAGGATTTGACGCTCGAGCGGACTTTTGGGGTTCCCAGCAATTTTGCAGACGGCTTGAGATTCTAGGAGTTGAGAATTTCTGCTCTAGCGGAGGAGTTGACGCTCGAGCGGACTACCTTGTTGGTCTGTGCACGCTCGAGCGTAGGAAGGGGCGCTCGAGCGTGAAAAGTAAGATTGCCCTTGACATTGTAGTAGTGTATTTGGAACCTTCTTATTTTATTTTGGAGTATTGATTGAGATGGTAATTTGATGGTAAAGTAAGATTGGACCAAAAACTTTAATTTGAATAATTTCTTTACGATCAGCCGCCACTCTTTTGCCCTTTTCTTTTTCCACACTTTGAATTTGGATGTAAGGTTAGAACCGTTGGAAAGCTTATTTCTGGGGCTTCAATTTGGATACAAGAACGACCTGAAACGGAGTCCGGATGGGAGAGTTATACCTGTTCGAAGTTTTGAAATCTGTGTTGGAAGCAGGTCCGCTCGAGCGTGGGAAGCGACGCTCGAGCGTGGGACACGAATTCAGCGAGTTTAAAGCCTCTTTTCTAGATCATTCTTCACATTTTTCATTTCCCCTCTTCTTCCCTCTCACCTAGGTCCGAAAACCCTAGGTCCTTGATCTCCAAAACCTTCAATTTCCTTTAGTTTAGATCAAGATCACCCATCAAGAAGCGAAGAAGCTTGAAGATTATTATGTTCTACCGATTGGAATTTCGAGATTTTGGAGGATTCTTCTCAATCTTGCTCCTTTGTTTGTTCCTCGAGGTAGGGGTTCTAATCCTCTTCAATACTTACATCAAGGTATAGATTTGTGGTATTTCCATTGTATAAATGTACGAATTTGCATTTTTTAGCATATAGAGTAAATTATGAGATTTGGGAATTTCGGGTTTGAAGCATTGAGGGTTCAATTGATGGGTTAAGGTGATGGAGTATGACCCTTAGATGTATAATCAAGGGGAAAATTGGGATGTAAGGTCATGGTATGAGAAGTTTGAATTTTTATGGAAAACTTTATTTTTCTTGAAACCCTAGGTTAATTTGTGATGATAAATAATGATTTTGCCCAAATTGAAAATAGAATCATGAAATTGGTGGATTGAATTATACGTGTACAAGTTTAATTAGATTTTTGAGATGTTTTGAAATAATGTTAAAAATTTGCGTATGAACTATATTACTAGCATTGTGAATCATGTTAAAATGAGAAAGGAAATTAAGGGAAATGATTTAGAGAAGTAATGTGTGACTTCATATGTGTGTAGGACACGCTTCGGGAGGAATAAATGCTCCACCAACACACTGTGAGTAATAGTACAAAGATGTACATTTTATTTACCATTGATAATTATTATCATTAACGCTCTGTTTCTTGTAAGTGTTACACGAACATGTTACATGAACATTTATCATAATTGAAAGTCAAGGTGAACGTTGAAAGATTGGCATACATCGGTATGACTTTGAAATGACTCTGTTCTATCAATAACGAGTAATAATTCTCTATGATCTATAAGCAAACTACGTCGTTTCTTAATGAATAAATGGAATTATGGTTATCTTTAAACTAAGTACTTGTATGAAACGGAGATTATTCCATTATGTTACATGTGGACCCGAGGTCGTTAAGAACCTATGACAAGCATGCAAATGTTTAACATTCTTATGGGACTCACGTTAGGATGTGCTTTATTCTGTCCTTATTAAGCATATGGTAATGATATATGTGGCCTCAGTTAACAGTTGTTATTATTATTATTCAGTTGTCTGCGAGACACCTATATTAATTTGTAACCAAGCTATGGGAAACTTATGGGCATTATTGCATAATGGTATTCTACGAAAACTGGAATTATTTCTATTACTGTTCCAATTATGCTATGCTAAGACATGATATGATGATTCGGTCTTTAAGACTTATGAAATTCTGGTATGGAGCAAAGTGCTGTACGAAACAAAGTACTGCAATGCGAGTTACCTCTAGAATCCGTACGAGCCACCTCTTGAGTCCATACATATGTGCAAGTTATGAGGCCAATGGCCATTTTGTATGAAGTATGAAGCAAAGTGTTGTACGGAACTAAGTGCTGCAATGCGATTCTTGCTAGAATGACCTGAGCCACCTCTTGAGTTCATACATGTAAGACAAGGGCTTTATGCCATTACATGGGCTTTATGCCAATCTGATAAGGGCTTATGCCGTTCTGATATGAAACAAAGTGCTATACGGAACTAAGTGCTACGACGTGAGTCACCTCTAGAATCCGTGTGAGACACCTCTTGGGTTCATATATCTATATGTTCAAGGGCTTAATGCCAATCTATGTTCAAGGGCTTCATGCCAACTTTTCAAGGGCTACATGCCATCTTTTAAGGGCTTTTATGCCATATGTTTCAAGGGCTTTAATGCCAATGTGTTTCAAGGGCTTTATGCCATTCTGATAAGGGCTTCATGCCATTTTGTTAAGGGCTTTATGCCATTTTGTTAAGGATTTCATGCTGTTCTGTTAAGGGCTTAAAGCCACTGTGTTTAAGATTGGGCCCAAGGCCGTTCTGTAAAAGATACTTTAAGTATAAATGATTTTGAACATGATTATACTATACAATGTTTAATGAAATCCGTATTTTGAGTTACAAAATGTTTTACATGATAAGTAATTTCTGAAATGAGAAAAATGCTATGAACTTCTGACATGTTTATGATATGATACGCTTTTTGGATAATTTTCCCAAAATGCCTAGATGCGCTACGAAACCCCGAATATTCAAGATATGACAAGTTTTCTGAAAAAGATACTTTGCTATGCATACAGAAACAAATAAACCATATGTTCTCCCTATTGATAAATGCACGGATATGTATTATAATTCACGTTGAGCATTGAATTGTTATGTGCTATTATTCACTGAGCTTGACTCACTTTATTTTATGTTTGTTTCTGTAGGCACTCAACCTGGAGGTCAACCTTAACCTGTGGCTTCTGTTACCCAGTTGTCAATACCTGAGTATCTAAGCTCTTAGATGTTGACTGTTCAAGTTATGGAGTTTTGCTAAGTTTTAAATTATACCCTAAATGTCTGTTAAGATCAATGTATATGTATATGTACATAATTGTCTTCAGATGCACGTCTCTGTATATTTATCTGCATTATGTAATTTGTGATCCTGGCATGGTAGTGGTAGCTCAATGGATATTATGTTATGCTATTATATGTTATTATATGCTTCCGTTCAGGCCCCCTAGGTTATATTCATCAGGTTTTATGTTTGTTTCTGAGGTGGTCATGCCCAAACTTTTAGGAGCGAGTTTGGGGTGTGACAGGTGGGGTGGTTGTGGAAGAGAGATGATGGTTTGAAGAGAGAGAGGTGAGAATGAATATGACAATGAGGTGACGGTGGTGGGGCAGGAATTGAATTGAGAATGTTGAAATTGGGAATGTATGAGACTAAAGGGTGTAGTTGAATCATTTATTGCTCACCTAGTTGAAATGTTGATATATTATCTATTTGTGCATTTATTTTCTGTTTAGAAATGATTGCTTTGGACTACCGGTGGAGGGTAATATTGATTGTTGTAGACAATGCATGATGATTAGGTAAACTAAAACTAATCAATTGGGTGTGTCATAGAGTATGACGGTTGATAGAATACATTAACTTCATGTATTGATAGATTGTGTATATGACCAATGTGTTTATGTGCATTATGTGTAGACGGTTGATAGAAGACATTAACTTTATGTATTGACTGATTGCGTATATGATTATGTGTTTATGTGCATTGCTTGTGTATGGGAGGAGATGGGGGATGTACTCCACGGTTTAGGGGAAGATGGGAGATGTAACTCTAAACCGGTTAATGGTTATGGGAAGATGGGGGATGGACCCAAGGATGTAGCTCATATGCTCTCCCATTGTAGTAGTGATACAACTCATACGCTTATCTATTGGAATGTTGATATAGCTCATATGCTTATCTGTTGAAATGTTGATATAGCTCATATGCTTATCTGTTGAAGTGTTGATATAGCTCATATGCTTATCTATTGGAATGTTGATATAGCTCATATACTTATCTGTTGTAGTAGTGATATAGCTCAGATACTTATCTATTAAAAAGTTTGTTTGATTTGATATAGCACTAAAATGTATATCATCATCGTTTGTGAAGTATGGAAGTGGTTTATGTGCTATTGATACAACACCAAAATGTGTATCCACCTTAAATTTTCGAAAGTGTTCTAGTGGTGAATTATAATCACATCAAAGGTTTTGGCCAGAGTACTGAGCCTTGTTTTCAAACTTAATGTTAAATAAGAAATGGAAAGTGAATTGTAACATAGACTTGATTGTCATGGAGTTGTAATAAGATGTAAATGGATGTGTAAGTGTTGACCATGTATCTGTTGCTAATCTTTTAGTCATTGTTCATAGTTGGTTTAGTGTATTTCTACTGGGCTGTGGCTCACCCTTTATGGGACATCATTTTCAGGTACTGGTAGCGTGCCACCTCCAAGGACATAGCTTGGGAGGATAGAGACAGACAGATTTCACTTGTTGTTTTGCTTTCTTGATGTATTACCTGTAAATTCAAGCCAAGGGCTTAAGATGTATTGAGTTAGTACTCTTCTTTTTGTAACCAAGTATTTACTTGGAAAGCTGTAAGCCCGTAGGGCATTTATTTTTGTTGATTAGCATGTAATATTCTTGTAAGAGCTACTCTGACGAATAGAAGTGTGGTTGATTTCTCTTATATCTTGCATGTCTAAATGATGGGTTTTATGTATTATTTTGAGGGCGTTACACTGTCAAGTTTTGGGGTTTGGATTTCGAGTTATTAAAGTGAACCCAAAAATGAAAAAGAAGTTAAATGATGAATCTTATGTTTGTGTTTGGTTTGGTGTCCAAAAATTCAAAACACCCACCTGCTGTCGGTTTCAGTTTTCTCAAGTTTGAAGTACTGAAAAAGTTCAGTTGCCAA
This sequence comes from Camellia lanceoleosa, assembly GCA_025200525.1. Taxonomy (NCBI): domain Eukaryota; kingdom Viridiplantae; phylum Streptophyta; class Magnoliopsida; order Ericales; family Theaceae; genus Camellia; species Camellia lanceoleosa. The sequence goes on along the minus strand of CM045767.1, from coordinate 9,098,211 downwards.
CACCTCATTTTCTTTGCTATTATTAAATTTTCTGTGCTACCAAACAGGGAGCAAGAGACACAATAAAGTCAGAAAGTGATACTTGGAACAAACCTTGGTCTCTACAGTGATGCCCTATAGATTAAAGGATTAAAATTTGTAATATAGAAGAGAAAGCTCCAAATCCTCTTCCACAACAAAGGCAAACTCATTGTTCGAGCTCGGCCACCACACCTCTAACCACTATGCTTGAAGCCCAACATTTTCAATCCTGTAATGCACAATCTTCTCACCAAATCTCCAAGAAAACCCATCAACAAAATCCAGAATTTGACATGATGCATTCAATTTTTTATCTAATTTCACAGACCCATTATCCGTGAGACAAGCTCCAAGAATGGGTTTTGGGGTTTGGATTTGGAAAGGGTTTGACGAGATGGTGGATTTGAAGAATGAGAGCAAGCTGGCTTTGGTCCTCTAATGGTGTTTGGGATTCTTGGTTGTCTATGGTTTGGTTCTAGGAATTTTCAGAGATTTCTTGAGAAGGAAGATGATTGGTTTTCAGAGGGTGGGTTTACATATTCCTTTTGAAATTTAGGGCTAAAACGTATTTTTTTAAAACTTTTTTCATTTTAAATGTGTCGACAGAGGTAAAATTGACACAATTTCAAAAATTTTGAGAGTAAAATTGAAATTATTTGAAGTCTAAGGGTGTAATTGATCATCGAGGCAAAGTATAAGGGTACAAATATTTTTTTTTCTATATTTTAGATAAAATTAAACTCATTAATTTATAAAAATTGGCATCATTATAATTAACGTAAGATAATTAAACTGTTTAAAAAGCAGTCATCTTTATATTTGTCTAAAACCCCACTACAATCAACAATAAACTCTTAAGTAATTTTGTTGGATATCTAAGACTAAACATGTAAATGTTTATTGAAGCTAGGTTTTATATTTTTTTTTTCTTTTTTTTGTTGTTGTAATAATTGAACATATACGAAGTTATATGTATATGTGGTAATTAGAATTAAAGCCTATAGTGATTGGCATTGTTTCAGTAAAGTGCAAGAAGGGTGCCAGCCACAAACGGGAGCAAATGCGCATCAACCAAGCGCACGCTTGTCGAGAAGTCGCTTATGACATCGACAAGGTATATGAATGCCAAGTAAGAATCGCCAAAAAGTGATTATGAGAAAAGAATGTGTCATATCAGTGGAAGAGAAATTAATGAAATGGGACGTGCTCAGACCGGACAATAATACAATAATAAAAAACTCCTATAAATAGAAGATCTTCCCCTGAAGCAAAGTGTGGGGACATATTTTTTGGATAGCAACATATGGCCAAGGTGGCACCGAAGTGCCAACCAAGGTGCCATGTGTCCTTGACTTGACGCCGAGGTAATTTTGGCTAGGCCGAGGTTATTTGCAGAGATACTGGAATTCGAGATAAGCGGATAAGTTACAAGAGTCCTAGAATGAGGGAGGACTGCAGCCTAGATAAAGATAAAGCTCTTAGGGAGTTTATCTTTATCTGTTTGAGAGTCTTGGATAGGCATTGAGCCAAAATCCATTGAAGCTAGGCTTCTATAAGGATCAAGTCAGTGTTGGTTATAAAAGTAAAGCACCCTCGTGGGTCTAAGGTACGCTTTTTTGTATTCTGAATAGTGAGTTAAACACTTTTGCTATCTTTGAGAGATAACTGACTTGATCATTGGAGTGCTCCCGAGTGGACGAACCACCGCCGGAGTCTTTTTCTTTCTGTGACAGGTCGTTTGGACATAATCTATTCTGCTAGTGTTTTCCAACTGAGTAACTATTTAACAGTGTGGTCAGAAAACAACACATACAAACTTGGTGCCGTCTGTGGGAAAGAAAGAAAAATAGATGGCCAACGATGAATAAAAAAAAAAGGTTGGGGACGACATCCCTACTGGGAATGGTAAGCACATTAACCCTAATGTGGAGGAGGATAACTACAACGAAGAAACTCGAGATCAGAATGCCGAAGAGAAAGACGTTGGCAAGGAAGGCGGCGTACCAAAGAAGTCAGACACGGGCAGGTATTATAACGAGGACGACCTCCAAGTATGAAAGGATAGATGCCTATGGTGGGACGGCGAGATGAAGGGACTGGGGAACAAATTGGCGGACCTATAGTTGGTCGTCAATTTCATGATGCAATACAACGTCATACAGCTGCCATTCCCGTTACAAGGCACACCGATTCCAGCGGCTAAGAACAATGCCCAGAAAAGGGGGCAAAAAGCAGTCTCTACGGTCCCCCAGCACACCAGGACCGAGGAACACTCTTACCGGCCTTCAAGGGAGGTCGGGCGAAGAGAGTCAAAAAGGGGAGATTCTTGAAGGACGCATCGCACCAAGGAAGCCGACCCCAAAGAACATCGGCATGTTCAAGGAAAGGAACTGTGTTTTGACGCAACTAATGGAGAAAAGTCTAAGAGGACTCATAACGACACTGGGAGTAGCACACCGAAAAGGCTGAAATCCGTTGATAGCTGAGCTCCTGGACGGACCAAGGAGGATCTGAGGGATTACCTCCAGAGGAAGCGACAAGATGCCGAGGTAACCTCACCAGTCAAGCCGAGAACACCGTTCTCAGTAGAATTAGACAAGTTTGAAGCCCCAAAGAGGTTTAATATGCTGAGATTCCAGATATACGACGATAAGTCGGACCCTAACTTTCACGTCGGCTTATACCTGAACTCAATGGCACTGTACACTGGGAACGAGCCGTTGCTCTGCAAAATGTTCCCCTCATCCTTTGGGGAAATTGCATTAGACTGGTTTCACAAGTTGCTGAAAGGAACTGTGAAAAGTTGGGGAGGCCTGGCCGAGATGTTTGTGGCCAGGTTTGTGACAAACAAACTGCAACCATTGAGGGTAGACGCCCTGATGGCTCTGAGAATTGGCGAGGATGAAAGCCTTAGGGCCTATGCCAAAAGGTATTATGAGGTGTTCAACTAGATACCAAGATGCAACCAAGAGGTGGCGGTCGTGTCTTTTAAGAACGGCCTGAAAGATGATTGCTTGCTTCGAAAATCACTGGCAAAGACATTGCCAAAAAGTATGGAGGAACTTATGGCCAGGATAGAAAAGTATGCCAGGGTCGAGGAGAACACGCCAAGGACAAAAGCGTCGAAACAAGAGAAGAAAAATGGCTCGCCGAAGCGAGGCCGAGGTAATGGTGGATACAATAATCCAGAAACAGGACTAAGGGCTGCACAGGCAGTCACAACGATATTCCAAATTTCAATCTACAAAGTCTTGGAAAGAATTCGGAATCAGCCCTATTACAGAGCACTAGAAAAGTTTCCTGGCGAATTTATGGGAAGAAGTCTAGGGAAACATTGTGCCTACCACAATGAGGATGGGCATCTAACTCAAGGGTGTAGAGCCCTAAAGGCACATCTGGAAGACCTGATAAGACAGGTTCATTTAAGAGACCTGATAGATGAGACCAGGACAAGGGAAGAGCAAGCGAGACTGCTTCAGGCACCAGCAGCACCACCCCCGCTAGCACTACAACCACAGGCAGGTGAATCTCGAGTGATCAATGTGATTCACTCAAAGGTGAATGAGAACGAGATATATGGGGAAACTCAGAAGGTAAAACATTTGCAACATGTGTACCAGGTCCGGTAGAAGAGACCTAGGGTAGACGGGCGCCGGGGACCAGTGGTGTCTTTTACTGAAGATGACCTAGAGATGGTGCAGCATCCACATAATGATGCCTTAGTAATATCCCTCTAGATTGGAGAATGCCAGGTAAAGCGAATTCTAATCGACCAGGGCAGTTCTTGTGACATCATGTATGTCAGATGTTACAAGGAGCTTGGCTTTCATCAAGATGATCTGGAGCAGAAACAATCCAATGGTCCAATGGTTGGGTTCAATGGAACGCCGACATGGCCCCTAGGGGCTGTAAGTTTGGAGGTGCAGGCTGGCACCAAGAAGGTAAAAATTGAGTTCATAATAATTGACACTCTTTTCCATTACAATGCTATCTTGAGAAGGCCATGGTTGCATGCAATGGGGGCTGTTCCCTCAACATTGCACCAGCTATTGCGATTCCCAACAGAGCATGGAATTGAAGAGGTTAGAGGGGATCAAGTGCAGGCAAAGAATTGCTCTATAGCAGCAATGAAATCCACCTACAACATACGAGAAGCAGAAGCAACAGAGATTGAAGATGAGGACATGGAGGTCCTTGAGGACGTCGGCAAAGAACTAGCTGAGAGAAGTGAAAAAGCCCTAAAGAAGATCTTGGTCCAGCAAGGAGATGAAGAGCACTTCTTCCTTCTCGGCTCAGGCTTGGCCGATGTGGAAGAAAAGGAACTAGAGGCATTCTTGAGAGTAAACCTTGAGGTGTTTACTTGGGCACCGTACAAGATGCCAGGAATTGACCCTGAGGTCACTTACTATAGACTGAATGTGGACAGGTCGGCTAAACCTGTCATCCGGTGAGCAAGAAAGCCGACATTGATGCATGTTGAAGCAGTAGAAGAAGAAGTAGATAAACTTCTAGAGGCCAGAGCTATTCGAGAGGTAAATTACCCAACATGGTTATCAAAAAAGGTGGTTGTAAAGAAAAAGAATGAGAAGTTGAGGGTTTGCGTGGACTTCACCAGCCTGAACAAGGCTTTTCCCAAAGACAGTTTCCCACTACCCAAGATTGACCAATTGATGGATGCCACTTCAGGGCATGGAAGGATGAGCTTCCTAGATGCTTATAGAGGGTACCATTAGATAGCTATGTACCCCCCAGATGAGGAAAAGACTGCATTTATTACCCCAAAAGGGCTATATTGCTACAGAGTGATGCATTTTGGATTGAAAAATGCAGGAGCAACTTACTAAAGATTGGTGACTAAGATGTTCAGACATCTAATTGGCAAAACTGTAGAGGTATACATTGATGACATGGTCATAAAGACCAAGGAACCTGAAGATCATCTGGCCAACCTAAAGACAGTTTTTGACATCCTAAGGACATTTTGGCTCCGACTCAATGCATCGAAGTGTGCATTTGGAGTTGGGTCAGGGAAATTCCTAGGATACTTGGTCACCAGAAAGGACATTGAGGCAAGTCCGAATCAAATCAAGGCCATTCTAGAGTTAGAGAGCCTAACATCGGCAAAGCAAGTGCAGATGTTGACTGGAAAGGCTGCAGCCCTAAACAGATTCATAAGCAGAAGTTCTGATAAATGCAAACCTTTCTTCAGCCTAGTAAAGAAAGCCACAGATTTCTTATAGACAGAGAAGTGCGAAGTCGCCTTGGCCAACTTGAAGAAATACTTGACCACAGCTCCAGTTCTCTCAAATCTAGTACATGGAGAGGAGTTGCTCTTATATTTGGTGGTCTCAGAGCATGCAGTAAGTGCAGTAATAATCAGGGAAGATAACGGAGAGCAGAGGGTAGTTTACTACGTAAGTAAAGCCCTAGTAGATGTAGAGACCAGATATCTACCATTGGAAAAGCTAACACTAGCTTTGGTAATGGCCTCCAAAAAGCTGAATCATTACTTTCAAGCCCACAAGATTGTGGTGTTAACTAAACATCCCTTGAAGTCCCTGTTGCAGCAAGGAGATCTGACAGGTAGGATAGCCAGATGGGCAGTAGTGTTGGGCCAATATGACTTGGAATTCAGACCTAGAACAACAGTCAAAGGCCAAGTCTTGGCAGACTTCGTGGCCGAGTTCACATTAGGCACCATTACACTTCGGGCTCTGTCGAGCCGAGGTACACGATGTCCAAATGAACAAGAAGAAACCTAGTTGGGGATAGCCAAACAGAGAAAAGAAGAGAAACTCAGGCCTTGCAGTATTTATGTTGGCGACTCATTCCGCCTCTTTGTTGACAGAAGTTCAGACCGATAAGGAATGGGGGCAGGAGTAGTGTTGGTATCGCCGGATGGACAAATGCTGGAAAAGTCCATTCATTTGGGGTTTAAGGCCTCAAACAACGAAACAGAATATGAAGCATTGATAGCAGGATTAAAGTTAGTAGCATCAATGAAAGCCGACGAGGTAATGGTTTTCTCTGACTTCTAGCTATTGTCAACCAGGTAACAGGTGAATATGCAGCTCGAGATGAAAGGATGATAGCCTATGTAAAGAAGGTGGGCAGACTGATAGCATTGTTCCAAAATTGCTGACTACAACAAGTTAGTCGAGATGACAACAGCCATGCTGATGCCTTAGCTGACTTGGCTAGTGCAATAAAACCAGGAGAGACAAGGACAATAATAGTTGATTACTTATCAGGTCCAAGTGTAGAGCCACTAAACAAAGAGCATGAAGCAATGTGTGTGGAGATGAGACCAAGCTGGATGGATGCAATAATAGTATTCCTTAAGGAGGGGAAACTGCCAGATGATATAAAGAAGCACACAAGATCAGACTGAAGTTGGCAAGATTCAGTCTAACAGCAGAGGGGCACCTCTATAGAAGATCTTTTACTGGTCCCCTTTTGAGGTGTGTGCATCTTTCACAAGTTGAAGACTTCTTGTATGAGATACATGAAGGAGTATGTGGAAGCCACACTGGGGGTATGTCATTTGCTCATAGGGCCATTACTCAGGGGTACTGGTGACCCTATATGCAGAAAGATACTGAAGCCTATGCCAAAAAGTGTGAGAAGTGTCAGAGGTTTGCACCTTTGATACACCAACCAGCAGCAGACTTGAACCAAGTGTTTAGCCCTTGGCCATTTGCTTAATGGGGCATGGATCTTGTTGGACAACTGCCTTAAGCAACTGGATAAAGGAAGTTCCTGCTAGTAGCAACAAATTACTTCACCAAGTGGGTTGAAGTTGAACCCTTTGCAAAAATTCGAGACACTGATGTAAAGAATTTCATATGGAAAAACATCATCACCAGGTTTGGGATCGCAAGGGCAATAATAGTAGACAATGATACGCAGTTTGATAGTGAGCTAATCAAGAGCTTCTGTGCAAAATACAAGATCAAGAATTATTATTCTACTCCAAGCTTCCCTCAGAGTAATGGCCAAGCAGAAGCATCTAATAAGGTTATCTTGGATGGGATCAAGAAGAGGCTGGAAGCAGCAAAGGGAAAGTAGGTGGATGAGTTGCCCAGTGTAGTCTTGGCATATCGGACTATACCGAGAAGATCAACTGGGGAATCTCTATTTGCCATAGCTTATGGCACAGAGGCAGTATGTGACAACCCTCTCCTCTGATTAGCATTAATTCGTGATTTAGCATGATAAGTAACTGATTAAGACGAAATCCTAAATTGATTATGTGAGTGTGTTATTTAGATTACGTTTCTATCTGTTTGATGCAAAACGATTTGTTCATGTTTTGATTTCAAATTGTGAATTGAAAGCCTTATCAGCAACTGATTCAGAAATTGACTTGATTTATATGCTAATTAGGAATTATAGAATTTTATAGTAGGTTTAATTAAAATTCGATTTGGAATGATTAAATTAGAATATATGATGCTAAATTGATTGGATGTAAGTTATCTACATGTTTGCCATTGAGTGGATCACCTTCAAAACCATTGTTTTGGTCTTAATTCACATATTTGACACATCATTCTTTATCCATCTCATTACAAAAACATGAGACAGGGAGAGACTTGGGAGAAATTGAAATCAACAAGAAACTTTGCTTGAAATTTAGAAGAATTGGAGAAAATTTTGAAGACTTGTCCACATTGCTCAAGAATTTGGCTTAAGTGAAGTTTGATTGAGAAGCCTAGGTAAAAGCTCAACCTTTAATCTTGTAATTGAGCCATCTAGGACTTGTATATGAAATAAATAGGTGAATTAATGGGAGAATTGAGCTTGAGTTCAAGGGAGCTAAGTTAATTCATGCATGCATGTCCATACCATGGAGTTTTGAAGTTTATTTTTATGAAATCCTCACATGCATGTTCTTATCATAGTTAAAATCCAAGAATTCACCATGTTTTGAGTTGAATGTTGCACATGATCATGGTTTGAGAAGCTCAAGATCAAGAAACTTCATGCATGTTTTGTTCTTGCATTGTTCATAAAACTTACATTGAAATTGTGTTCAATTGGCACACTTTTGGGCTTTGATTTTATAAAATGATCTTCAAAACATGTTGTATTATGAGTTTCTAAGTGTTTTCTAGAAATATGGCCCAAAAAGATGAGTTTTAGCATGTTTGGTTCTTGGTTTGAGGCTTGGAAGCAAATCTGGAAAACCCAGAATTTGGCTTCTTCGCTCGAGCGAAGGATTCCACGCTCGAGCGACCACCTTTGTTTTCAGACTTCCGCTCGAGCAAATGAATGCTGGCTTGAGCGTAAATTGCAAGCTCTCCGGTTTTTGTGTGCAGACGCACGCTCGAGCGATGAGACCTATGCTCGAGCGAAGAACTGTGTCTCACGCTCAAGTGAGCATTGAGAGAGCATCGAGCGGAGAATTTCAAAGAACCAAGATTTCCACATTTTTGCAGATCACTCGAGCGAGGGAGTCTACGCTCGAGCGACCTCTCTCATTCGGAAAGTTCGTTCGAGTGAAGGAGTCTACGCTCGAGCGAAACCCCTGTTTTCAGCAAGTTTTGAACAATGTTTTTAAGTATATTTTTGCATCCTCATTCCATCCTAGGCATTCCTAGGCCATGTTTAAGGCATCATAATGAGGATAATGTTATAGAACCACACCAAATCAAGATATGGGCCAAGTTATTAATCCCGAATGTGTAATTTAGTGTGCGTTCGTTCTGTAACTGTGTAGGTTTGGCACCCAAGGATGCTGATTAGCTTGCCTATAGCCCAGAAATCTGTGAGTAACAATGTTGTAAAGCTATGTTCAATTACAATTATTTTCTGAATGATTAACTATACTGCTTTCATAAATGATATTGTTTACTGAATGAATGTTTGTCCTATTTTACAAACTGTACTCGTGACATCCATAGCAATTGATTTATCGCCATCTATCAAGTATCATATCATATCGCTATTGTTACAGAGATCTCTGTCAGTTCCAATGTTTGGAACTACTACTGTTTACTGTTTTGATAGCCATCAACTGACTGTTCGGTCTATTAAGACCTACTGTACTATTCCGTTATTGGATGTACCACGTATGACTGCTGTGATTCCTAAATGACTGATATGACTTGAAATATGAGTCATTGATTGAATAACCGATTTACTGATGCAAATGACCATTTCAATTACTGAAAGGACATTCATTCTTAACCTCTTTACACATTTGTTATTCACTAGGTTTTAGCTCACTGTTTACATATATGTATGTAGGCGGCCAGGCACCGGACCAAAGCTAGAAGCGTCAAATTAAGCTCATGTTTTGTCAAGCCAAACATTGTGCCTCACTTTGAGGTTCTGAGTCTACTCGAGCCAAGGCTGTTTTTGGGGTGCTTTAGATTCACCCTTTTGTCTCCGCTATGTAATGAATGTTTAAGACTTGACTGTACATTAATGGTGAAAGGAATAGGTCCCTAACCTGTATGCTATTTGAGATGTATATATATATATGGTTATGAGTGTGCTTTTGTCCATGGAAGTCTTTTCCCATTCAGGTCTTCACAGCTCATTGAACATCTGTTTATTAGTAATTGGCTTCCGCTAGCCCCTTTATACTATATTATTATTATCACTGTTAAGCAGGCCTTTGGTAATCACAGATTACTGGCCGGTTACGATGCTAAACCCTTAGGGGCGGGTTTGGGTCGCGACACAGTAATTCCACTAGAGGTTGGCATCCCAGGGATCAGAACCGAGGGAGTAGAGAATTGGACTAATGATGCATTTTTAGCCCGAGGTCTGGACTTATTAGAGGAAAGAAGGGAGAAAGCAGCAATTCAGCTGGGGGCATACCAGCAGCAGCTTGCCAAGGCTTATAACAAAAAGGTTAACCCACGAGAGTTTCAAGTTGGGGACCTTGTCTTGAGAAAAGTCGTCGGCAACAAGAAGGATTCCAAAGAGGGAAAACTTGGCCCAAATTGGGAAGAACCTTATAGAATCATCTCGGTCCTAGGCAATGGGGCATATCGGCTTGAAGACAATGAAGGCAAAGAATTGTCAAGACCTTGGAATATTTGCAACCTGAAGTTTTTCTATCGTTAAGATTTCTTTTTGTTTTTAAGTTTTTCTGTTATTAGCCGAAGTAATTAATAAAATCTTAGCTCAATTTTTGATCTCAAACTTGTGTAAAACAACTGACCGGTCACTTAACGATGTTTTTTATTGAAGCATGATGAATGACTTAGACTTATTATATGGTAGAGTTAAATTATACTTACATATAATAGAGTTGAACTAAATCGGCGATGTTTCTGATTGAAACATGACGAATGACTTAGACTTATTATATGGCAGAGTTGAATTATATTTGCATATAATAGAGTTAAACTAAGTCGGCGATGTTTCTGATTGAAACATGACGAATGACTTAGACTTATTATATGGCAGAGTTGAATTATACTAGCATATAATAGAGTTGAACTAAGTCGGCGATGTTTCTGATTGAAATATGACGAATAACTTAGGCCTCGTTTGGGAACAGGTTAATTTAGTAACTTTTTGGCTATTTGGCTAAAATAGTCACTCAAAAAAACTAGTATGTTTGGGATGACTTTTTGGCTTTTTACGAAAAGATGTGCAAAAAGTAGAGAGAAAAGAGAATCTTTGACTTTTTGGTATGGGTTGTTGGCTTTTTGGCTAATTTAGTAACTTTTTGACTTTTTGACTAAAAATGATGCTTCCCAAACAAGGCCTTAGACTTATTATATGGCAGAGTTGAATTATACTTGCATATAATAGAGTTGAACTAAGTTGAAATAAACCTAGATTTGCTGTGTTGACAGAATGAAAACTTTGAAGGACATTAAATACATATCAATTAGATTAACAAAGATCAAGGTTGATAGCCTTGGCCAGTCCCTGTTTGAATATGATCTCGGCGACAAGATCATAGGTACATACTTAATGTGAACATAAATGAAACTTACGTTCACATTAGGAGGCAGAGAGTTGGAAAATAATACTTGGAAGTTGGAATTTACAAGCTAAAGTTGGTTTAACACTTGTTGAAATTTCTAAAAGAATTTACAAGTTGAAGTTAAGCCGAGGTCATGTTGAAAGAAAATTGGTCTAACACTTGTTGAAATTTTAAGAACAATTTACAAGTTGAAGTTAAGCCAAAGTTATTTTTAAAGAAGTATCTACGCATTTGCCGAGATTACCATATTACCAAGATTTGGAAAATAGTGGAAGACAAAAGTCTTAATAAACTAAAAGTGAAGCGACATGTTACAATGTTTTTCAAGTGTCAAGATAAGGCCAAGATAAACAAGTCATTGGGTATTTCTGAGGTATTTAACCCCGAAGAGATTACACAGTTAAGGTGTACTTTGAAAGACATGCAAAATATTCTAAGCATAGAATCATACAAGGCAATGAAGGAAGGACAAGCATACAATCACATTGAAAGAAGAAATTAGAGAATGCATTCAGATAAGGAGAAAAGGCACCTTGGCCTGACATTGAAAAATACTTGTTCAGATTACAAAAAGGCACATCGGCCAAATAAATAGCTAAAAATTGTTCAAAAAGAAAAAAGTACTAAGTACAGAGGGAAAGTTTCAAGATTAGACTACTCGGCGTGATTAGCTGGATCTGTTTAGGGCTCAGAAGAGATTTGAGAACTCTTCTCGGTGGCATTCTCAGCCATGAGCTCGGCGTCGATCTCTTGAAAAGTCTGGTTGATGTTCTTCTCGGCGATAGGCACATCAGATATTGTCTTCTCAAGGGAGGCATCTTTTGAGACATCGTCCTCCTCATCTTGAGTCAAGTCCATAACTTACTCATTCAGAGTTGGGGACTTGGCCCCAGCAGCTTCTTCGATTTTCTCGACCTCAGCCTGATCCTCGGACTGGCTTGGAGTAGGTAGGAATGATAGGACAAGACGACTATCTTGTCGGAGAGGCGAGTCCTCGAGGATAGCCAACTCCTTTAAGGCAGCCATCCAACCAAGGATGAAACCCTTGTTGCATGCCTGTTTTACTTGCTTCTTATATTCCTCGCGGACGTCGACGGTCTCTTCGGCGTATGCCTTCTTGTCCGCCGCTTTGATCTCGGCAGCCTTTATGTCCAAGGCAGTAATGAGCTCTACTTGGGCTTCGGCGGTGTTTGCTTCGGCCTCTTTTTTCTCAGCTTCGAGGACCTTAGTGACAGCTTCAGTAGCTCCTGCCTTCTCCTCGGCCTCCTCTTGAGATTTTTTGGCCGCATTGGCCCGATCTAACAGAGTTTTCATCTTGGCTTCGGCCTTATTGATCGTCTTCAGCAAGCCAACAGCCTCGTTGGTTTTGTTGACCAACTCTTTCTTAATATCAAAACCCTGCATCACGAAAGAGTGGGCGTACTGGATCGCCTAGAAGAAATGGACAAAACTAAAAGTTAGTAAAAATCTCTAAGTATGGAAAAACAGAGAATGAAAAGTACCAAGTGTTGAGGGGCTTACTTGTACGGAGTGTTGTAACATCAGAGCAAATTTTTCATATTCGCTGATCCCGGCGTTGCGTTCTAGGTCTTTTGGAAGGAGCAAGGTAGTAGAGAGGGCAATGCCGACTTTAATATCAGTCGCGCTGTCGCCGAGTCTGACTGGCATGTCCTCGACGGTAATTAGAGGGGCCCAGAGGGCATCTGATTTCATGGACCCCGAGGTCGTTGCTGACTTTGACCTCGGCTTCTTTGACCGGGTGGATTCAGATGGAGCAGCCTCTGCGGGTCTCTTTTCAGAGGCAAAGGAGCTTTTTTCTACCTCAACTATTTTTGAGATTGGCAAGGTGTCCTCAGAGTGAATCTGAGTCACCGTTGCCTTCGCTTGGGCTTTTTTTAGCCTCTTTGGTTTTGGCTTGGGATGAGACTGGGAGGATTGGACTGTGGTGACATTGGGGATGTCGGCAAAAAGGTCTTTGGCAACGACCTTTTGTCGCCCCATTTCATCGGAAGAAATGGCAATGGTAACTTTAGTACCAGGAAGAATTACTGGTAGAGCTGTTGGTGGGTTGGCTGGATCGTATGATAACACCTCATCACTTCGGCGTCTTCGGCTTCAAATCTTGCCTACTGGTGCTTGCAGTGGAGCTCGACGTCGGCGCTGGCGTTGAGAATGTGGAATCAGCTGTGGAGCTAAGGTTGATAGCTGTTCTGCTAGATTAGAGGTGGATCTTTGATCTGGCCAAGATGAAGAGGTTGTTACAGGAGTTGTAGTAGAAGGAGGGGACTTGCTCTTTTTGGGGACGTCAGGCAAAGTTGATCTATAGGTTAGGATGAAATTCAGAAGCAGAGGAGCCTTGTGTTGGTTAACAAGCAAATCCAACAGTTTCTTGAAGTCCTTGCTGGGGTAGAAGTTTTTGCAAAAGTCCTTCGAGGGTTGAGGAAGAACTGCAAAGACAAAATGAATGGATGTTAGCACATATAAAAATATCAAAGTAAGAAAGCCTTGAAAGCAAGAAAATGTGACACTTGGCTCTTACCATCTCCCTCTTAGAAAACTGTTCAGCTTAGAGGATAGATGTGAAGGTCATCATCTGGTTGAAACTCTCAGTTGCCCGAGACGATGAAGTAATCGTCGTTAGCACCCTTGTTTGATTCTAGGAGGTCGGCAACGAGTTTGTATTCTGTCGACCTTGGCTTAAGGTAGTAGATGTAACCTTTTTTTGACTTAAGGCCACACATGGTGTAGCAGTACTGGATGTTGGCAAGGGTAACCCTAGCATTCTCTCGTTTGGCTAAGGCAATTATACCATTGATAACTCAGTAGGAGTTAATGGCAAGCTGCATTGGGTTCAATTTGTAGTAGCCTAGGACTTCTCAGAAAAGGGTGTCAAGAGGGAACCTAAGTCCACACTCTATAAAGGCAACCACTGGGAAGGGCATGGAATCATCTTTGGACATGATGGAGTCTTCCTCCTCTGCTAACCTAAGATGAACGTTGGCAGGGATGACAAACTCCAGCCTGAAGTACTCTAACTTAGTTGGGGTATTTACCTTCCACCTAAACATACCCATGATTTCAGCTAGAAGGACGAGGTGTCGGATTTCAAAAGGAAGTGCTTTTTTGTCTAAGGATTAAAGGACCTCGGCAAGACCTAAACGTATGTTGGGGCAAGGGTTTTTGAGGATCTAAATGGAATTTGTTTCAATTTTTCCTAGAGTTTGGAGTTCTAAGGCAAACCCAATCCTAGAGTTACTAAAACAGGAGGATTAAAGGCAAGAATCTGGAAAAAATAGCGGGAAAACAGAAACAAAAACGTGATTCAGACTTAAGAAGACAGGCAAGAAATCAAAGAACACTTAATAAATTTGTGCAGGTGTGCAAGGCCAAGAACAGTAGCAAAGTGGAGCGAGTGTGTGTGCAATTTGTACATAAAGGTCAAGAATCAAGAACTAATTGGATAAACACAAAATTGCAAAGTCAAAACATGCTTAAACATGCGAATGACGAAGTTTAAATGACAGACAGAAACTGAAGAACATGAATGTGTTTGTCATGGAAAGTAAACAGAGGCAACAGAGTATAAAAAACTAAAGAGAGGGAAAATAGTAACTCACCAAAGAGAATGGAGCCGGTGTGAGGTACGCCGGAGTTGAATGCGGGTGGTACGAGTGGCAGAACGATGAAAGCCTCGCCAGAGGGAAAGAAATGAAGTAGTTACAAAAAGCTTCAAGAACAAAAATAGAGGATTTGAGAGAGAAAAGTTAGAAAGAGAAAGTTTTAGCAAAAACGAAGATGTGAAGTGAAAAGACAGAAAAAAAGGAAAGGGTTTTTTGTCAAAACACGGAGAATGCGGCAAAATGGTATTGAACGTGCCTTGGATGGCGTGCCTATTAGGCGGCACATGCAAAAGTGACGCGACTTGATGGCGCGTGTCAGGTACGGTTCGATGGGGAAGAGACGCATAGCAAAAACGGTTGAAATACCATGCGTGACAGCTAATACGCGTGTGAAAACTCTTGGAGTTCTTGATTTAATGAAGTAAAGACCTCGGCTAGGAGGACGATCTCGGCTCAATGAACTTGAACAAACTTAGTTATTGGTTCTAAAGCACTGATGCAAATACATTGAAGTGTTTATCATATGAAAGCCGATGTTTGATAACCTCGGTAATGAATGATAAAGCATGTTTAGCCGACGTACTATGGGTTCAAATGATATAGGTTCCATCACCTTAGGATACCGAGGTAATAGAACCTAGGGGGCAGTTGTGGGGACATATTTCTTGGATAGCAACACATGGCCAAGGTAGCACCGAAATGCCAACCGAAGTGCCACGTGTCCTTGACGCCGAGGTTATCTCGGTTAGGCCGAGGTTATTTGCAGAGATATCGGAATCCGAGATGAGCGGATAAGTTACAAGAGTCTTAGAATGAGGGAGGACTTCAGCCTGGATAAAGCTCTTAGGGAGTTTATTTTTATCTGTTTGAAAGTCCTGGATAGGCATTGAGTCAGAATCCATTGAAACTAAGCTTCTACAGGGATTAGGTCAGTGTTGGTTATAAAAGTAAAGAACCCCCGTGGGTCTAAGGTATACATTTTGTATTCTAAATAGTGAGTTAAGCACTTTTGCTATCTTTGAGAGATAATTGACTTGATCGTCGAAGTGCCCTTGGGTAGACGAACCATCGTCAGAGTCTTTTTCTTTCTGTGACAGGTCGTTTGGACGCAATCTATTCTGCCAGTATTCTCCAGCTAAATACCTGTTTGACAATGTAATCAAAAAACAGCACACACACACACACAAAGGTATGTGCAAAAAGAAAACCAAAAAGAGAGCTAAAAAAGAAAGTATTGACATCATAAAAGGCTACTAACTAAAGTTTTGAAGGGTTCACTCGATGCACTATCCCACCTGAACTTGTTTCTTGTTTGCAGGTATACGACGTGTAATGAATTATCCTCTTGGTGTCAACAAGGCAGAAATTCTGACTCACCACGTCTTAGCTGCACATGTCGTAGTGTGGGTTCAATTGAACCTACAGGATTTCGAAAAAATAGATGAAAAAAAAAACATTATATGTATTTTTAGACAAAATTAAACTCATTAATTTATAAAAATTGACCTCTTTATAATTAACGTAAAATAATTAACCTGTTTAAAAATCAGTCATCTTTATATTTGTCTAAACCCCACTACAATCAACAATCAACTCTGAAGTAATTTTACGATATCTAAGACTAAGGGCTAGTTTGGTATGTACTAAATAAGTCAAAAAATTAAAAAGTCACTATTTTATTTAAGTCACATCATCTTATTTAAATCACATCACCTCTCTAACACATCACATCAAATCCAACCAAAACCCACCAATAAGTCAAAAAATGTACTTTTTTGAGACATTCCAAACCAAACTTAAACATGTGAATGTTTATTGAAGCTAACTTTTATAAATTTTTTTTTTGGTGGTAATAATTGAACATATACGAATTTATATGTATATTTATTGATTCATTTTAAGTTGTTTTGATCACTCTTTTCTCTAATTGTGTTTTGTAGTTATTGATTGAAAATGATGTATTTGATAGTAATAATAATGAGATGATTATGGAATAATTTCAAAATATGAAAAATCGTTAAGGGCAATTGTAAATATATATATATATATATATATATGTTGTAACACAATTAGTATGAATGTAATAAAATTTAATTTAGTTGTGATTTGAGAAAATAAATTATCTTTATTAAATTATTTAAGATTAATAATAGATATTCATAAGAGATATTGACCCTAATAATGAAAATTTTCTGGAGCCGTCATTGCCTACACCTAATCCCGGTATCTGAGTTCATATAAGATATATATATTTCAAATTCTTGATTTTTTATTGGGCAAATTATATATACCTCTCTTGAGATTTAGCTAAATTACAGATACTTTCTGAGATTTTGGAAATTACAAGTACATCCCTGAGGTTTATATTTTCATAACAAATTATCCATTGAGGTTTATATTTTCATAATAATTTGCCCATAATTTGTTATGCAAATATAACTTTCAGGAGGGTATCTATAATTTCTCAAACCTCATGAAGGTATCTGTAATTTTGTTAAATCTCAAGGGGTATTGTTAGCACCATAAATCTGCAATTTTTATCATTTATATAATTGCAGGACACGTGGCATTCTCTTATTCATTTGGAAGTTAAAAGAAGTTATAAAGATGATGGAGAATATGAAGGACAAAGTGGATGAGTGGAAGGACACATGGCAAGACAAGAATGAAGATGGAAGAGTGGGTAGTTTTAGGTGGTTATTGGGTAGTTATTGCTGGAAGTTTTTTCCTACAAATATTTGCCTATAAATAGCCATTCATGGCTACATTGTAAAAGATCCAGAACTTAAATCAAAGACAGTTGATTTCAATATTTCTTGTCATTTTCCTTATCTTAGGAGTAGTTTAACATAGATTTATATTTCGAAGCATTTATTTTCATGCACTTTCATTTCGAAGCATAGGAGTAGAGGTAAGTAATTATTACTTTGATTGTTCACTCAATCGTCTTTCTCCATCTCCCTTTCTTCTTTTAATTTTTCTTTTCGTTACACTTGGCAATTTTGAAGTCCTCTTCGTTGAGGCAAAAGAACCGTCAACGCAATCGCTTGATAATTGGCTTGAATTTAATCTGTAAGGATTTTTCATTCCTTGCCGCACGCCAAGATTTATAATATTTTCCTTCATAGGAAAAATAAGCCAACATTTTTTGGCACGCCCAGTGGGACTGCCAAGTGTAAGAAATGACAAACGATTTGGATTTCGCCATTCAAACTTGTCAATTTGAAATATATTGGCGTGAAAGAAAAATTTTGGATCTTCAAGAAGAGATTCATTTTCTTGATGAAATAAACTTTCATCCATTACAATATTATTTGGTAGAAGAAAAAAGACACCATGTAATTGGAGAAATTCATCAACTTGATATGGAAATTCGCCAATGGAATGATGAGTTATCAACTCTCACTATCAAGTCTTTAACTGAGGCCTTAATGGCCGGAATTAGTGAATTTTTTCAGAATTTTTCCATGGTTGAAAATAGCAAAAGCAAAGAGTTGATTTCATCAGTGGCTCGGGGGGTTCAAGAGTCCGTTTTTAAAGAGCCAAATTATGAAATTAACATAACGAAAGAACATATTTTTGAGCCAAATTTGGCTAAGAATGATGTTTCATACATGACTCGGGGGGTCCAAAAACCAATTTTTAGAGAGTCGAGTCATGAAAATAACATTCTTATGGGGGATTTTCATAAGCCATTAATGGCTAACATGGAAAAACAACCCACTTTGCCAAAGAATTATGAAAATCAATTCGGCGAAAGTCATGTTTTTAAACCAAACATGGTCAAGAATAATGAACAAGCCACTGTTCATGAATTCAAAATTTTTGACATTTTTCAAAATGTAAAAAAGTATGAATTTTCATGGTCACACTATACCATGACTTTTGGTGTTCAAAATCCTTTTTGGATTTGTGGTTCACATCAAAATATAATTCTGATGATGTGGCTAATAAAATTAACAAATTGTTCTTATGAGATCGAAACACTAAGAACAAGGGATGATCATTTAAAATGCATGAACTTGGCTAGAAAAAGCCTGTGCATTTAAATAAATGGTTGAAAATGGCTTATCTTTTCAAATTGATGGCCAGTTGTTTGTATGTACACAATCAAAGCATCAAAGATACATTCGAAGCATCAAGAGTTGTTTCGAAGGTTGATTACTTCAACTTCGAAGCTGTATAAAGTTTTGAAGATACATTCGAAACATCAAGAGTTAATTCGAAGGGTGATTACTTCACCTTCAAACTCAGATAAAGCTTTGAAAACTTTCGAAATGTGTACATCTCTTCAAATATATGTAAAATGACAATTAATTAGTTGTCGAATAATGCCTATTTTTGGCATGATAAGTTGGTTCGAAGAACAACAGTTTTTGGTGTCTTCGAAGAATTAATAATTGGTTCGAAGCACAAAATTAATATTTTCATTAATTATGTACGAACCAGAACATACAAAATTTGAATAACCACAATGTTGGCCAAAAGTTGCTTCGAAGGCCCTTTTGCCATAATTTTGCAAGCTCCGAAGCACTCCATCTTGCATTAACAGCTTCGAAGAAACAATAATGGTGGTTGTGAACCTTCGAAGCTTTGCCGAATATTTCCAAGGATGTAATTTGTCCTTTGTCGGCACTTTCAACTTTCGAAAGATGATTTTGATCCTTTGTACCACCTTCGAAGCTTGTTACTAGTCCATAATAGCTAGCATTCGAGGCATCTAATCATAATTTCATACTCATTCGAAGCACTTCATTGGTGTTATTACATCATTCGAAGTACTTTGTTGGTATTATTCAAAGCATTTTATTGCTTAGATTAATAATGTGCTTGGTTCGGCCCTTCAAAAATTCAAATAAACATCATTTTTAAGGGCCGCGGGGGGTAATGTTAGCACCATAAATCTGCAATTTTTATCATTTATATAATTGCAGGACACGTGGCATTCTCTTATTCATTTGGAAGTTAAAAGAAGTTATAAAGATGATGGAGAATATGAAGGACAAAGTGGATGAGTGGAAGGACACATGGCAAGACAAGAATGAAGATGGAAGAGTGGGTAGTTTTAGGTGGTTATTGGGTAGTTATTGCTGGAAGTTTTTTCCTACAAATATTTGCCTATAAATAGCCATTCATGGCTACATTGTAAAAGATCCAGAACTTAAATCAAAGACAGTTGATTTCAATATTTCTTGTCATTTTCCTTATCTTAGGAGTAGTTTAACATAGATTTATATTTCGAAGCATTTATTTTCATGCACTTTCATTTCGAAGCATAGGAGTAGAGGTAAGTAATTATTACTTTGATTGTTCACTCAATCGTCTTTCTCCATCTCCCTTTCTTCTTTTAATTTTTCTTTTCGTTACACTTGGCAATTTTGAAGTCCTCTTCGTTGAGGCAAAAGAACCGTCAACGCAATCGCTTGATAATTGGCTTGAATTTAATCTGTAAGGATTTTTCAATCCTTGCTGGCACGCTCGCATTTATAATATTTTCCTTCATAGGAAAAATAAGCCAACAGGTATATGTAATTTGCCCTTTTTTATTTATTTATTTTTAGCATTGTTGTATCTGCTAATCCAACTGTTTTTAGCCGACCTATCATAATTGTTTGGGATGATCTAGATAAGGCACTGTTTGGGAAGTTAGGTTTTTGGCTTCTTCTTTTTTTTTTTTTTTTTTTTTTTTCACTAAAAGGCGAATTAATTATAAAACTAAAAAAAACAAATCCAAACAAAATATCACATCAAACCCCATAATCATTTTATTTTTTCTTTCACAAACATCACATTCAGCCACAAAAAAATTCAACTGTCTTCCCAAACACAAAATTTTTTTTCTTTAATAATATTTTACAACTAAAAAAACTTACAAAAAAACTCACTTCCCAAACACTCACTAAGGCCTAGTTTGGGATCTACTATATAATCCATCTGTTTATCTTTTTATCTTTTTTTCATCATATCACCTCTCTACTTTTCTGCACATCTTTTCGTAAAATAATAAAAAGTGCACTTTTTTAGGACACCCCAAACCAACCTTAAGTATACTTTGTAACTTTTTATGAAATATGAGTTAGATATGAATTGAATTTGAAGTGATGTGATAAAGAAATAATATGACTTAAATAAAATGATGTGACTTAAATAAAATAATGACTTTTTAATTTTTTTACATTATGACAAATAAGGCCGAAACCTCCATATATAGCCTCACCCTTATCGCAAATAAAATTGCCAATTAATTTCTAACTTGATTTTTTGACTTTTCAACAGTTTCTATACTTCAAGACAAAAAAGACACTACTTTAATGGTATGCATTGGATTTTTGTTCTTCAAATCGATATTGTCGGCCTGATTTTCGGCCAACATATTCTAATAGTAGAGCCCGAGGTGTCGCGCTGGTATTGTACCCTCAAAGAAAATAAAGTTGTAGTCTCACTGGATATCGCTTTTGGTACAGAGGAAGAGTTCTTGATCCTACAATTAGTATCAGAACAGGTTAACAGATTCAATTCCCTTGAAAGGCATAGATTGCTTGTGGTCATTCTAGCTATAATTTTCGGTAGAATAGAGTCAATTCACAATTGATACAACTAATTCGGATGCTATAATGAATGTCTCAATCATAATTGATTCATTTTAAAATTGAGCATTTGTCATCTACCATTTTGTAGGTATTTAAATTGGGATATGAACAAGAGTACAAATTGGGATTATGATAAACTAATTCACAGTTCCCGGTCAGTGTCTAAAACACTTGGATTCAAAGAGGAAAATCTAAGTATACCTTCATCATTTCCAAACACTTCCATGTCTTGTTCATCCAAAGTTACCCATGCTTCTATACCATCCGAGCATGGCGAATCCATCAAAACAAAAGTATTCTTAAAAACATTACCAGCAATCGCCACCCACACCGGCTTTCCCCACCCAAAATCAACTTTGTAAAACGGAAACCTACACATACTGTTGCTGCTGAAAACATTAATTTCAGTTTTACTATCATACAATGCTTTTGCATCTTTCAATGATTCGCGCACTGTCACGAACCATTCGTTCACTGTGAAATTTCTCACTTTCTTGTCATGGAACTCTGTCATACATTTTCTCATTTGGGTTACCAATTCGTGCAACTTTGTATCCCTCTGATCACCGCTTAGTGATAATGTAAAGTGCCAGCAAAAATTCCCAGCAGAATTTGGGGGTAATGGAGGGGACATTTTTGGGCGCATGTTCATAGTTTGGATCAACAAGCTCGGGGTTTTTCTTGACATAGAAGCCATGGCAGATTTGAAAAGTAGCGCGGTTACAACTTCAACACGGGTCGGGTTCTGGGCTTTTGGATCTGCTGCCATGGACTTGAGTTTTGCTATTTTGAGGGAATCGAACACAAACCTCCTTGTGACACAACTTTGTTTCTTCAGCTCGATTTCAGGCATGTCGACTGGATTGTCTAATGGGGATCTTGATGTTGCAGCGATGAACATAGGATGTGATGGAACTCCTACAATAGAATTAGAAATTACATATACAAAATTAGACTAATAAAATAGGAGGTATGAGATTTAGGGTTGTTTAGAAAGTGTTAGATTAGTATATTTTTTGACTTTTTATGAAAAAATGTGAAATATGAGTTAAGTTTGAAGTAATATGGTAGAGAGATAATGTGACCCAAATAAAATAATTGTGACCCAAATAGAATAATATGTTAAAATAACATGTACTATTTTAACACATGCTAAACAACCACTTAGAAACAAAAAATATTACAGTAAATTTAGAAATAGAAAAGTGGGCTTGTGAGTAGGTGTGTAATCATTGTCTTAAAATTGTAATTCCTCCCCACATGAAGATATAGACAGAGTGCTACACTTCCAAGGTTCAACTCAATTTGCTCACAAATGTCTACTAAGAAAATATAAATTAGTCACAAACCAAAGTGACCAAATACGAAGAAATTACATGTACAAAGAACTCTCGAACTGTGTCATATTTAAAACATCATTTTTTGTGTTTCTACAATTTTTTAGGAACCATATATATATAAACCATAGATTTCTATAGGTATCACAAAGGTCATCATTTGGTCCAAAGGCTCACGACTTGGCAGGCTTTTACCCAGTGTGAGCCCGATATCTCGAGTAGATCAAGTTGGTCCATTGGCCAAACTCACGAACCTATCAGAAAATATGAAAAAATAGTAAAAAATGAAGATAAAAAAAAAATTAGAGGGTTAATTTTATCGGATTATTTGATTGGATTTTATGCGGAATTATTCTAATTTACTTTTTATTAAAATTCCCAAAAGTTTGAACTTGCTCACCATCTTGCCGAGCCATGGCAGCCCAGTCACTGATGAAGTTGCTCATGGTGCACCCATCTGCAACTTTGTGTGACACACACACACTCACAGCCATTCCTCCACAATCAAAATAGTTGATCTGAATCACCACCAAACTGCCCTTATATGAGTTGTTCCCAAGCAAACCACTAGGAAACAGCTCATGCAGAGTCTCTGGCTCGGGTTTTTTGAGGATCTCAGACAGTCTGCAACTGATCTTAGCTTCAAATAATTCGACTCCATCGTCGTTACAATCTATGCAGACACCATCTCTGAGCCTTCCTGTAAATGGGTAGTACAGTGCTAGGGTTTCAGAGAGGGATTTCTTGAGATGAGAGGCCTTGTATGATGTATTATCGGAGGCATTAGAGGTGTAGAAGAGAACTCTGGATATGTAAAAACGACTTGAAAGTTGATCTAACAAAGAGAGCTTGTAAGTTTTGAGGTGAGGAGAGGTTGGAGAAGAAGGTTTGATGGTTTCTTTGGAGATTATGTGAACCTTCATGGTGATCATCTCAATAGTATTTGAATGATGTGTGGTGTTTTATACACAAATCACAGAATCCTCGAGTATAGAGTAGCATTGTGGTGCATTGACGTAGTTTGTGTTTTTTTTGAGTAATTTTTCTTATTACGTAGTATTATTTAGTGAAAATTGCTGTGTACCAAGAATTTATACTACAAAAATTATCTTGAAAGTGAAATATATGATATAAATTTAAAGTTGGTGTGATATGGACCATCCTAGAGTGAATGTGGTCTATTGATATAGTTTTGTGGATAGTTTTTCTATTATGTATATAATATTCCTGTTATTCAATAGTTTTAGATTATCATGTAGCATTGCCATATTTTCAACTGATGATGAAAAATTTTAGAGGTGAAATAATATTGATTCACTTTTAAGTAGATGATAGATAAGATAAGAGATAACTTGACATAACGTATTTTTTAATTGTCCATTTATCGAGAATACTCCTAAATAATACAGTATGAGACTCAAGATTATCAAAAAAATATTTCAAACATTTTTTATGTATGCTTAATTTTCATATCCATAAGAGGACATGAATGCTTAGCACATGAAAAGGCACATCATTAGTCATTAGTGATTGGCAAAATCTTTGGTAAGTGTTAATTTTAGATGAATGATTACTTTAATCAATTATTGATGGATAGATCCTCTTGAGCACTCAAGGATTGAAAGAGATGTAGATGATTGAAAAGACGCAAGAAATTAGTAGGAAAATGATACCTTTCAGGAACTTAATTTAGATAAAATTTTCAAGAATTTAGTGTACAACTAACTTTGAAAAATGTTAATGATGTGAACATGTAATAAAGTAAAATAAAAAGAAACTGGACAAGACATAGAGGACAACCCTTATGTTATATTAGTGGATAAATTATAAATTTACTCTTTTAGATTTTGGTAAAATACAAACTGTTTTATGTAATTTTAAAATTACTTCTTACTCTTTCAAGTTTGTAATCGCATAAAAGTTAACTCTTTTATGAATAAATCATTAAGTAACAATTTTTAACAATGTTAGAAATATATTTCAATTAACAATCCATGAATTTTATTGTTGTATATGAGGGTAGTTAAGAGTTTTATTTTTTTAATTTTAATTCTGTTAAATAATTTTTTTTAATAAGGGAGTATTTGTAATTTTCAGAACTAGAGGGGTAACTTGTATTTTAGTACATCTTAGGGTGTATTTGAAATTTACCCTATCTTATAAGGCAATGCTATGGTACACATGTGCAAGTTATGATATTTGTGGGATTAATTATCACAAATATCATAACTTAATCCAAATGAGAGTTGTAGCCAAAAAAAAAAAAAGAGTTATAACCAAACACTATATAAGGTATAACAAAAAAAATTTTAGATCACCGCTAAAATAATGTCATAACTAACATTCCAATAGGTTATATCCAAATACCACAAAGATCATAACTAAGGCACCATTGAATTTTTCATAAACTAAAATCGCAAGATAGCTCAATGCACTACAAGAAATGTCACTTTTGGCTACCAAAATATTGGTCGCCAAAAGTCCAAAATTTGGTCGCCGAAACCATTTAGCGACCAAAATTTTTTGTCGCCAAACTGGTCGCCTATACCCTGTCGGCGATAGTATTGGCGACTAAATTATTTTTGGTCGCTGAAAGTGAACCACTACAACAAGTTGGGTCTTGGATGACGATTTTTTTTTGTCTCCAAAGAGCTAATTTCGTCACTATAAATATTTGTGAAGAAATATTTTCGTCACTAGATTCGTCATTGAATGTTTGTCACTAAAGAGCATTGTGACGAAAAATAATTTCGTCACCAATGAAATTAATTAGTGACGAAAATTTTTGTCACCAATAAGACTACATTTTGTCGCAAAAAATCCTCATTTTCGTCACCAAATAGTTATTCAATACCATATTTATAACTTTAGTTGATGAATAAATTTATCACACATGTTGATCATTGATGAGAAAATAATTTCGTCACAATAAGATGTAAAGTTGACGAAATTTTTCGTCTCCAAAAGTCAGACATGAGTGACGAAATATATTTCGTAACAAAAATATGTACACGTGACGAAATTTTTAGTCACCAAACAACAAAATCAATGAAAACTTTCATACATAAGCTACGATAAATTTCGTCATAAAAAATATTTATTAGTGACGAATAATCACTTTGTCATAATAACAAGTATAGATGACGAAAAAATTTGTCACTAAACTTGTTCCATATTTTATATTTCATTTTAAATTATTATTTTACAAATATGCCTGCTCATATCCCAATCGTCTTCTAAATGTACTAAGAAATTCACTAGCTAATATACACTACTCCACACAAAAAATTTGCTAAACAATTTATATTATAAATCAAAATATATCCATGAAAACCATTATAGCTGTACGGGGAGGAAATATTCCGGCGACCCGCACTTCCTTTCTTCCAAACTCCTCAGCTGTCCGATCACCTGAAAGCACAAAGGCGGTGAGCTACCCGGCGGTGTGTGGCCGGAAAACACCTCCGACGCTCAAGTTAGAACCTCACACACCTGGAAAAATGACTAGAGAGAAGGGAGAGTGTTTGAGTGTAAGTCTCACTTACAAAAATTGTCCATCCCCATAAGGGGTGGCGCAGACTTGTTTATATACCTCTCTGCGCCCCATATCCACTCCCATTGATCTCTCAACACGTGGCTCTGCTATCCCATCTGTCAAGACATACACCATGCCTCTCGGGTTACACCATGTTGGACATCACCTAATCCCAACCGCCTCTGTTGAGCCTAGAAATGAAGCTTCCTGGCCCACACTGGCCAGATTGCAAGCGCCGCGCCGCCTAAGCCGAGAGAACCGAGAACGCAAAGATCCCTGGACCATGCCCGGATATTTCACATTCACCTTTCAAGATTCCCGCCGAGCAACTTCCTAGCTCGGCCGATTACGCCTTCCCGGCGCCGGTCAACCGCTTAGTCGGTCGGGCTTCTCGCCGAAAGCAAAAACTGGTCGTTGACGCCTTCCGCACCGGATTCTTCATCATTGGCTTACATTCAACCTAAGCACGCAGCTCGGTTGACTCAATCGGTGTCTTAAGCGAACAGCTTCTTGACGGCACTGCCGGACCATATCTTACCTAAGACAACTCGTCTCGGCCAAATATGACCGCACGGTACTGCATCATTATTTTCCCACTCAATTGCCCTTTAATTCCGCGCTCTAGCGTGACAGGATTACTGCTTTCCAACCGGTATCATTTCCTCGGCCCCCTTTTCAATTGATAACCAGATCGGTTGATCGGTCTTGAACTTGCCCGCCCTGCCTTCAAACTTGCTCGAAATCTTCCTGGCCGATGCTACATCCGACCTCGGTCTTCTCATCTTCCCGGTTGACGTCTCACCGCCCACGCCTCTTCACCGACGGAGCCATTAATGGCGGGTGGCATCCTCATCGTCCTCGGCGACCAACCCACGCCAAAATTCAAAATTTTGGCACACCCCGATTCCCTATATACATGCCATCCTCATCTTCTTCCTTCCTAGTGCCATTCCAACATTCCAGACGTTCCAGAGCTCCCCGCCTTCCCTTTCCCGCCATTCTTTGCGTTTGTGCCTCGAAGAAGTCTTCCTCGCCGTTTCCTGGTAAGTCCTTCTATTTTCTCACCATTTTCTTTCATATTTCATACATTAGGGCCTTAAAATACGACTTATAGGACTTAGGCACCAAAAAATATCCCAAACCTTCCATTGTTCTTGGTGTTCTTCATTTCCCCTGAAGAACAACGAAGAACTGGGGCGGACCGGGCTCCTGGTCTCCATTTGATCCAAAAGAACTGTAACCGAAAGCAGATAACATGTTTGTAGTGAATGCCGTAAACACCGAGATAGTGGGAGTACTTGGTCGTCCAGCCGGGCTAATATCTGTCCGATTTGGGCGACCGAGCTTTCTAGCAACCTTAGAAACCGGGGTGGTTTGGCACACATCTGGACCGAGCTAAAGTCAAGCTTGGTTTTTGTGAGACCGCTCACACTTAACCCTTGCAATCCTTTTCTGCAGAGTCCAAGGGGACCATTAACCTCTCAAGCTCCCAAGACCGAACAATCATTCAGTGCCAAACCACAACCGAGCTACACTAGGTCTGCCTCAAATGGGGAAGTACCGCTATATGGTAGACACCCCGGCTGCCTTAGACGCATTCAGGGAGGAGTACGGCATCCCGGCCGATGTCCACCTCGAACTTGCAGCCGAGGAAACAACCCCTTGGGGAAGAGCCGAGCAGTGCCCCTTCACCGTGCTTTCAATAGTTGAAGGAGGCCTTCGCTTCTCTCAATCCTCGATCACAGAATTCTTCACGACCGGCTTGCACCAACCCAAGTGTCAACAAATACATACCGGATTATAAGCGGTGTTCATGAGTTAAATAACCGCTTGGTACTCAATCGGGCCTAGCCGAGATCTTAAGGCAATACACAATGGGTCACACCGTGGCGCTTGCCTATTACTTGAAAATAAGACCGGCGGGGAAAAAATAGACCGGCACCTCAGATAAGGACTTGCACGACATTTACTTCTTACGGGTGTCTGCAACTATGAAATGGCCGAGGTACCGGCTGGTCTATAAGCAAGAACTTGGTTCTTCATGTAAGCCGCTTTCTTGCTCGGTCAATACTTTTTACCGACACTCGACTTAATCGCTTTTTCTTTGTTTCTTTTGCGACAATCCAAGTAATCGCAGTTTAACTACCGCCTCAACACCGAAGTCAATCCGAACCGTGCTTCGATACAGCATCGGATCGATTTGACGAATCGCTTATAAAGCTACCTACACCTACTCGCTTCCTCGCCGGTAGAGTCATCGATTTCTTGCGCGAGCCAACTCCACCTCTGCATCTAACTTTACCGACATCCCTTAATCCTACCGACCGAGGAACAGAAATGGCCAAGTCGAATCCAGAGAATTTGCTAATCGCCACTTCCGCCGAAGCACGGGCGCCAAAGACTCAATAAATGCGGTCAATCCAGCAAGACGGCTTGGCCTCGCAACACCTGCAACCGGCCAACCCCGCCGAGAACCCGCACAGCGCCGAGGTGGAAAAAGAGCTCGGCCAGATCCCTCACCGAAGCCGGTGGCGAAGCTAGAGACCGAGCAACCTCCTGAGGGTTAAATCAGCTGCCGACTGGCGCCCGCATTTGAAGCACCGGGGAGCCGACATCCCGGCCAATGCCTCGGTGAAGGGTGACAAGGAACATTTGCTGGCCTTTGACCTGTCCAAGGCGCCCCTGCTGCGGACCGACGTGGTTGGAAGTGACCACGCCTCGACACATACCGGTCAAATCGTCCGTGAAATCAATGACCAGGGTAACTGCCCTAATTTATTTCTAAAATTTCACAAGTGTTTGCCCGCTTCCTCACTAATCATATTTGCTACTTGCGTGCCATCCAAACAAAGACTGTAATGGGCGATTCACCGGCCGACAAAAGGCCTCGACATCGCCAAATAAGTCGAAAGCCTCCAAGCCGAGCTGGGCCGGGCAAAAACATCATTTGACAGAGCCAGCACCGAGAACACCAGATTGCTCGGGCAACTGGATGCGGCCGAGAAGAAGCGAGAAGAACTTCAAGCCGAGCTAAACGCACTGAAGGAGTCCAGGGACAAAGACTGTGAGGCTGCCAACAATGCCGGCTTCAAAGAAGCAGAGGATAGCTACAAAAAGCAGGTCTTTGCAACCCAGGACATCTATTTTAAGGCCGGCTGGAAAGAAGCTTGCTCGAAGCTCGGTCAGGGCCCTGAAACCGATGTGTTTGCCGCCACACCCAAAGCCTTTCTGCCGGTCTATCTCGTGCCTTATGCCAACGACGTCTTCACCAGACAAGCGGAGGCCGAGGAAGAGCTTGCTAGAGAGACGGCTGCAGATACCGGTGAAGGAAGCAGCCCCGAGCAAAATGTTCAGGATGAGCCCGGTGGTCAAGAGAGGACTCCACCGGTCAACACTGAAGATGACTATGACAACCTCTCCCCCCTTGCTTAGTTTCTTTTTGAACTTGCTTTTTGTTTGTTTTCAATGTAACCGGGCTTAGTACCCCACCTTTGTACTTATTTCTTATCAATGAAAAAGCTCTAATTTTATGAAGTGTTTGCACGGTTTGCTTGAACTTTCTTCAAGAAACATCAATTCACGTAGGGATACATTACCTCGGTTGAGAGACCAAATCACAACACCTCCAACCGAGGTAATTCATCTCGGCAAGAAATATCTAATTTGCACAAACATTAATCCATCCAACCGGGCTAATCCATCTCGGCAAGAAATATCTAATTTGCACAAACATTAATCCATCCAACCGGACTAATCCATCTCGGCAAGAAATATCTAATTTGCACAAACATTAATCCATCCAGCCGGACTAATCCATCTCGGTTGGGAATCCGAAGTTGGGCAAAACGCCAACTCTTCCAACCGGACAAATCCATCTCGGTTGGGAATCCAAAGTTGGGAAAAACGCCAACTCTTCCAACCGGACAAATCCATCTCGGTCGGGAAGCCGAAGTTGGGCAAACACCAACTCTTCCAACCGGACAAATCCATCTCGGTTGGGAATCCAAAGTTGGGAAAAACACCAACTCTTCCAACCGGACAAACTCATCTCGGTTGGGAATCCGAAGTTGGGCAAAACACCAACTCTTCCAACCGGACAAATCCATCTCGGTCGGGAAGCCGAAGTTGGGCAAACACCAACTCTTTCAACCGGACAAAATCATCTCGGTTGGGAATCCGAAGTTGGGCAAAACACCAACCCTTCCAACCGGACAAATCCATCTCGGTTGGGAATGTTAAGTTTTAACAAAACATCAAATTGCGAAGGCAAAGAACACTTGTATATTGACAAAAAGAATTACATTCTGAAGTGTAATGCAAAAAGCTCCTTCTTTGTAAACAAAACAAAAGCTAGAAATAGTACACTTTGAGGTTGGCCGCATTCCAAGGCCGAGGTATTGCTCTACCATCCAAGTCTTCCAGGTGGTATGCCCCCTTGCCCGCCAGACCGGTTATCTTGTATGGTCCTTCCCAATTTGCCCCTAGCTTGCCTTCCCCTGGCACCAGGGTATTTCCCATAACTTTTCTCAGGACCCAATCACCCACCTTGAACGGTCTGGGGTGCACCATCTTGTTGTATTTCCTGGAGAGTTCTTCTTTGGTAGGTGCCACATGGATGGCGCTTTTTCCCGGCGCTCTTCAGCCAGATCTAATTCCAGAGCAATAGCCTCGGTGTTCAGAGCAGGCTCAAAGCTTTCACTTCTGAGGGTGGGCATGCCGACTTCCAAGGGAATGACCGCCTCCATGCCATAAGCCAAAGCAAATGGAGTTTCCCCGGTAGAACGCCATGGTAGTCCCAGATGCCCAAAGGACGCTTGGAAGTTCCTCGGCCCACTTTCCCTTTGCCTTTTCCAATCTTTTCTTTAACCCATCCAGAATAATCTTGTTCGACGCCTCGGCTTGACCGTTGGATTGGGGGTAAGCCGGAGTAGAGTTGTAGAATTCAATCTTCAAATCTTCACAAAATCCTCTGAATAAGCGACCGTCAAATTGGGTGCCGTTGTCAGAAATCAAGATTTTGGGGACGCCAAACCGTGTTACCACATTCTGCCAAACAAACCTCTTCACGTCTTTTTCTTTGATAGTCGCCAAAGGTTCAGCTTCAATCCATTTGGTGAAGTAGTCCGTTGCCGCGATAAAGAACTTGCGGTTGCCCGGTGCAGTTGGGAGGGGTCCCACTATATCTAGTCCCCACATCGCAAAAGGCCAAGGGCTGGTGAGTGGAAGAAGTTCTCTGGCTGGTTGGTGGATCTGGTGTGCGAATTTCTGGCACTTTTCACATTTCCGGACATATTTTTGCGCGTCAGCTTGCATGTACGGCCACCAATAGCCTTGTGAAATAGCCCGGTAGGCCAAGGACACCCCCAATGTGACTGCCTCAAATGCCTTCATGAATTTCAGCGAGGAATGCATCCACGCTTGGGTGCACACACTTTAAGTAAGGACCGGTGTAGGATTTCTTATACAAGGCGCCAGATGGAAAGCCAAAACCGCTCGATTTCACCGGCATTTGTGTGCTTCCTTCTTTTCGGTTGGTAGAACCGGTCTCGGAGAAACAAAATGATCGGATCCATCCATGACGGACCCAGAGTACTTCCGTCCGCCCGCTTCTTCAATGCTTGGTGGTGGAAGAAAGGCAATTAACAAGGGATTGGGAGATGTATTATCTACCATGGATGCTAGGCTCATCATTTCATTTGTTTCTTCCCGCCGATCTGTTGGACTCGATTACTGGCTTGTTTGATCGTTCCTGACGAGCTTGGTACTTTGCCATGCGGTCATCCTTTGCCTCGTAAATCCCAGAAACTTGGTTAACCACAAGTTGGGAGTCACTGGACACCATTAGCTCGGCAGCTTTCATTTGGATTGCGCTCTTGAGCCCGGCCAGGAGGGCCTCGTACTCAGCTTCGTTATTAGATGCTGGGAAGCCAAGGGTGATAGAATGTTCAATGGTTAGGCCATCTGGGGAGATAAGAACAACACCTAGCCCTGCACCGTGACGATTGGACGCCCCGTCAACAAAAAGCTTCCACATTTCCCCCACAAAAAGCTTCCAGCAATCTGATGGATCCTGTGAGTGGTAAGGGGCGCCATGATCAAGGTTGCTTGGCTGTCCGGTTTCAAGTTCTGCGTTCACTGGACCCACTCCTGCCCGCCTTGGTGATTCGGCACGGACTCGACAAGAAGTTGGTGCGCCATGCCTAAGTCCGTAGGCGAATCACCGTGCGGTATTATATGCCGACCCGCAGTTCGTCCGAAGTTGTGTCAGGACTTCCCCCCTTGGTGATGCGGTACCGGGCAGAGTTGGTGGGACAACAACACCCAACTCTGTCATCGCGTCACCGGTTGTTGGCATTGCAGAAGTGTAGGCCACTGCGGTGGTGGGCGCAAAGTCCGCGCCGCGGACCCCACTGAGTGGCGTCTCGATGGTGGCGGCACCTCATCATCCGCCATGATAATATCGACCGGGCAAACCGGATGAGTTCCAGGTGAGAATTCGGCAACAAAG
Source organism: Camellia lanceoleosa (assembly GCA_025200525.1). Lineage (NCBI taxonomy): Eukaryota > Viridiplantae > Streptophyta > Magnoliopsida > Ericales > Theaceae > Camellia > Camellia lanceoleosa. Next base: position 9,065,646 of record CM045767.1, on the reverse strand, counting down.
TCAGCCAAAGTCTGGGCTTTGATGGCAGTGCGCGGCTGATACTTTACATCAAACTGCCCCAGCTCGACCGCCCATTTAAGAACTCGGCCAGAAAAATCCGCTCGTTCAAATAAAGCTTTGAGGGGGAACTCGGTCAAGACGACGACAGTATGTGCATGAAAGTAGTCGCCAATTTTCTTGAAGCCATCATTAATGCCAAAGCAAGTTTTTCAAGAGGCGGTACCTAGTCTCGCGTAGCAAAGTCTTCTTGGCGTAAAAGATGGGGAGGTGCTTGATTCCTTCGGCCGAACAAGCACCGTGACCGACCGCATCTTGAGATACGGCGGATAAAGATAAAGTTCTTCTCCGTGCAGGCGTGACCAACAATGGTGCGGAAGATGATATTCTTTGAGCTCGGCCAACGCTCGGTCGCACTCTTCATCCCAAGAGAACTTGGACTTCAAGGACTGAAAGAAAGGACGGCAGCGATCTGATGACCGGCTTATAAATCGATTAAGCGCGGCGGCCATTCCGGCCAAATGCTGCACGTCTTTCACCGAGCTAGGCTGCTTTAACTCTTGCACGGCTCTGATCTGTGTAGGGTCTGCCTCAATACCTCGGTTTGTGACTAAGAATCCTAAAAATTTCCCGGATCCCACACCGAAGGCACACTTAGACGCATTCAGGCGTAACTTATGCTTCTTGAGGATGGCAAACATCTCGGCCAGGTCGGACAAATGATGTGCTTGATGCTTGCTCTTCACCACCATGTCATCAATATAAGCTTCCATTGTCCGGCCCAGTAAAGGAGCAAACATCTTGGTCACCATCCTCTGAAAAGTTGCCCCGGCGTTCTTTAAACCAAAAGGCATAACTCGGTAGCAGAAGAGTCCCCTGTAGTAAATGAAGTGATTTCTCGTCGGGGCCGTGCATGGCAATCGATGATAGCCCAGATGCAGCGTCAAGAAACTTAACGTCATGGCCAGTCAAATCCACAAGTGGTCAATTCTAGGCAAGGAAAAGCATCTTCGGACAAGCACGGTTGACGGTCTTGTAATCAACACAAACTCGCCACTTCCCATTCTTCTTCTAAGATAACGATCAGATTTGAAATCCACCGAGGATAGTGCACTTCCTGAATTGCTCGTGCCTCAAGCAGATTTTTGACTTCCTCCGCCACTACCTCGGCGTGATGCAATGCTGACCTCCTTGTTCGCTGAATGACCGGCTTAACAACAAACAGCACATTGAGATGTGGGCAGATAAAATTTGGATCGAGGCCGGGCATGTCATAAGGTGACCATGCAAAAACTTCAATGTTGGCCATAAGGAATTCCACCATCTCGGTCCTCTCCTGTGCTGTGTGAGGGTGGAGCCGAGCAAGAAGAACTTGTCCGGCTGCTCGGTATCAATTCGCACTTCCACCAATCCTTCCACGGCTTTGTCTTCTGCCTTAGTGCCCACATCATCTAGCACTACCAGGTCCTCCGGTCCCTCAATCATTTGAACGAATCCCTTGGCAGCCCGGCTTCCATTGACCGCCACAAAGCACTGTTTTGACATAACCTGACGCCTAAATCTCCTCAATCGCCCCTATGGCGAGGGAATCTCATCACTTGGTGAAAGGTTGATGCCACGGCTTGCATAGCATGAAGCCACCGCCAAGGATCGATTGTAAGTAGATGGCACAACACACCCGAACTCAACTGTTTGACCAATCGATCCCGCTTTAACCGGGATAATTTTTCCCAAAGGCCACTCATTTGTGAGTTAAAACCGACCAATGGCGGTTCTTTGGGGCCAAATCCGTGTCTCGAGCTTGAAATTTGAAAGCGTCGTAGTACATGATCTCAACCGAGCTTCGATCGATCAAGATCCTTTAACTTCAAAATCATTGACGCGGAGAGTCACCACCAAGGCGTCATTGTGCGGTGTCTGTATGCGCTCCAAATCTTTTGAGGAAAAGCTGATCACATCCTTTACTTCTGTCTTCCCCCTCTTGAGCGCGGGCTGAACTGACAAAACCTCCCTCATGTGTTCTGCCTTCTTAATCATACCACGAAGCTCGCAAACACGCGCCGGTTCCACTATGCCGTGGATGACATTCACAACCCCTTGCGGAGGTGCATCCCGGTCATCCGGTCCGCGTGGAGCAACTGGAACCTGGTTTGCCTTGACTCCTCCATCAATGTAGAGGTCCAGATGCCCGGCTGCCACTAGCTCTTCCAAGTGCTGCCTCAAAGCGAGACGATCCTCGTTCGTGGTACGCTCCCGGTGAAAGGTACAACGGTACTTGGGATTGAAGCCCTTCTGCCCGTCGCCTAACTTAGCAGGAAACCGGACGTACTCCTCGTCACGGATTTCACTAAGTATGCGATAGATTGGGATTTTGAAGACCGTGGTGATGCCTGTCCTTGCTTTCAGCCTCATGCATCGGCGCATCATCTCGGGGTAGTCATCCTGGTAATCATTCCTGTCATTACGCCGCTCCCGACCCCGGTTCTTGCGGTTTGAGCCTCGGTCTGACTCCTCTGCCCGGTCACTAGATCGGCTGGACTCTTGCCCGACTGCATGCACTTTTCCAGCCGACCTCTTAGCTGCTGCGACCGGGGCTGCCTTCTCGGTGGAGGCCGAGGCATCATCCTCTCGGATGTGCTCATTGATGTTGCATAAGTTGACCCATGGTCGTAGGCTGTTGCATGGTAAGTGAGTCTCGCAGCCTATGTCCGACCGGGAGCCCACGCTTATACTGTACGATTGCTAGGTTGACCGGGCAGTCCAGTATCTCGTTGAAAGTCTCCCAATACTTGGGTTTGCGCCTTGAGTGTGTCGCTCGGTTCCATCTTGATACCGATGGGTGATCAACTTCCTTAGGAGTTTTGGTGTTAGTCGTGAAGCGTTACGAAGGCCTCTGCCATTTGTTGCCACCTTTCAATACTTCCTCCAGAGCCTTCCAACCACTTCAATCCCAATTCGCCCAAACTTGACGGAAAGAGGCACATAAGGGCATCATTCCGACGGTGTCCGCCATAACACATCGGAAATGACTTACATGCATGTACGGATCGGTCTTCCCATCGCAGGTAAACTTTGGTGGTGGAACCCACGAGCGGAGTGGCTTCTATCTCAAGTGAAAAAGGAGTGGCACTCAACCCGCCAAATCGTATCTAGAAGGAGTGGTACCGCTTGGCGTGGTGGAAGCATTCCGACCTCCTCCGCATGGGCTCCGTGGGATAACCGCCGCACGCCTCTGAGCTTCACGCCGAGCAGTTCCTTCAAAATCGCCCGCAAATCCTCTGACAGTGAATAGGAATACCTCGACGTCGTCTCCGGACGTGAGGGTCTGTAGGTACTATCTTGCGCGCTGGACTCCTCTGCGCGCAAGTCGAGATCACCATCTCTGTAGCTCCTGGTGATAGAGATCGTCGGTGTGCCTCGACTGGCCGGTGAACGGCGGGAGGGGTGTCGGCGGGATGGGGTGCGCCATGGTCACCCTCCAGCTACACCCTTCCCTTTGTGACGCCGCTTAAGCTCCTCCATCTCTGCTGCCATTCGCCGGATGACGGCCTCTTGGTCCCGCAGCTTGTGTTCCAGACGTCTGGAGTGTGACTCTCTCCGCCGCCGGTGTCCGTCTGGACTCCGAGAACGGCCATGACTTCTTGCGCGCTTGTCCCGCGCGTCTCCCGCCTGTCCTCCGGTGGCTGCGTCCAAGTTCGCCATCGGAAGGATGGTCGTGAGTCCTTCTCTCTGCCGGACAAACTCCGGAGTAGCTCCGTCGACGGCGGACAACGGAAACTCTTCATTGTGCGCCATGAACGGCGATCAGATGAACCCAGAAGACAAGGTTTTATCTGCAAGATTCCCACAGACGGCGCCAATTGTACGGGGAGGAAATATTCCGGCGACCCGCACTTCCTTTCTTCCAAACTCCTCAGCTGTCCGATCACCTGAAAGCACAAAGGCGGTGAGCTACCCGGCGGTGTGTGGCCGGAAAACACCTCCGACGCTCAAGTTAGAACCTCACACACCTGGAAAAATGACTAGAGAGAAGGGAGAGTGTTTGAGTGTAAGTCTCACTTACAAAAATTGTCCATCCCCATAAGGGGTGGCGCAGACTTGTTTATATACCTCTCTGCGCCCCATATCCACTCCCATTGATCTCTCAACACGTGGCTCTGCTATCCCATCTGTCAGCACATACACCATGCCTCTGTCAGGTTACACCATGTTGGACATCACCTAATCCCAACTGCCAGCCCTCTGTTGGAGCCGAAATGAGCTTCCTGGTCCACACAAATGGCCAGATTGCCGCCATTTAAGCCGAGAGAACCGAGAACGCAAAGATCCTTTGGGCCATGCCCGGGATATTTCACATTCACCTTTCTCAGCATTCCTGCCGAGCAACTTCCTAGCTCGGTCGACTACGCCCTTCCTGGCGCCGGTCATCTGCTTAGTCGGTCGGGCTTCCTGCCGAGCAATTAACAATTTTGTTGACGCCTTCCGCACCGGATTCTTCATTGGCTTACATTCATCCTAAGCACGCAGCTCGGTTCAGTCAATCGGTGTCTTAACCGAACACCTTCTTGACGAAGTACCTGCTCGGACCATATCTTACCCGGCACAACTCTGTCCGGCCAAATATGACCGGCACGGTACCAGATCATTATTTTCCCACTCAATAGCAAATCCCAAAATGAACCAACGTGGTGTCCACCAAAAAAAAAAATAAAAAAATCAACACTTGATCTTAATTTACAACTAGAACTATGTATCAATTCAAAAAATAAAATAAAATTCAACACTTGATCTTAATTTGCAAGTATGCTTCCAAACGTCATCAAAAACCAATCTGCAAAGAAAATAAACAAGAAAAATATTATCAAGGATGTACAGGAAGGATAGCTAGGAGTAGATCTTACTAGACATCCAAAAGTAGAAGGTTTATTACAATTGAAAGCTTGCAAGTCTCTGACTTATGCAAGACAAATATGTGATGTCTTTTGGTAACTTGCTGGTGTTTAGGAGATCTTGTTTGTATTTAGTTTTTAGGATGAAGTCATGCTATATGTATTTCTCTTTGTAAAGGAAATTTGAATTATTTGAGAATTTAGCTTCAAAACTAATAGTGTATATATGTTAGAATTTGCAATGTAATTTGTATTCTATAGAATAAGAAACAAATTTGTAATGATGTTTGGAATTGTATAGAGTATGTAAAATATTAAGGAGATATAGAAATAACATGAGTATATATATTATTTAATAAAATAACTTTTTACAATATGCAAATGTATGCTGTGAAAAAACGGATAAGAGGGGAAATAATGCTACCAACTGAAAATTGCAAGCAATGATCAATTTCTTTATTTTTATGATGCCTCCTAGGATACCCTACCCAAGTGTGAAACCAATAATTAGCCAGCCAAACTCCCACCATCTGGAGGTATTGTCATCAACTTAAATAACCCAAATTTCTAGGACCCCATTGGAAGGTTTGTCCCTTGTAGGTATGCTAAGTGATTTCTATTAAAATGATCCATCTTCAACATACACAAAAAAACAATGTTCAATGTGGCAATGCTGCAATTTTGATGCTAAAAAGGCCTCTCTAGCTCTCTATGCCATTCGATGCTGGTGCATTAGCTGGTTCTGTCCTCAACTTATCTAACATGTTGCGGAGCTCCTCATTTTGCTTAAGACAGTCTTTTACTTGCAGGAATCACATCATGCATATTATTGTTTTGAGGAAGAGATCCGCAGAACTTCCACGAAACTTAACAAGTAAAGATAATATAAGCATTCCTCATCCACGACAAGATGAAGGCAAATTAGATAACTAAATGTCTTTTCAAGCTCAAGCTCAAGCCTATAGCTATAGTTTATCGCAAAGCCATGGGGTATCCTAATGTATAAACAAACATATGAATAGGTAAAGCAAAGGCAGATAGGTGTCTTAGATACAAGTATTGTAGTTCAATATCTGGCTTCATTGTGCAGCCAGTATTATTTCACATTTGATTAACTATTTTCCCTTGAATCAAAGGCTTAATCCAAAATCTCTAAAGAGCATTGTACCTAAAATTCTCTCTTCTCAAACACAACAATATATTATTTGATTAAATATTTGTCCTTAAAACTTCTGACAGCCCCTTCATGAAGTTCTCTTTTGACATAATTGAGATCCTACATCTATATCTTAAACTTCCACCTCACCACAAATCTCCAAGAGACAAATACATCAAGGCATGAATTCATTTTTCATGCAACTTGTCCAAGGGTTCAAATATGAGGAATAGGAGCTCAATTATGCTAAATTGATGGTCCTTAGTCAACATAAATTTTACAAAAAAAATGTAAAATCACAATTGAAAACCATGAATGCTATAGGCATGCACAAAGGATAAAGAATTTTTATGCTTTCTCTGTTCATTTGACCAGGGTAGCTTTCATTGTGAACTCTAAATGAAATGAAAGCTAAATACCTAGGGAAGCAACTTTTTATGTCCAATCTCTAAAATGAAAATGTAATGCAGCCAATCCAAACACTATAATTAAACCAAATTACCTCCAAGGTTATTCATAAACTACCTTGGGACAGCCTAAAGATCCATCAATAAGGAGAAGGAAAAAAAGCAGAGAAAGAAACCACAAAAGGTGTCAGCAGATTACTAATTCAAAACCAGATTCTGTCAAACCTCCAAAGATCGAGTACTGATTCTCCCAATTGCACTACTACACCCGTTGCCTCTTGATAAGCAAATGAAAGATCAGAATTTTCCTTAAAAGCCTCTCTATCTCTCAAGATTGGAAATCAATCAGTAAACAAGATTAAGCAAAGAACCGAAAACTTCAAGTCCGTGTTATTGAATGAATTGAAATAGTAGGAAAGGATGTTACCTCCATTAGCGGTTTACATCTGCGCTCTCCAATCTCTCAACCACCACTGCCATATCATGCAATTGCTTCTCAAGTCTCTCCTTGTCTTCCTGCAAAATAATATAAATGAATTAGTAGGATAATGAAATTGCGGAGACAGACACCTTTGTGCCTAGAGGGGAGTGAATAGGCCAAACTCTTAAAACAAATTACCAATTAAAAATTACCAGATGGATTATTAACAGTTATTCAATCTCAAGATAGATCAAAAGTCTTCCACACAATAACACACTAAATAAATCAAGATGGTAGACATCATGACTTATGTGAAAAACCATTGAGAGCAACTGAACAACAATCAGTTCAGGTAAAAATCACGAGCACCCTACTGATCAAAATACATTTGATCAAATGTATAATACAAAAATTCAAGTAAACGAATTACAACCCAATCCCCGATGTGTCTTGATGAATGATTTGGACAAAACACTTGATGATGCCAACATACAAATGGATCAGGATGTGAGTCTTTTTTTGTTATGGCACTTATCATCTTTTTAATTTAATAACTCTGTGTCTGCTATAGGAAAATTATTTTAGCATCTGAAACTAGGTTTACATTTGATGCGCTTTGGTTGATAAATTATGGATGTAGCTGCTGTGCGTATATTTATTTGATGTAAAAAGTCATGTTCTATGCTTTTAAGCTTATGCCCTCTGTTAATATCGAGCAATTCTCTAGTTGTTAGTCATACAAGAATCTGTTATTATCTAAAAACAAATTCCAATTGTTTAAGAAACAAATCCTTCATGTTCCTCTGTAATTGGTTTTTGGTTTGAGGTAAGTTTGATAAATGAAGCTCTTCAATTATTTGGTCTCTTATTTTTGGCAGCATCAAATTGTTAAGAGGTTCTAGTGTTTATGTTCTATCTGCTTTAAGGTACTAAAGTTTGTTGAAAAGTACTATAATTATGCATTACTGTATTTAGATTAATGTTTATCAATGTTAACAAGGCAACACGTACATTAGGATCAACAGTCCGTCCTTACCACATCATTAGCTGCACATTGACATGATGAACTTACTAACCATTTGATGTATGAAGTATGAGCAGGGGGTTTAAAGGCTAACTCATTGCAGTAAAGAAGTAGAAGTACAAATTGGGTAGCACACATAGATTCACGTAGGATTGGGTCCAACTATACATGGACTTTTAAGAGCTCCTAAACTATTCCTATTTGGAAACTACGAATTTGACAGGCATAATCTATTTGAATTTACTAAAACTTGGATTGAAGACCCAAAAAAGTGCGTTTGAACCATCATGACCACTGCAAATATTCCACCTGCTTCTAAGAATATAAGGAGTATATAAAACTAACCAATTGCCATAACAAACAACTTGTCAACCTAGAAGTAAACATAAGCCAAGAGATGGGACAATGTTGGTGGGGGCTATACATTGCATTTGCAATTTTCAATCATTGGCAGAGTTGTATAAAAATGTATAAGTGAGTGTATAAAATTAAAATTATATAAAAAAAGTCATTGGATTATCTAGGGGGATGTGGCTAAGAAACGAAGAGAATAGGAAAAAGACGGAGAGATAGGAGCTATGGGTAAAATAGATATTTTCAAAAAAAAAAAAATTTGTTGACATCATCCAATTTTGTTAGTTGACCTAAGTCTTTATGAAGAAGAAAATTGTAATGTGGTTTAAAACCTCGAGCGGCAGGATGCAATTTCCATAACCACAAGGGTTGAATTTATAATTTACCCAAATATTTTCTAAATGAAAAGAAAAATGAATAAATAGAAGTAACACCAATATAAAATTTTGAATATCCTCTCACGGCTATAAGCCTAAAACTAGGAGCTCCTTTGATATCATATGCTATTCTAAAGAAGGGATTTTGAAAAAAATGCTGTCACTTATTTGATGATGAATCCCTCCCTGAGGAAGTGGTTGTCAAGCATATTATTGACATGGTAAGATTCCGTATGTTATCTGTTTCTAACCCGAAAAGCCATCCAGTGACAGTGGTTCCTTGATACATGGAACGCAGATTCAATATTGAAGAATAGCCCCAATCATTTGGGAAGAGAAATGAGGGATGGGAGTTCATTAAATGTGGGTTGGGTGATTGTGAAGATATATTGAGTGTTTCCAAATGTTTTGTTTATTGTGCAGGTTACAAGGAGTTGTTATGAGTGTTAAACCATTTCATAGAGGTTTGACTGTTGTGAGGAAGTTATAATAAACACCTCTCACTGACCATATTGAGAGTGTATTGATTAACTATTTATATATATTCATATATATACTGCTTTTGCGAGTTGCATGAGGTCGCTATTTTTGAGTGTTGTGAGGTCTCATATTGTGGGTTGAGGAATTGTGGAACCAATCAATTATGAATTTTGGAGACACTTTGGAGGACGTGATATTAAATAGGAGATCTTTGTCAAGAAGAAAAAAGAAAGACCCACTTCTGCTGCTATATATAGTGTATGAAGTGAAAATGAAATAGACAAACATTAGGAGCAGTGAAATAGAACTACAATTTTAGCAATGAGAAAAAATCATTGTTAAATTAGTATTGGAGTTAATATTAAGAATCGACAGAAAATTTTGTATAATTAAAACTACAATCCATTTTGTTTGTTCAATATATCTTCAACTTGAAATTCAAAAACCTTAAATCATTTCACAGAATAAATCATCTTATCTATCACACCAATAATTAGTTCAAAAAACCCTAAATCTAGAACAAAAAATCAAAACTCATGTACTCATTTCACAAAAATAAAAATCCTACAACATCAAAAAAAAAAAAAAAAAAACCCTAGCTCTAGAGTGAAATGGAAAAATAAAGGAAGAGAGAGAGAGAGAGAGAGACCTGAACATCGATAGGAACCGAGGAGACGGTGAGCGACGTGACCCACTAAGTAGCGATGGTGGCACCGACGGTGAGCGACTATGAGAGAGAGGGGGAGAGCAAGACTACTTGGTGTTTAGTCCCTCTGTTTGGTGTATGTACCTGTAATACAGATAAATAAATAAATAAATACTAAAATTAAGCATAAACGGTGAGCGACTAACTATGAGACAGAGGGCGAGAGCAAATGTTTGGTCTTTGGTCACTCTGTTTGGTGTATGCACCTGTAATACCTATAAATAAAAAATTAATAATACTAAAATTAAACATAAACTCAAATTAAGCGGTAATATTCAGAGTCAAAATCGAGTTAATTGAAATTATAAGAACTAAAATTTAAAAAAATTTATCATTGTACAGAAGAGCAATTTGAAATTTTGTTTCTTCTTTTAAGTCATATAAAGTCGTTAATCAATTTTGTACATGTGGCAAGTATAGTTAAAAAAAACATGTTATATTCAGTTTAACTTATTTGTTATTATTTATTTTGTGCATTTTAAAAATTTTGAAAATATATTAGTATTTTTTATTTTTTCAAAAAATGCCATTAGATAGCTTGGAAAGTTTTTGACTTAGTGGCATTTCTCAAAATGCTATAAAATATTTGTTTAGGACACTTTTCTCCTAATGCCATAAAAAGTAACTTGCACCTACCTAGTTTAGTGACATTTTTTAAAAAATGTCATTGCTACTAAAGTTCATCTGTTGATAAATGACACTGAAACAATTTCTTGTGCCATTCTTTTATAAAATGTCATAAAATTGATGTGAAGTTTTTTTTTATTGAAATATCACTAGAGCCTTATATGTTTGTGATTCTGTAGTTTTTTTTTTTGTAAAACGTGTTACCAAATATCATTTTTGTAACATTTTCTAAAAACATGTCACTAGTGTAGTGCCACTAAAGTGTGTTTTTGTTGTAATGTATATTCTTCATCAAATAGTTTCAAAATATTTAAAATCAAATTTTTCAAAAAAAAAAATTTAAAATTATTGGTGCCGAAAATATATTCTTCACTAATAATTTTATAATTGGTGACAAATTATTTTTCTCACCAAAAGTCTCAAAATTTTGGCCCCCACTCAAAAAAATTAGAGAGAAAACCTTTGGTGACGAAATTTAATTTTTCCTCACCTAAAATGAAGTATTTATTAACGAAAGTAAATTTCGTCACCTATTATTTTTACTTTTTTATTATATGTGACAAAATTTTATAATTCGTCATGAATTATTCTTATTTAGTGACGAAATTTATTTTCTTCACTACTTTTCGTCACCATAGGTTACTTAGAGAGCTAATTAACTTGTATTTTGTTTTTAAAGAGAGAGAGAGAGAGAGAAAGAGGGAAGATGAAAACTGATAAACAAAAAATGAGGAGGGGAGAGGGAAAGTTAGTAGTATATTTTTTTTCATTACTGCCTAATATTTCAAAACTTTCCCTTCAAAATTAGTGCCAAAATAATTTCCTCACTAAAAAGTCTCAAAATATTAAAAATTATTAGTGACAAAAATATATTTATCACTAAATGGTCTTAAAATATTTAAAATCAAGTTCCTCAAAAAATATATATAAAATTATTGGTGACGAAAATATATTCCTCACTAATAATTTTATAATTGGTGACAAATTTTTTTCTCATCAAAAGTGTCAAAATTTTGGCGCCACCAAAAAAAATTAGTGGGAAAACCTTCGATGACGAAACTTAATTTTTTATCACCTAAAAAGAAGTATTTGTTGACGAAAATAAATTTCGTCACCTATTATTTTTATTTTTTTATTATATGTGACAAAATTTTATAATTCGTCACAGATTATTCTTATTTAGTGACAATTTATTTTCTTCACTACTTTTCGTCACCATAGATTACTTTTGTTGTAGTGAACGTTTTGGCTACTAAATTTTCGTTAGTCGGCAAAGGTTATGTTTTGGCGACCAAAATATTAGTAGCCAAAAGTAAGCATTTGGCTACTAAATTGTCATTAGTCGGCAAATGTTATGTTTTGGCTACCAAAATATTAGTAGCCAAAAGTAAGCATTTGGCTACTAAATTTTCGTTAGTCGGCAATAGTGACATTTCGGCTACTAATTTTTTAGTCACTAAAAGTTCTACATGAAAATTTTAACCAACTATTCATTACTTTTTGCTACCAAATGTTTTAGTCGCCAAATGTTTTTGCTACTAAATTATTAGTAGCCAAAAAATTCCAACTATGTATTTGGCTACCAAAATATTTGGTGGCCAAATATATATTTTTTTTTTTTCCCAAAAAAATTCTAAACAACCTACATCCATGTTTAATACAACCTGAATAGTTAAAAATATCTTAATAACCAACCATCCAAAACATTAAAAATAAACGTCCTCTCATGGAATCTGAATAGTTAATGTAAACAAAGAATCTGAATAGTTAACAGCTTCCTCTCATGAAAAATTGGAAAGATTGTGAAAAGGGTCATACATCCATTGCAAAGTTGGAAAAATAAACCAAAAGGTGTAATCCAGCCCCAGATAATGATACACAATAGCTTGTAAATGAGACTCTTTCTTAGGTTCCACACAAAATGAAACATCAAATAAGCTCAACAAAACACTGAACTTGTACTAGATGAGGACAATGTTGTAATGTAAAAACTTGAACAACAAACCAGTATCATATCTTAATAACCAAGTTTCACTGTCCAACAACTATTAACATCTCTCTTCAGTAGAGCAGAGAGAGCATGAAAGACTCCATTGCAAGACCAGAGAATTAATTATTTATCACAGCGGCTTTTGATAACATCAAGGCCAATCTCAGTTGGATCCGTTGCCTGTAGCTCTACCTGAATGCCATCTAGTTCCCTTTTGAATCTGTCCTTAGAGCTTGCATAAATCATTTTGCTCCTCACTCTTGATGTATCAGGAGACCTTTGTGGTAAGCAAAAGTCGAACAAAGAATGATCGATGAATCGGGGCTCCACAAAAAAGGCGGTGAAGGAGAAAACTTGGGGAAAATAAATTAATAAATAAAGATAGATAATATTACCATGCAATGAAGAAAATCCGCTCTTTTGGCAATTCTCTTACATTACAAAGTCATAATCATAGACAAAGATATCGACACTCGTCAACAGGAAGGCTTGCAGTGAAGTCATTACAACTATTTGCAGGCTCACCAACCTTTTCCACAACAATCTCCTTTTGCTCCATTTACATCCACTACCACTTGTCACTAACATCTATCAGTCTCTTTTGCACATTTCCTCAACTTTGACAAGACAATTTGCAACTGTGAATAAAGCGACTTCATAGCATTCACAAGGGGTAGGACAAAACTTCTGGGTCACACAATTTAAAAAATGTCTTAGGTATTAATTTATTATTTTCAAAAATTCAAATGGAAATAAAAACTTACAGGGAAATTTGTAGTGGTAGTGATGCCCCAGTACTTCAATGCTGCGAGGTCATAAGCTCTGGCTGCTTTGTCTTCCTTATCATAACCTCCTATATTTCCAAAACATATTACAAATGATTAAAAAAAAAAAAAAAAAACCACAATCATTGGTTTGGAAAATCTTTGATCTCATGCAAAAAAGTTACATTAATCAAGTAATTTAATTTAAAGGAAATATAAAAAAGGAAGAGCAAAAGGGAGCACTTTTTAACTCACCCAAATAAACTGCAGAGACGTTGAAGAAGCCCCATACCAAATCATTATATAAGAAATCAGTCCAAAAAACAAACAAACATGTTAAATACAAAATAAAATGTTTTGATTTAAATTTAGAAATAAAAAATCTAACTATCCCATACCTTGCCTTCCTTTTCGAGTATGTCCTTCTCTTCGACAACTATTATCCCATAGATGAGCCTCATATGGAAGTTTGGAAGTTTGAAGTACCAAAGGCAACATGAAATAAAAGTGTAAGTGGATATCTAGAGGACATTTCTAATCATAAAGCCAGTAATAAAAGAATAATGAAATAGATGAGGCAGCAAGGTCAACCAGAAATTTCAGTAAATATATCGTTATCTGGGTGGCCTTGAAGTTTGAGCAACCAATCCAACTAAAATCATTAACGACTATTTCAGTAACGTAAGATAGAGGGACTTCCATATGGTAGAGTCATAAATTAGGGCAAACACTAGATTTCCCATCAGAATAAATTACTTCAACTGGTTCAACCTCAAACTTTCTTTCACAGTACACTGAAAACATAGTTACCTTGAAAAATAAAAGAAAAATTATATCACCCAAATTGTTGACACCAAGTAAAAATGACAAACAAATGTAATTGAAACTTTTAAGTCTTACCATTGTGTTTAAAACAATCTTAGCCTTTGTCAAAGTGGTTGTGCATTCAATGAAAACATTCTTTGTCTTCAAACAAATCACCCAACAAAGATAGCATTCAAATCTGGTCAGGCATTCAATGAAACTTTTAAGTCTTACCATTGTGTTTTTTCAATTCGCTTAAAAATAGTTCTTTTGTAGTTTATATTTAATTCAGACTATGCATAATTTTATATCACAAAACCGAACATAAATGTTTCTATAATACAAGTGTCGAATAGGCCTTGACTCTCACAGCATCAAATTAGGGCTCAAATAGATTTTATTAACCGGATAGCAAATCCCTCAAACACGCTTGCAATTCTGATTAAAAACAAATACTTAATCAATGACAATTAAGACAATGACAATTATTATTAATCATTTCATTAGTTCACCCTATAAATCGTGTTTAATTGAGAAGGTACAGGAAATACAATCAGAAATCACACTAAGTTTAGAAGGAACAGGAAATACGACCTCTTGGTGAGCAGATTCATTGCGTGTATCTTTCCTAAATGACGAGATCCGTGAAGAAGATGAAGCTGCAGCAGCTAGCAGAGCCTGGGAAAATTTTCTCGGTCCCTTGAACCTGAGGAAGTGAATGAAAAATGAAGGGAAAAGTTAATAAATTACAAGCTAACTTTTTTGGCTTCAGAAATTTATTCAAGACAGACATCGCTTCCGTAAATTGAACAGAGGTCCATCCTTGTTTCCCATGCTCACTACTGCAAATTGACAACAACGACAAAGAGCATTCTTGCGATTGAGGCAAAATCCCTAAATTTGAAACCCTAAAAATAGGGGAAAAACACTCACCAGTGTCAAGAACAGAGCTGCTATCAGAAAGAGAGAGAGAGCTGGAGGAGGGCAGAAGCATGATGGCGGTGATGCTCCCATACCCGACGCCGACGGAGACAAAGGCGAGAGAGAGATGGAGGAGGGCAGAGGCGTGAGAGAATGAGAAAGAGGGAGAGAGTCAGAGAGTGAGAGACATAAAAATGAAACTTACACAATTTCCCTCCGAAGTTTCCCTCCGAAGTCTAAAGCACAATGTTTAAAAATTTTAATTATAATCGGCGACTAATATTTAGTCGGTAAAAGTAAAAATAATAAAAAAAATATATAAAAATAGGCACTAAAATAAGAAAGAAAAAAAAATATATGTAACAAATATAAGGAATAAAAGTAACAAATATATTAAAATTATATTTAAATAAAAATATAAGTAATAAAATTATAAATTTAAAAAATTAAAAATATTAAATTATCTTAAATATTTGTCCTAATATTTTTTTTACTGAAAAATATAATAATATATTTTAAAATCTTATTTTCTTATATTGTTATATTATATATATATATATATATATAAATAAGAAAGAAAAGAAAGAAAGAAAATTATAAAAAAAGAAGGAAAAAATTAATACTAAAAATTTTTAATTATAAAGCTTCTTTCAATTTTAATTAATATTTAGAAAGTATAAATTTAGAAATAATTTAAAATTACACCAAATATGAAAAAGAGATATAGATAGAGAGTGAGAGACAGAAAAAGAGACAAAGAGAGATGATAGATGAATAAGAGAGACAGAGAGAGAGATAGAGAGAAGAGATATGAGAGAGAGACAGAGAGAAAATAGATGAACGAGAGAAACAGAGAGAGAGAGAGAGAGAGAGCTCAAGAAGAGATATGAGCAAGACAGATAGAGAGAAAAGAGATAAATGAAAGAGACAGAGAGAGAAAAGAGATAGAGAGAGAGAAATAGAGAGACAGAGATAAAGACAGAGACAGAGTAGAAAAGAGATAGAGACAGAGACAGAGAGAAACAAGATATGAGTAAGAGATAGACAAAGAGAGAGAAAGAGAGCGAAAAGAGATGATCGAGAGAAAGACATAGAAAAAGAGAGAGATAAAGAGAGAAGAGAGAGAGTGAGAGAAGAGAGATAGAGACAAGAGAGATGAACGAAAGAGACAGAGAGAGATAGAGAAAGGAGAGAAGATATAGAAAGAAAGATATAATCACAAATTTTTAGCTATTAAATTATCTTAAATATTTATCCTAATATTTTTTTTACTGAAAAATATAATCACAAATTGAGCTTTTAATTTTATATTCTTATATTTTATATATAAGATATAATAAGAAAGAAAAGAAAGAAAGAAAATTAAAAAAAAAAGAAGGAAAAAATTTTTTAAAAAAATTTTGAGCCAGCTCAACCCGTGTTTTAAATTTTTTTGATGTTTTATTTTATTTAATTTCATTATTTAAATTCTGCCACAAAATATTTAAATTTTATTGATGTTTTATTTTATTTAATTTCATTATTTAAATTTTAATAGATGTTTTATTTAATTTCATTATTTAATTATTAATATTTTTGAAAATAAATTTATTTAAAATTTTAATTAAAAAATAACATATATTTTTATTGATATTTTATTTATTTAATTTAAAAAAATAGATTTATTTAATTGCGTAAAAAATCAAATAAAATAAAAGAAAATCAACTTTTGGCGACTAAATGTTTAGTCGCCAAAGACAAAAATTAATTTTTTATTAAAACATTTGTCGACTAAAGGATTTAGTAGCCGAATGTGTACCTACAGCGACTAAAAGCATTTTTGTCGCTGAAAATCAAGTTTTGGCGACTAAATGTTTAGTCGCCAAAGACAAAAATTAATTTTTTGTTAAAACATTTGCCGACTAAAGGATTTAGTAGCCAAATGTATACCTACGGCGACTAAAAGATTTTTTTGTCGCTGAAAATCAACTTTTGGCGACTAAATGTTTAGTCGCCAAAGACAAAAATTAATTTTTTATTAAAACATTTGCCGACTAAAGGCTTTAGTAGCCAAATGCATACCTACGGCGACAAAAAAAAAATTTTGTCGCCAATTTCTGGCATTTTTGCCGACTAAATTTATTTTAGTCGCCAATTGTGATATTTTTAGCCACTAAATTTTTTTTAGTAGCCAATAATCAATATTCCCCGACTAAAAATAATCAGTAGCTAAAAATTTGACTTTTGCCGACTAAATTTACTTTTGGTAGCCAAATCCGTAACGTTTGGCGACTAAATTTGTTTTAGTCGCCAAAAATGGTTGCCGTAGGTGTATTTTCCTGTAGTGATGCCATAACTTAATCCAAATGAGAGTTGTAGCTATAAAAAAAAAAAAAAAAAGAGTTATAACCAAACACTATATAAAGTATAACAAAAAAAACTTTTTGATCACCACTAAAATAATATCTTAACTAACACTTCAATAAGTCATAATCAAATACCACAAAAGTCGTAATTAAGGTGCCATTCAGTTTTTTATAAATTAAAATCACATGATTGCTCAATTTAATAATAATAATGTCAAATTCATGGACTTACTACATATTTTTTTTCCAAATTTTCAGGGAGGTCACTGTGATTTACCCTATTATTTATTATGGCAGTCAAATTATGATATATTGTTTATGTATGTAATTATATAATGGCATTGGTTAAAGTAGTGGATCTGTGGCGCAATGGTAGCGCGTCTGACTCCAGATCAGAAGGTTGCGTGTTCGATTCACGTCAGGTTCAATTTCACTTATTGGTCTTCCTTTTTGCATTTCTTTTTTTGTTTTTCAAGACAGAGAGAGATTCAATATTTTGAAAGAACTACAATAGTTCATAACAATTTTTTTTTTTTTAAGAGAGAACGTGGAAAAGGTGTGATCAACAAAGTTCAGATCAAATACCATGCTGTGCTTTTATGATTTAGAACAATCATCATATACAATGTTCTGGTATGTGATGTAACCCAAACAACAAAGAGAAAAATTATACACTTCTTCTGGCTAAGCTTTTCAACAAAAGCTCAATACCAAAGTCAGCCTTTTTCCATATTTGCCCCTTTGCCATAGGAACCAACCCAAAACTGTCATTCATGTCCTTAGAGATTGAACCTTGTTGAATGAATGGATTAAAGCGAAAGGGCTATACTTTTCCTGTTGAGCTATCTGGAAAGCTAGAAACTCCACTTGTTCATCCACCCAACCAAAACCTTGGAATGGTAATAGTCAAGCTCGCCACGAATTTGGATGCCTTACCCACCAGACCAAGTTCCACTGATTGTATTGAACCCCCACCAAGAGGGGACCTCCTTAGGGACCATTTAGGATGTTGGAATGGAGGGTTCTGTCTTTGCATTGGTGTTGTGTCCAATATAGCCAGCAGAGATGTGAGCCCCTCCTTAAAGATGTGAGCACTATGCTGATATCAAGATGGAGGGCTCATTAGGGACCATTTAGAAAGTTGGAATGGAGGGCTCTGTCTTTGCATTGGTGTTGTGTCCGATATAGCCAGCAGAGATGTGAGCCCCTTAAAGATGGGTTGATATCAAGATTGGAAATTACCAGATTGGAAATTGAACACTATGTTACAACATTTTGTCAAGCATTTGTCATCAATTTAGTAATCTTATTTATGATTGCAGTTGAAGGGCTTTCTAAGTTTTAATGCAAAAAAGAGAGCGAATTCCAAGACTATCTGCACAAGATATAGAAAAGCAAACAAAACAAGTTGAAATCTGCTTAAACATTTTTAATTCCATGTTAACCATCCACACACATGGATACAAAAATCAGTAACGCCATATTTCTGATTGTTCTCAGCACTTAAAACTCTCAAATTTTGAATCAACAATTCAAAGCATTAATTCCACTACTAACATTTCACTGATTAATTGAAAAACACAGACAACCAGACACACTATGAAGAGCGGGTTGCTCTCATTGCTCATCGTCCCATTCATCGTTCTTGTATGATACCAGAGTGTCCACCTTGTGAATCTGCATGACCCACAAAATTGAAATCATCCAAAAGGAAAAAACAAACAAAAAACAAAAAAATTCTGCAGGTGATGTGTTTGTTACCTTGGTATCAAATGAATGCAATTTCACCATTTGTGGATTGGAAATCAGTTTTGGGTCACTCTCAATCCAGGTGAACGGGACTGCAACATCCTTATCAGTGTATGCCAAAACATCAAAAACACCTGCAACAAAAACCAAAACGAAAAACGAAATGAATTAAAACTGTTCAAGCAATCAAAATAGTACAAAGGGTCCATTACACAGGCATGGATTGTTACAGGGTTCATCAAGGCATGGCAAGTATGTAATGCTGGATGCTATCTGTCTCATAATTGCTTGTATCTCTCTCATAATCTCTTTGTCACTCTTCTCCCTCGACACACTGAAATCAAAACCGAATCAATTGCAAAATGAAAATGTAAGTACATTAGAGAAAATTGAAGAGATCATTTATTTCTTGTTCTTTTTTTTTTCTTTGTAATTTAAGAGTCAGATTGAATTAGTAAATTATTAATAGGTCCTATTTTTGGAATTATTACCCATTATTAAGTCCTGTCTGTAAATAAGTCTAGTTAATAGGACTGATTGGTAAGTGTCCCTTACCCTTTCTCAACGACTTCGCTGTCGGTCTCAATGCTGAAATTCCACCTCTCTAAGACCTCATTGGTAGATTTGCTCATTATCACCAGAACTACCCTCTGTAACTTGCCACTTTCCAGCCACTCTTAACAAGATTCAAAATTAAAAAGGTTTCAACTATCAATAGCTACACAAATAAATCAAGCACCAAAAAGTTACAAAAAGTGCAACACAATGCATGAGTTTCCCACTAAAATGGGTTTGCGAGGGCAAAAATGTCATATCCACATTTTGGAGAAACTTCGGAGACGCAAAACCACACCACCAAGGGCATTTATGGAAAAATCAAGCACAAAGGGCACTGTTTATGTGACTCAAAAACCGCGCCATTGGGATGTTAATGGCAAAATCAAGCACTAAGGTCATATTCCATTTTTGGAAAACTATTTGTGTGACTCAAAACCACACCACCGGGTATGTTAATGGAAAAATCAAGCACTAAGGACAACATATACACAACCGTCATATTACTATTTTCTCAAAACAATGCCGCCACCAAGGATGCTAATGGTGAAATCAACTTAAAAACTTGTACATAAAAATTTTATGAAGGAAAAACTTACCAGAAAGCTGAGCGTTTAGATTAGAAATGAAGGTTTTGACACCCTCATCTTGAGTGAGCAACATTGGAAGCCCATATTTCTTCACCTTGGCAAAACTTTCTTCCGGATAAACTCCGCGGTTATATAGAATACTACACAATTTTTCCATCAAAATTTTCACTTTCAAATCCCCAAATTAAATGCAAAACTTTGAAATAGACATTAAAAAAATAAATAAAAAATAAAAAATTGAGGAATGTAATGTTGTAACCTGTTGGCAGCATAACCTGAAAAGGGTTTGCAGAGAAAGAATACAGACATCAGTAGAGAATCCTTGAAACCCCAGAAAAAACCCAACAACAAAATTGAAAGATTCAAACAATACAGAGATCAGTTGAGATTTTCTTGAATCCCCAGAAAACCCAACAACTAGAAAGAAAGATTCAATCAAGAAAAGAGTTTAGAGAGGTGAACAGAGGCGATAGCATACCGAAGAATTCACTAACAATGGCGGCTGATCCACGGAGAGTGATGATGTCTTTGGATGCTGTTCTTGAAGCCATATGAAACCCTTTTCAAGTCTGAATCTATAGAAAATGTTTTGAATATCTTTCAAGAAAAAGAAAAAAAAAAAATTGGGAGAGAGGAATAAGCGATTTTCAATTCTGCAAACTAGGGTTTGGCTCAATCAACAAAGAAAAAGATGGGGCTGGTGTTATGGTTGATGATAGAGAAGGTAATGTTTTATGAAAGAAACTGATGGAATGGGATTGAATCTGCAGAAATTGGGTTAGGGTTTTTTTTGGGTAAATGATGGAGAAAAGCAGGCTACAACGGCTAGTTTTTTGTCTTTGGTTTTCAGGCTCCAACCCAACGGTCGACCTAATTTAAAATGTGGCTGAGACCATGTTTGGTCGTGGCCGGATTTTGAAAGTGAGATTTTTTTTTTTTCTTTTTTTTTGCAAATTATCTGCACCTCCTTGAGATTTATCTAAATTATAGATTCCTTCTTGAGATTCCAGAAATTATACTCTGTTTTCAAAGTTTATAATTGCATAACAATTTAACCCTTACCGTTAACTAAACGTTAAGAATGATTAGCTGACATCACCAAATATAAATTGATAGACGATATTGCCCCTATTGAAATCTTTTTGATAAATCAACAAAATTTACAAAAGAATTATATTAGATGGGAAAAAAAATTAAGTTTTTAGAACTATGTTTGATTTGTTGTTTAGAAGAAAAAAAAATCAGAATTTAAAAACAAAAAACTAATTTAATAAAAATAAATATGAAAAAATATATTTAATTTGTATAAATTATTTCTAACCACTCAAAAGATAAAATTATATAAAAATAATAATTATTTTTATTTTCTATTTCTTAACCAAATTAATTTTTCATTTTTTAAAAAAAATTTAAAAATAAATTTCTTAAAATCAAACCAAACATATTCTAAGAATTTTTTGACAAGGCATTGTGTTTTTAACTTATTTAATTATTTGTTAATTTTATGATATTTTCACTATCTAACATTACAATATAGAAGCGTTTTAGAGACTAATTTTTTTGACCTCTAAAAGTGAAAATTTTGTTACAAAAGATATTTAGGGACTAATTTCTATTGTCGTAAGGATTGTCGTTAAAAAGTCGTCCTAAAAAGTCAAAAATAAGACTTTTAATGATAAAATTTTGAAAATGTTAATAATAAATAAACTTTTAGGAACAAAATAATTTGGTCTCAAAATGATTTATTTTTTTAGACAAAATTTGATACCAAAAAGAAAATAATTAATCACTAATGTTCAATTTTCGTTGTTAAAAATATAATGACGATACTTTTCGTAACAAAAATGTTTGGCCCCCTAAAAATAATTTTTTCCCTAAATTTTAGTCTCTAAAATCTTAATTTTTTGTAGTGTGATAAATGTTTTTTTATTTTAATCTTGCATTTCATAACTTATTTAAAAATGATAATTTAGCTAAACCTCAAGGTGAAATCTGTAATTTAGTTAAATCTCAAGGGGATGTAGGTAATTTGCTCTTATTTGTCAAAGAGCATTTTAGTCAATTTATGATATCTGTTAACGGCGTTAATTACAATAGGACATAATGTAATTTTTAAAATCTTTTAAAATCTTAAGAGAAATTTGTAATTTCGTTAGGTGTAGGTAATTTCAATTTTTTTTTTTTGGGGGGGGGGGGGGGGGAGCAACCCTAACACTCCTAGGCAAAATGTCTATTTAAAGTACATACATAAATACTTTTTCGTATTTTGCCTAATTAGTTTAATTAATGTCCATTTCAACAATATTCTTTATTTTAATAATCAAATAAATAAATAATAATAATTTTTTTATGACATGTTGTATATGCATTTAGTCGTGGTTATTGATGTGGTATTTATAAATATTTATTTTTTAAAATATATTATTAAATTGTTTTTTAAAATAATATTTTTATACAAAAGAGAAAGAATAGACAAAGGGAGCCTACACCTGGGATCAGTGGACTGGAACAGAGAAGCAACAAAGCAGAGATGGGAACTGTACGGGAAAGAATTACACCTTCTCGTATAATCCTGTTGATCAAGTCTGCGTTTCTCGATACGTCGTCGTTCCACCACCTGAAAACACAAACGTGAGCTGGCCGGCGGGTGTGTGCCGGAAACCTCTCCGATGCCTAAGTCAGTAAGCAAGACAAGAAGGCAAAAGCTCAATGTATTCAGGGAGCAAAGTTGTATTACCTCTCCAAATGTGATATTGGTGAGCTTTATATAGGTTTCGCGTGACACAGTCCTGGTAGGACTCTAACTTCTCCATGCGAAGAGTCCTTCTAGGATTACTCCTCCTGGAAGATAATGCTTATCTTCAACACCCCCTCACTGCATAAGCCAAGTGAGATGGCTTCATTATGGCCGAACTCCCTTACAACCGAAGTAACCAATAGTCCAAACTTCACCTTTACTTCTCCTACTTCGGTTTCTCATGCCACAACCGAACTAACCATAATTGACATCAACCGAACTGCACGCAAGCAAGCCGAGCTAACAAGTCCCAACCGTGTCAATATACGAATCGACCTAGTACATAAAACCGGTATGACTACGATCGGTCTACCAACTAGGACCGGACTACCATGACACTTGCAACAACCGAGGTACGGGTATCCATCTACAAATCGGACCGTCCATACTTCTCCTTCCCATCGGGTGTCTTCCATTCTCGAGCTTACCTCGCCCAACACCTAGTTCGCCCAATTTATGAATATAAATTACCCTCTCAATTGCCCTTAATTCCGCTCGCAAAGCATGACCGGATTACCGTCAACCGCCAAGCTTTCGCCAATCACTTCGAACTAACCCCATTGAACTTGTTCAACCGAGCTCAAACCCATTTAGCTTATCCAAATGAGCTAACACTTAGCTTATCCAAATGAAGCTAAACTTAAACCGAGCTATGAACGCCCGGTCAAAACGTCTCCTCAATTTACAGCAACTGAATCGATTGTCCTTCCCAGACACGTGGCAAACCCTGATTGCCCACCTCCAGCTGTAACGCCGTCTTCGTGTTTCACGCTTTTTGAATACTTCCCTCCAAAAACACCTTTTACCCAAAACCAACCCCTCCCTTCAGAATCACCTCCCACCCTCCATCTCCTCTCTCTGCCTCAGAGCTCGTGGCCTCCTTTGTCGCCGCCTCCAATCCTCCAGTCTACCTCATCTTCTTCCTGGTAAGTGCACGAACCCATTCTTGTTTTTCTGTTTTCACTTCAATCCATGGTAGTCTACGCTGTGCGTTTTTACAAAACACTTTGTTTTTCTTCCTCCATATCTGTATTTTTTAAAGAACTTCTCAAGAACACTGTGAACACACTGACTCAGTCAGTAGAACACCTTTTTGATCTCTATACACGCTTCAACCGAACCAGGAAACTGTCTTTATCATATGAGAACCTAGGCAAACCGAAACCGAACTAGAACTTGTACGTGCCTTAATAGTCTTCATAGGTTTCCCGTTGACATACCTCAACCGAAATAACATCACACTTCGAACTAGGAATTCTAGCACTCGACCGAGCTAAGCCTTGAGGGCTAAACCAGCTTTCTAAGTTCCTAAACCGAACTTCGAAAACTGCCCCTTAGGCCTAACCGGAATGAGAAACACCGCAGATGAAACCGAAATAGGAAACACTTCGAGAGCCGAAATATAGAGAACCCTACAGAAACCGAAGTAGTTTCCATAACACCCTGTCAAGCCGAAATAAGACCAGACTTTTTCTTGCTTTGTTTCTGTAGCACGGTCCTCGATCTGTGCTTAACAGCTTGTTTTTTAACTTTGCAGACTTAGGTTGTCAGGCACTCCCTCTTTGCGTCCAACCGAACTACTGAGCACGCTCTATCAACCGAGATAAATTATTTCATAATTTATAAAATAAATGGGGAAGTACAGACACTTGGTAGAAACCCCAGGCGGCCTAGCCGATTTCCGAGAACAGTACAACATTCCAACCGATGTAAATCTAGAACTAGCCGAACAAGGAGTCGACCCATGGGACGAAGAAGGCTTTGTCCCATTTACCCTCCAATCCATAGTAGAAACCGGACTCAGATTCCCAAATTCACCACTAATATGCTAATTTCTTAGGCGCACTGCATCGCGTGCTCAACTCAACTATCCACCAACACATACCGAATTATAATGGGCATAAATGCTCTAAACCAACAAACCGGTCTGAACCTAGGTCTGGCCGAGATACTACATCAATATTCAATAGGATCCAAAAACCAAGGTTGGTGCTACTATTTGAGAATACGCCGTGGCCGAGAAAAAATAATAAAACACACACCGGACAAGGACTTAAACGATGATGACTTCTTTTGGGTTTCTGGAAACCTTGAAGACTTTCAGGCCCAGATCCTCGTCAAGAATAAACCGCGTAAAGGAGAGCCCTAGATTCATACTTCGGTTGCATTCCTTAACTTTGTTTATTTCGGTTTTCCTCTCTAATCGAACTAACACTTGATTCATTTTTGCAGATTTAGCTTTCCTCCATTCCCAAAGACGGTCATCCCAACCTTGTCAGACTTCGCAAGACCGTGAGAGAAAGAAGTTGGGCAAAACTTCTTGACTTTGAGCCGACCTACGATACTCTACCGATTTAAAAGCAAGAGTAACAGATTTTCTCCTCGAAGACCCACTGTAACCGGACCCAACTTTGCCCGAAATCGCCCTTAGCGACTAATCGCAGAACAAGAGATGGCGAAGAGAAACCGGCTGAGGACCATGCACCCGGAACCAAGCCCGACCGAGGTACCACAAACCGGCAAATCAACCGAGGCCGTGGTGGCTCTTCCATCCCAGCGGCCCTCTGCCTCCCGCCGAAATAAGCGTGCCCGGACTGACCAAACCGGGCCACAACTTGTAGATGAGGACGAGAACATACTGCCTCCAAGCCCACCAGCTGTCACGCAACCGAACCCCCAGCCTCAATCATCAAGCCGCCTGAAACCCCCATGGGCTCTCTAGTCTTCAATAACCGAGCTATCAACGAGGATGACTCCGTTGTCTCGGACAAGGATCACCTTCTGGCCTTCAATTTGGCCAGAGGTGTGTGCCTTCCAAAAGACATGGAGCACCATCAAAAGAAGCTCAACACCGAGGTAAAGTCACTTCGGTCTGCTTCGAAGTCCATGATCGTGGTAAGCAATACTGTCCTTTCTGTCTCTAAAATTTGGCCAACTTCCGCCGTCAACAACTAAAAACTTACCATACTATGCGCAGTTTCTTGAAAACCACGCTTGCACACCGGCAGGTGATGAAACTTCGAAAGACCACCAGGCAGGCCATGAAAGACGCCGTGGCAAAAGCTACCGAACTAACACAAGCCCAGAACAAGGCGGCAACCGAGGCCGAGGTATCACGCCTCATCGCCCGGTTACCTCTACCGAAAGTGATAAGCAAAAGGCCGGACCGAGGTGAAGGATTATTACCGTGGGAGATGGCCCAACCAGAAACCAAAAAACGCCAAATAGACATCTCAAGGTCAAGTAAAAAGGCCGAAAGGTTTCAAGAAGGTCAAGATGCCTACGGTCTTCAATGTGGCGCAAAGAAAGGACCTTTTCTTCAAGTGCGGTTGGCGGAGCGGTGGAGAAGCTTCGGTTGCACTCGACACCGATGTTTACAACGCCCACCGCATTTATTCCGCTCAAGCAATATGCAGACGATCTACAAAAGGCGTTCCTAGAAGGGTCTGGAGACGAAGAAGAAGATGAGGATGATGACGATGATGATGATGAGGGGGAACCAACTCGACCTGTTACAATGATCAACAAGGCAAACAGCAAATTTCGGTTGAGCCAACAGTTGATTTATCTCGCGAGATACCAAATGACTCTATCCCAATTAATCGATACCACGGTCCAAACCGAGCCCCCAAACCGACTCAAAGCTAACGCCGATGCAGATTTTGATGCCGAGCTTGACGCGCTTCCCTCGATGACCGGTTCTTGTAATTTTTTTTTTTGATATTTGTAACCGCCACTGACCGATTGTATTTCCTTCGCTTGTTCAATGAAAATTATCAACTCTTATTCGGTTTTCTACTTATGCTTGAGTTTGTAGTGAATTTTTTCATGAACATATTTGTGTAACTGTGATCTCGGTTAGTCGTCTAACTTACTTAGCCAACCACTCTTCAAACCGATATAACTTACTCCTACCGAAGAGTACAAAGAGTTGGTTTAATCCATAACCACTCTTCACCGATATAACTTACTTCTAGAAGAGTACAAGGAGTTGGTTTAATCCAGTTAACCACTCTTCAAATGATATAACTTACTCCTTGAAGAGTACAAAGAGTTGGTTTAATCATTAACCACTCTTCACCATACCCATACTTCTCCGAAGAGTACAAAGTGTTGGTTTAATCCAGTTAACCACTCTTCACCATACCCATACTTCTATCAAGAGTACAAAGTGTTGGTTTAATCCAGTTAACCACTCTTCACCGATATAACTTACTTTATCAAGAGTACAAGGAGTTGGTTTAATCACCAACCACTCTTCAGCCATACACTTACTTCGGCTGAAGAGTACAAGGAGTTGGTTTAATCCAGCCAACCACTCTTCAGCCATACACTTACTTCGGCTGAAGAGTACAAAGTGTTGGTTTAATCCAACCAACCACTCTTCAGCCATACCCATACTTCGGCTGAAGAGTATAAAGTGTTGGTTTAATCCAGCCAACCACTCTTCAGCCATACACTTACTTCGGCTGAAGAGTACAAAGTGTTGGTTTAATCCAGCCAACCACTCTTCAGCCGATATAACTTACTTCGGCTGAAGAGTACAAGGAGTTGGTTTAATCCAGCCAACCACTCTTCAGCCATACACTTACTTCGGCTGAAGAGTACAAAGAGTTGGTTTAATCCAGCCAACCTCTGTATAGCCATTCCCATACTTTGGCTAAAATGTTGGTTTAATCCAGCCAACCTCTAAGTCGGTGTTTAAGCGACTTAGAATAGAATGTTTGGTTATTCGACCAAACGCCCCACCGTGATCCCGATCCTAGGCTTAGGAGGGTTAATAGTTGGTTATTCCACCAACTATGTTTACAATGCTACTAACTTGCTAAAACTACTTTCTATGGAAACAAATATACGAAAAGAATCGACTTGTTTTATTGAGAAAGTAGAAAATTACACATCGAAAAAAGAAAAAAGCTAAAAATAAAATATCTTGAGATTGGCAGTGTTCCATGGCCTAGGAATTGCTTTGCCGTCCCTATCTTCCAAGTGGTATGCCCCCTTGCCCGCTAATCCGACCACTTTGTAAGGACCTTCCCAGTTGGGACCTAACTTGCCATCTCCTGGGACCAATGTGTTGCCCATAACTTTGCGAAGTACCCAATCACCGATCTTGAACTGTCTTGGATGTACACTTTTGTTGTATTTCCTGGACAATTCTTGCTGGTAGGAGGTGATGTGAACCAATGCCTTTTCTCTTCTTTCTTCCGCGAGGTCAAGTTCTAATGCAATTGCTTTGCTTAAGTCCGGATCAAAGTTTTCGCTCAATTGTAGGAAGACCAACTTCTAAGGGGATGACCGCTTCCATGCCATATGCTAAGGAGAATGGTGTTTCTCGTTGATCGTCGAGGTGTGGTGCGGTAAGCCCATAAAACATGTGGGAGCTCTTCTGCCCACTTGCCTTTGGCTTTCTCCAACCTTTTCTTCAGTCCATCCAAGACTACCTTGTTCGAAGCTTCTGCTTGTCCGTTTGCTTGGGGGTATGCCGGTGTGGAGTTGTAGAATTCTATCTTGTATTCCTCACAAAAGCTTCTGAATATTCTGCCATCAAATTGAGTGCCGTTGTCTGAAATCAGAGCTTTTGGTATGCCAAAGCGAGTGATGATGTTCTGCCAGACAAACTTCTTCACATCTTTCTCCTTGATTGACGCCAAGGCTTCTGCTTCCACCCACTTTGTGAAGTAGTCTGTTGCCGCAAGAAAGAACTTCCTGTTGCCTGGTGCTGTTGGGAGTGGTCCCACTATGTCTAGGCCCCACATTGCGAAAGGCCATGGACTAGTGAGAGGTAGGAGTTCTCTGGCAGTTGATGTATTTGATGCGCAAAACTCGACACTTTTCGCACTTTTGACATACTTTTCGAATCCGCTTGCATGTAGGGCCACCAATATCCTTGTGAAATAGCTCGGTATGCCAATGACCTTCCTCCTTAATGGTCACCAGATACACCCTCATGTATTTCAAACAAGAATGCTTCCACCTTGGGGTGAACACACTTTAAGTAAGGTCCCGAAAACGACTTCTTGTATAAAGCTAAGGATGGAGAGCCAAAATCGCTGACTTGGCTCGATTCATATGGCTTTTCTTTCTTCCGGTAGAGTGCCGTCTTTCAGAACAAGATGATGGGATCCATCCAAGAAGGACCTAACTCCGCACAACATACCTCTTCAGCTTCTGGATCTTCAATACTTGGTCTAGGCAGGTAGTCGATCAATAGTGGATGTGGGATGGAGGTATCTGCCATTGAGGCGAAGCCTGCTAGTTCATGTGCCCGACTATTCTCCTCCCTGCCAATTTATTCAATTCTGACGACTTCAAACTTCTTGATCTCGGATCTGACTAGCTCTTGGTACTTAGCCATTCTGTCGTCCTTTGCTTCATAGTCGCCAGAAATTTGATTCACCACCAACTGTGAGTCATCAGAGACCATGAGTTCGGTGGCCTTCATGTAGAGGCCGACTTGAGTCTCGCAAGAAGCGCTTCAGACTGCTTCATTGTTCGATCTTTGGGAAGCCAAGGTTGATCGCTTGTTCCACTACTAGGCCGCTCGAGAGATGAGGACTATGCCAAGTCCCGCCCATGTCGATTGGATGCCCTGGCCCACAAAGAGCTTCCACATCTCCCCAACGAACATCTTCCAACAGGTGGAGGGATCGGAAGATGCCTTGGGGTCTTCCAGGTTGCTAATGTCTTCTTCAGAGTCCATAGTTACTACCCCTTGTCTTCTGATGGGCTCAAGTCCTCAGTTGTTGGCGAGTTTTGACTTGGTGTAGCAAGGTCTGCTTTCTCCTTGCCTTCTCTACTATGGTTCCGCCTCGCTCCTACCGAGTAACTGGACTAGGGGTTGCGCTTATTCCGGCCAATCTCCATCCCTAGTTCGGTTGTGTCGGTCAGATCGATTAACAGACTTGTTGGCTTCCAGAGTGAACTCTGCGAAAGTCCGCCAAAGATTGGGCCTTTATGCGTCCCGGTTGGAACTTCACATCATATTGTCCCAACTCCACCGCCCACTTCAAAATCCGCCTAAAAGTTTGCCCTCTCAAACAAAGCTTTTAGTGGAAAGGTCAGGAGGACGACAATGGTGTGGGCGTGAAAGTAGCGCCAATTTCTGGAGGCCATCATTAAGGCTGCTAACTTCTCTAGAGGCAAGTACCTCTGCTTTGGCCCAAAGAATGTCTTGTCGACATAGAAGATAGGTAGATGTTGGATTCTTCGCCGAACCAACACCGCACTCATCAAGCGCTAAGAGACTGCCAAATAGAGGAAGAGTTCTTCCCCAGGTATGGGGGTAACGAGTAATGGGGGTAAAGACTAGTACACCTTCAGACTGGCCAGAGCTTTGTCGCATTCCTCGTCCCACTCTAACTTAGCTTTTAATGACCGAATGGGCGAATTTGTCTCAAGACCTACCGATGAATCGTAAGTGCCGCCACGCCGGTGAGGTGTCAGACTTCTTTCACTGAGTTAGGCCTCTAACTCTTGAATTGCTTTGATTTGGGAGGGGTCTGCCTCGATACCCCGATTGGTCACCAGGAACCAGAAACTTGCCAGACCCTACAATCGAATGCGACTTAGAAGCGCATATGCAGCTTGTGTTGCTTCAGATCCGAACATCTCATCTAGGTTCCTTAGATGGTCATCCGCATCCTTGCTTTTGACCACCATGTCGCCGATGTAAGCCTCTATTGTTCTCGCTTAACAATGGCTCAAACATCTTGGTAACCATTCTCTCAAACGTCGCCCTGCGTTTTTAGGCCAAAGGGCATGACCTTGTAACAATCTGCCTCTTGGAGTGGTGAAGGACGCATTACTTCTCGATCCGTTCGTGCATGGCTATCTCGATGGTAGCCTCAGATGCGCCAAGGAAGCTAAGCTCGCTTTGTGCCGCCGTTAGGTCCACCAATTGATCTATCCTTGGCAGGGGGAAACTGTCCTTTGGACATGCTTTGTTGACAGTTTTATAGTCGACGCAGACGCGCCACTTCCCATTCTTCTTGGGCACTACTACTGTGTTAGAGATCCACCTGGGATAGTGCACCTCTCTAATCGCCCCTGCTTCTAACAAGTTACCCACCTCTTCTGCTACTATCTCGGCGTGGTGGAGTGCCGATCTGCGCGTGCGTTGGATGACCGGTCTAGCAGAAGGGTGGACATTGAGCTGATGGCAAATGAAGTTGGGATCAATGCCTGGCATGTCGTATGGGGTCCAGGCGAACACTTCGATGTTGGAGGTCAGAAATTCCAAGACGTCCAATCTCTCAGTGCTGGACAACGACGATCCAAGTAGGAAGAACTTTTCCGGGTTCTTCTCATCTATTCTGACTTCTACCAAGTCCTCCACTGCTTTTTGATCAGCCGCTTTGCCAACATCCGCGAATAGTTCATTACTCTCTAGTTCTTCAACCGAATGAACATATCCTTTGGCAGCGCGGCTACCATTCGTTGCGACGAAGCACTGTTTGGACATAATCTGGTCCTCATAAACCTCTTCTATTACTCCGGTGTCGTTGGGAAACCTCATCACTTGGTGGTAGGAGGATGCCACCGAGCGCATGGCGCAGACCATGTTACGCCTAGGATGATGTTGTAGGTGGAGGAACCTTTAACACCTGTAATTCCACTTGCTTGCCACACTCCGCTCGATCGGGAGAATGATTTTGCCGACTGGCCACTCCGGCATAGAATTGAATCCAATCAAAGGAGATACGGCAGGGGCTAAGTCCTTGTCTTGCAACTTGAGTTGCTTGAAAGTTTCGTAGTACATGATTTCGCACGAGCTACCTTGGTCAATCAGAATCCGCTTGACGTCAAAATCCTTGACTCGGAGAGTGACAACCAAGGCATCGTGTGGGCAATATATTCTGTCCAAGTCTTTATCGAAAGGACATGATGTTTGTGGCTTCGCCCTCCTTTTGATGACTGGTTGGGCACTTAGCACTTCTCTTAAGTGCTCGCTTTTTGATTGAACCTCCGAGCTCGATACTCGCTCTGGTTCAAAGACTCCATGGATTACGTTGATGGTGCCTTGTGGCGGGGCGTCGATCGGCATTCCATTGGGGAGGTTGTGGTCTTGGGGCCGGGCCGCGCCTCCTTCTATGTATTTATCTAGGTGGCCACCGCCACCAACTCTTCTGCCTCGGCGTGCAGTTCTCGATTCAGTGCCCCTTTTTCCTTGTGGAAGGTGTATCCGGATCTATCATCGTAATCCTTCAGGCCTCGCCTAACTTGGTGCCACTTGACGAAAAGGCTCGCCTCGAATCTCACCGAGTATACCAGAGATCGGTTTCTTGAACACCGTGGTTATGGATTCGGACTCTCAACCATCTCTTGTCCCGGTCTTCATCATTGTCTCGCCGCCTGCTCGCTTTTGGTTTCGGCGACTCACCGTATTGACCTTTCTTGAGGTCTTCTTCTCGTGTTACGGTCGCATTTTTGCCTTGGCGCGGCGCCATCCTCTTCCACTTCGATGTCGATGCACTCTCTCCATCGTGGCCTCCATGGTAAGTGGCGGAGTCATGGTGATAGAGTCCTCACCGTTCTCGATCGAAGGCCTTTGTATCGCGAATGGCGAGGTTGGTTGGCGCTCCAACTGTTGAATGTCTCCCAAGAGCGATCGTTGTATGATCTCGTGGTCTCCTTGTCGCCTATGTCGATGGAGAGCAATCGTCGATCTCCACCGGAGTTTTGTGTTCGCTTCAACCGGGTTACAACGCCTCGCCAATTGCGCCAGAGGCTATGCCGCCTCGAAGCTTCTCAAACCAAATTAAGCCTAGGTCGCCGAGGCTTGAGGGGAATATGATACACATCAACGCCTCATTCCGCCGATATCTGACCATAACTCGGCGAAAGTGGCTCAAGTGGGTGTAAGTGGTCTGCTTTTCCTTCATACGTGAACTTGGGTTGTAAGGCTTTGTGGAAGGCGCGTTCTCAATCTCGGGGACGAATGGTGAGGTCTGCACTCGCCAATGCCTTATCCGGCTGGTTCAGATGCCAAGTGCGGCCTTGGCATTCCAACCTCGACGCTTCCATGCGCCCGAGGAGCTAATCGCCGCAGCAGAACCCCTGGGGATCGCGCGCTAAGGCGTCCTCCTTCCATCGCGCTTTTCTTCCAACATGGACCTTAGGTCGGATGACTTAGGTAATTCCGCCTGTTCGACCTCAGATGATGCGTATGTGAGGGCCAATAGGTGCTCCTCAAGATATGACCTCTCGTGCCTCGTCCTCTCGGACACTGGAGGACGAGTCCCGAAGATACGGATCGCGTGTCGCCGGCCCCGAGGCTTCATCCTCGGTTGAGAGGGTGTAGAATTCTGCCACGACCTTCGAGTGGCGAGGGCGTCTTATTACCACGCCTCTCTCTGCCGCCACTTCTTTTCCTTTCATCCGGCGCCAGAGACTCCATGTCCGCCGCCATCTTACGGATCATTCGTCTTGCTCTCGACGCGATCCTCCGAATTTGAGGATCAACTCGCGCCTTTGTCTTTTTGGGCTTTATGAACGAGAGGGATGAGGGTCGCCATTCCTCCTTCGCCCCTCGCATCCCTCCCCGAATTTCGCCTTTGTGGCTCGGGCTCGCCATGGGAGGGACCAAAGGTAGGCCTTCGCCTTGCACCTCCTTCGAGTTAGTCCGTCAATGGCGATCGAGGCGCTTCTTCGTTGTTTGCCATTGATGTTCGAGAAAACTTGATCAAGAGGTTGTTCTTGTTCCGCTATTCCCACAGACGGCGCCAATTGTACGGAAAGAATTACACCTTCTCGTATAATCCTCGTTGATCAAGTCTGCTTTCTCGACACGCCGTTGCTCCACCACCTGAAAACACAAACGTGAGCTGGCCGGCGGGTGTGTGCCGGAAACCTCTCCGATGCCTAAGTCAGTAAGCAAGACAAGAAGGCAAAAGCTCAATGTATTCAGGGAGCAAAGTTGTATTACCTCTCCAAAGGTGATATTGGTGAGCTTTATATAGGTTTCGCGTGACACAGTCCTGGTAGGACTCTAACTTCTCCATGCGAAGAGTCCTTCTAGGATTACTCCTCCTGGAAGATAATGCTTATCTTCAACACCCCCTCACTGCATAAGCCAAGTGAGATGGCTTCATTATGGCCGAACTCCCTTACAACCGAAGTAACCAATAGTCCAAACTTCACCTTTACTTCTCCTACTTCGGTTTCTCATGCCACAACCGAACTAACCATAATTGACATCAACCGAACTGGTACGCAAGCAAGCCGAGCTAACAAGTCCCAACCGGTGTCAATATACGACTGACCTAGTACATAAAACCGGTATGACTACGACCGGTCTACCAACTAGGACCGGACTACCATGACACTTGCAACAACCGAGGTACGGGTATCCATCGGCAGCCGGACTGTCCATACTTCTCCTTCCTTACTGGGTGTCTTCCATTCCTGAGCTTACCTCGGCCCAACACCTAGTTCGGCCCAATTTATGAATATAAATTACCCTCTCAGGAACCTGAACAATGGCGAGAAGATCATTTATTAGCAATAAATACTAATTACTTATGGAGAGCCAAAATAAAAATTAGTACAAAAACACATAAAATCTCACTATCAAAATTGGCTAATACATTCATTTTGCTTCATGCCTTCAAGTTGCTCTAGATAAAAACTACGAATGAACAAATATTTTATAATAAAAAATATTATAAAATTAATAATCAATAATTTTGTTGTTGACTTCACACTAAAACTTAATAATTAACAAAACCATGTAAGACTATTATCATCACATATTCATATTAGGGTGCAACTCGGATGGATTTGAACGAGTTGAGAGATTGTTTACGTCTAATTTAAGTTGTGCGGAAAGTTACCTAGGCTCGTCCAAGCCCGAATTAAAACCTGAGATTGTCTGTCCGAATTCAACCCAAGTTAAACTAGAATTGTCCTAATTGTACATAAATTTTCATTTTGTTTTAGTGCATCTAAATTAATTAATTTTGTTAAAATTTGACTTTATTTACATTTTTTTATTGTTAAATCATTAATAACATCAAAGTAAATAATTTATGTAACATAAAAGATGTCATTATGTTGGTTTTTACAATTTATGAATAAGAAAAAAAAAATAATAATAAGATTTTGTGTTGTATTACTTACATATATAGTTAGTTAAGCAAGTGAGTTGGAAGTGAGTTAGGACTAAAAATGCATAAAAATACAAAATAGGCTAAATAAAGTCAATAAGACAAAATGTTACATTCAAATTATAATTATTTCACTTTTTCTCTCAAGAGAAACAAAAGAGTAAAAAAAATCAAAAAGTTCTTTCTAAATGGAGCTAATTTAGTCAAGCTAAATTAGCCAAAAAGTTAAGTTAAAAAAGTCTTTTCC
Source organism: Camellia lanceoleosa (assembly GCA_025200525.1). NCBI lineage: Eukaryota > Viridiplantae > Streptophyta > Magnoliopsida > Ericales > Theaceae > Camellia > Camellia lanceoleosa. The sequence goes on along the minus strand of CM045767.1, from coordinate 9,030,339 downwards.
AAACGAATCCTAATATATATTCAGTATGATCTAACAATCTAAATTACTTTAATATCATCAAATGGTTAATAATTTATATGTATTTTTAATATTTTTATGTATTTATATATATTTCGGGTTTCAGATTACTTGGGTTGTTTGATTTCTTTGTCCAAATCCACTCAAATTTAATTCAGATTTCTGAATTTTTACCTAAATTCGCACCAAATTCCAAGATATTTTTTTCAAGTCAAAAAAATTCGAGCTGGGCTCGGATTCATACAAACTTACGTTATGTTTGGCATAAATTTTTTGGGTTAAAATAGTCACACAAAAAAAAGCTAAAAAATCAATAAGACAAAATGTCACATCTAAATCTTAATCATTTTATTTTTTCTCTCACAAAAATTTAAAAACGAAACTTTTTAGCCTATACTAAAATAACCAAAAAATAAAAAAAAAAATCAACTCACATTCCAAACGAAAGTTTAAATATCAATTACAAATGCTTCAAAAAAAATAGGCTGAGATGGGTGGGCTGGCTAACCGGGCAATGTCCCATCTTAGAAAAAAAGGGTAAATATTTTAAGAGAAATATTTGAGAGTTTTAGGGGGAGATCTCTAATTTGTGTGTGGATCATGTGATGTTTGTGTGTGGATCATGTGATGTTTCGATTTTGTTTGTTTATTTGTTTTTTTTTTTTTTTTTTTTTTGATTTTTCACGCCACTAAACCTCAATTAAAACTCTAGTTGTAGGGTGATGGATCACTGTTGATATTTGAAAATTGTATTAAATTTTAAAATCTTTACTTAAAAAAAAAAATTATACAAAAAAAGGTCCATGTAAGGCCATGACAAACATACGATTAGACAAATAAATAAGTCATACTTGGTACATTAAAGTTAAGTGAATATTATATAAAATATTTGATAATTTTTTTAAAATTCTTAATATTATTTTAAATAAATTTTAACTTTCAATTAATTCTTGATAAATTTTTGATCCCTTTCTTCTGGATTGTACAAATGAATCTTTGATTTGAGGTACTAGGAGGTACACTTCATAACATTAATGTCACCTCCTATAGTGTTTCATGGGGGTGTTTGTTTGAGTTTTTTAAGACCAACTTATAACTTTTAGTTTTAGAAAAGTTATTTTAAATTGTTTAGTTAAATTTATTTCAAATAATTTTTTATTCTAACAACTTATTTTAACTCAAAAAAGTTGATTCTGAAAAAATTTTCACCCATTATTTATGATTATCAACTTTTATTATAGACATGTTAATTTATGATTATACTCTTCAATTTTTATTTATTTTTTTAAAAGCAGAAAAAAAACCTAAATGGACTATAAATTATTATTATTATTATTTATGAGAAATATAGGCAAGTAGTAAATAATAAAAAATAAAAGTTAATTGAAAAAGTTACTTCACAACTTATTGAACAAACACTACTCAGCAACTTAAATCTATAATCTAACAGGTACACCAAACAGATTAAAAACTTCTGATTAAAGTCATAACTTATAATCTATTAAGCTATAATCTATAATTTATTTTAACAGCTACACCAAACGGTTCAATGTACACCACCTGTTCTACCATACTTTAAAATTTTGATATTATTCACAAATATCATGTGAATTATATGATATTATTCACGTGATATAATTGTTGATGAAAATTTTTTAATCACATAATAAATAAAAAAAATTTGTTAATCAATTGTTAAATTAAACTAACAAATTATATGATATGCAATTAACAAAAAAAAATTTTATTTTTTTATTTTTTTAAAATATCTATAACTTTTTTTTTTTTTTTTTTTTGTTACAGGGAAATCCTCTCACTCTTCCGCAGGTCCAAGGCAGCGCCCCTTGCAGAGATCACCAAAGTGTCCTGTTAGCCGGTACAAGCGAGAGACTATAACCTAGGAACTTGCCCCGACCTCCCAAGACAAGCTCCGCTTAAGTCAGGACTCGCAATGAGGAGTATTGAACCCACACCAAGTGCTGACTAGACAACTTGAGGTCCAACCTCCTAACCAACAGTGCTGCGCCCAGGAGATTGGCCCAAGGGAAAGTGGGGAATTGAACCTGTGACCTTGGGGCTTAAACCCCAAGGCTTTACCACAATGCCACAACCCCTTGGGTTAATATCTATAACTTTACAAAGTTAAACAATTTTTTTTTTTTTTTTTTCTTCTTTCAATATTCCACCTTTCACATTCCACATTTTCTTTCAACTAGTAACATCATTGCACCATCCTTTCACACTTCCGACCCACACTACTTCTATTATTATCCACATACACTTGATGTACCGCCAATGAAGGTTAGGCTTAGAGATAAGGATTTAATAGAGGATGAATGAAATGAAGGTAGTACGGAAATTTTGGATGTGCTTGGTTATGTTTTTAAAGAAAAATGAGTGAAATCTCTAAAAAGAGATCTTTAATGGAGCATTAATTTTTTTTTTTTTTCATATTTTTTTTTTTACCTCATTTTTTTTTTTTTTATATGTGGTGCCAGCTCATTAGAGCTGCTTTAAACGACTCTAATTGAGAGTATATAAAACTGGTTTTAAAATATGATTTCTGTGCATTTTTCAATATGGTGTTTGGTTTCAGTTTTCAAAAGTTGATTCTAATGCGATATTTGAAAACTCAATCTAACCGGTCATCCTCTAAGACGTCCAGCTGATTGATCAGAAATTTTTTTTTTTTTCTTTTTTTTACACATGTTATTTTTTATATTTCAAACAACAAATGTGATCGGAATTTTTTAAATTTTTTTGCACCGGTTATTTTTGATATTTTAAATAAAAAATAGTATCGAAATTTTTTAAATTTTTATATGAACTTTGAATATATTTTTGGGTTGTGTGTCTACCAAATTTAAAAAACAAAAAAAATTTTAAAAAATAAATTTAGATAGGTTTTTGCGAGTGTGGGTTAAACCCGCAACTCGCAAAGATGTCATATTTCAAACTGCATCCGTCCGTATTGTATTTGCTAAAACGCCCATTTGTATGCGGGTTGGGCGATTTTTACAGATCGGATAAACCGTTACCCACCCCTAGTGTTTGGTTATGAGTTGAGTTTTTGAATCAAATAGTTTTTCTAATTTCAAAAACTCAAAACTCTCTCCAAAACTCAATTCAAAACTCTTTTAAAAATTCATAACCAAACAAATTTTTCACATTCAAATCATAATTCCAAAACTCACAAATTCAAAATACAACTATATTCTCAAATCATAATTCTAAAACTCTACCAAACACTACCTTCATTTTTGTATCGAAAGGTATTTGGATAACAAAAATGTTTTGGAGCTCTAATGATGGAGCTCTAATAGCTCTAATGGGGTATGAGTCCCACTACGATAGTGATGTTTGTGTCGGGTTTTTTTTTTTTTTTTTTTTTTTGACTTTCCATGTCATTAGAATTCCTTGATTTAGAGAGATGTATCATTGTTATTAAGATAATTCTATTTTATGTTTTGCCAGGTCAACTAAGAATAAACTCTAATAAAGGCGTATTTGCAAATTTTTAAAATGTAAAAGTGTATTTTTGACCAATCTTAAAAAATGTACTTATACATATTAAGTGAAATATTATTTATTTTTACATGAGTAAAAATGTTTAGGGAAATGTCATATAAGTGACATTTAAAAAAATAATTATAAATTAATGATAAATTTTATAAATATTAATAATAAAAATCATAAATTTTTCTACCTATATGTAATTAGTTTTGAAAAATTACACTCCAGTGTAATTGACCCAAAATGTTTTACTTGAAATTTTTCATCACATAATTAACTTAGAATATTAAACTAATGAATAATTAATTACCCAATCCACATTTTACAATTTCACAGGCTAATCTCAAGTGGTTGGCGAAGATGTAAAGCTTGATAATAAAATTCAAAGTTTCACATTCAAGTTATCCAATGAGCTATTAGAAATTTATTTGGTTGTTAATTTCAAATTCTTAAAATTAATCGAGGTATACACAAATAGGTCCGGATACCTAATTATTAAAAGACAATTTCAAATGATGAAATAAAAGTCTGTTAAAAAAAAAAAAAAGGAATGAAATAAAAACGTCCTACCCCATAAATGAATTCAGCAACTGCATTTAGACTCATTTTGGCTGCCAAAAAAAAAAAAAAAAAAGCCACATGTTTTTTTGAATTTTTTTTTGTCTTTAGTGATTTTTTTCAAAATTATGCTAAATTGTTTTACTTTTTTGGTCTGTCTTGTTGAGATGAATTTAAAAAGTATATTTTTTTCAAAAATTTTTAGAAAAAATCATTAACAATGAAAAAAAAAAGAAAAGAAAAAAGATAACTTACTCTTGTCTTTTCTAATTTTTTTTTTGAATTTTTTTATAAAAATTATAATTTTTGATTCGTCTTGTCAAACTGAATTTAGAAACCTGAAATTTTTTGAAAAATTTTAAAAAATATTCGCTAATATACTATATTTGGTTGAGGAATTTAGGAAGAAATTTAAAAAATAAAAGAGAAAATATGTATGCAACTATGTGAAAAATAAAAATAAGTAAAAAAAAGAAAACAAAGAAAAACAAAAAGGACACCTCCCAAAACACCCAATGCACCATAATTTGTTATAAATGATTCAGTTCTGGCCACAAAAACAAAGAACACAGTACGAAAACTTTTTGCAAGAAGAGAGAGAAACTCTGCCACCAACTCATTAGATGTTAGGAATTTAAAAGGGATGGTTTGGTATCCTTAAATAATTCATCTTTTTATCTTTTATTTATTTTATTATATTATTTTTTTTATATATTTTTGTGTAAAAAATTAAAAATACACTTATTTAGATCATTTCAAATAATTCTTAAAATTTTGAGAGTCTCAGGGGCAATTATATACATAAATTATAAATATGTCTTCTGAAGTTTATTGAAATAGGAATTACTTTTTATAGTTTTAATAATTACAAATATCATCTTATTAAAAAATGTTATTTAATAAAATTGATTAAAAAAAATAAAATTTCTAATTATTTTTTATACAATAAGAAAATTAATAGAATTGTTAATTGAAATATGTTTATGACATTATTAAAAATTATCAATTGACTTAATAATTATTAATAAAAATTGTCATTTGTTAGGCCATTAGAAATTTGAAGGGGTATATTGTAATTTTCAAATCATATGGGATAATCCGTATTTTAAGTAAATCTTAGTTGGTGTATCCTATATATTTTATTTCAATAATTTGAATTATTTATTTTATAAGAATTTTCATATATATTATTCATATGAAAAAAATTAGGTTGATACAATCGTAATATTTTTATTTTATTGCATTTGCTTTGAAAAAAATAGATGGTTTGTTTTCAACTTCTTGTCAATTTTTTCGAAGACAAATCTAATAAAATAATATATATATATATAATTATCAAATCGATTTAATTTTTTTCATAAATGATATATATTGATGGCCCTAAAAGAGCAAGCAGTTCTCTCAAGTTTAGATTTGAGAGAAATAGTTAGGCCCATGGGGCTTAATATAGGCCATGTTTCAATCATCCGAATCAATTATTTCATAAACTTTAATATTTAGCTTATAATATCAAAATATATATATTTTGAATAAATAAAGATAACCTTATTTTTTCATCTTATATATGTATTTTAAAAATAAAATATTACTTTTTTAAAACAAATGGAATGAAATTATGCGGGTATGATTCACCAAGGAAACTATCTTTTTTTTTTTTTTTTTTTTTTTTTTTTTGGTTGAGATGATCAAGGGACAATCTGCCACGTTAAATATTAAAACATTTTTTTATTCAATAACAAATATACGACAATTATATAATCTCATTCATTATCTGATTGACATCGACTGGTCTAGGTCGTCTTAGAATAATGGACTGTTTTGATAAAATTCCGAAACAATGACCACATCAATGTTGTGCTATGGTACTAATTTTTTGTTTGATATCACAACAGGAAGTACTAGTCTACCATACGGACAAGCGTATAACGAAACGGTAGTGGAAATTAAATATTTTTATTTTATTTCAAATGATAAAACATGAGTTTCCAATCAAAAAGTTAATCAATACTTTTAGAATATTACGCATTTATATTTTAAGATTGATCATTATATGTCATATTCTTTTATATTTTTTAATTATTTAATATAAAATTGTAAACTTTATATTTTCTCTATCAATCATAATATCTTACAATATTAGGTGATTTTTTTTTTTTTTTGGGAGCATCCACTAACTCCGCGTTTCCAATCACATGTGACGCATGCTTCCTATTTTTTTTCTTAGAGAGAGAGAGAGACAAAGACAGAATTGAGGGTATTCCAGGACCCTTGGAGAAAAAGTTGAAAAATCCACCCATTATTTATTGTTGATGTATAGGTGTTAACTTTAGAGAAAGTGAGATTCAGAGTCTGTAAATTTCCCAAAATTGATGAAAATACCCCCTTACCCTTGGGTTTGTCCGGTCCATTGGCTTAGGTGCAACTTTTGAACCTCAAGCTTACCTTTAAATGACAGGTTCAAAAAAATCTGTCCAAAGATAGATTCTCTATTATCAAAAAAAAAAAAAAAAAAAAAAAAAAAAAACTTAAAAATTGATGAAAGAAACGGGGGTAATCCTTTACATTTCATCCAAGTTTATGGCACAAAATCATTCGTTTTCAAACTTTTTTGTCGCATTGTACTCTTATAGGTTCAATCATGCCACAACACTAGAAAGGTGGTTGTCCTCTCTATATTCCATTTAGGTTTCTATCTTCGAATCTTTATGTTTTAGTACACTACTTTTAGATTTCAACTATATCGTGCGACTGAAAGCATGTTGAGATAGAAGAATTTAGGGACAGAAGATTCAATCTCAACTTGATATGTATTCATATTAGGGTGTAAACCTCATTGGCTTAGGGACAACTTTTGAACCTCGAGCTTACCTTTACATGACGGGTTCAAGAAAGCCTGTCCAAAGATAGATTCTCAATTATAAAAAAAAAATAAAAACTTAAAAATTGATGAAAGAAATGGGGATAATCCTTTACATTTCATCCAAGTTTATGGCACAAAATCATTCGTTTTCAAATTTTTTTGTCGCATTGCACTCTTATAGGTTCAATCATGCCACAAGACTAGAGAGGTGGTTGTCCTCTCTATATTCCATTTAGGTTTCTATCTTCGAATCTTTATGTTTTAATACACTACTTTTAGATTTCAACTATATCGTGCAATTGAAAGCATGTTGAGATAGAAGAATTTAGGGACAAAAGATTCAATCCCAACTTGATATGTATTCATATTAGGGTGTAACCCTCATTGGCTTATGGACAACTTTTGAACCTCGAGCTTACCTTTACATGACGGGTTCAAGAAAGCCTGTCCAAAGATAGATTCTCAATTATCAAAAAAAATAAAAACTTAAAAATTGATGAAAGAAATGGGGATAATCTTTTACATTTCATCCAAGTTTATGGCACAAAATCATTCGTTTTCAAACTTTTTTGTCGCATTGCACTCTCATAGGTTCAATCATGCCACAAGACTAGAGTGGTGGTTGTCCTCTCTATATTCCATTTAGGATTCTGTCTTCGAATCTTTATGTTTTAGTACACTACTTTTAGATTTCAACTATATCGTGCGACTGAAAGCATGTTGAGATAGAAGAATTTAGAGACAGAAGATTCAATCCCAACTTGATATGTATTCATATTAGGGTGTAACCCTCATTGGCTTATGGACAACTTTTGAACCTCGAGCTTACCTTTACATGACGGGTTCAAGAAAGTCTGTCCAAAGATAGATTCTCAATTATCAAAAAAAATAAAAACTTAAAAATTGATGAAAGAAATGGGAATAATCCTTTACATTTCATCCAAGTTTATGGCACAAAATCATTCGTTTTCAAACTTTTTTGTCGCATTGCACTTTTATAGGATCAATCATGCCACAAGACTAGAGAGGTGGTTGTCCTCTCTATATTCCATTTAGGTTTCTGTCTTCGAATCTTTATGTTTTAGTACATTACTTTTAGATTTCAACTATATCGTCATCGAAAGCATGTTGAGATAGAAGAATTTAGGGACAGAAGATTCAATCCCAACTTGATATGTATTCATATTAGGGTGTAACTTGGCTAGGTTTAGATGAGTTGAGAGATTGTAAAAGTCTAATTCAAATTGTACTGAAAGTTCCCTAGGCTCGTTTAAGCCCGAATTAGAACCTAAGATTGTGCCGCTTTGGGAAGCAACCCAAAATGCCACATTTTGGGTCCATGCTCCAAAAAAGCCAGCTGCCCAAAACGCTAGGAACTGCATTTGGCAACTTCTGAAAACGCCAGCTTGAAATTACCGTTTGGGCCATTGAGAAAAAAATTGAAAAAGTAAAAAATAAATGTTAAGTAGGGATATTTTGATAATTTTGGAGTGATGTGACATTTTTTAAAAATATTAAATCAAAAATAAAAAAGTCAGCTTTTTACCAACTTCCCAAATCACTTTCAAAAAAGTCAAAAAACTTCATAAAAAGCCAAAAGCCAACTTTTTACCAACTTCCCAAAACAACCCATTGTCTGTCCAAATCCGACTCAAGTTAAACTAAAATTGTTGGAATTGTACATAAATTTTCGTTTTGTTTTAGTGCAATTAAGTTAATTAATTTTGTTAAAATTAGACTCTATTTACATTTTTTTTATATAAAAAATCATTAATAACATCAAAATAAATAATTTATATAACATAAAAGATGTCATTATAGTGGTCTTTGCAATTTATGAGTGAGAAAAAAAATAAAATAAAAGGCAAGATTTTGTATTGTGTTAATTGTATATATAGTTATTGTTTGGCAAGTGAGTTGGAAGTGAATTAGGACTAAAAAAGTATAAAAATAAGTCAATAAGATAAAATGTCACATTTAAATCATAATTATTTTATTTTTTTTCTCACAAAAAAATAAAAAAAGCCAAAAAGTTCTCAAATGGAGCTAATTTAGTCAGGCTAAAATTAATCAAAAAACTAAAAGTCAAGCTAAAAAAGTTCTTCCTAAACGAATCCTAAATGTATTTTTAATATTTTTATATATTTATATTTATATATGTTTCGGGTTTTGAATTGCTCGAGTTATTTAATATCTTTATCTAAATTCACTCAAATTTAATCCAAATTTTTAAATTTTTATCTAAATCCATACCAAATTTAAAAATATTTTCTTTTCAAATCATAAAAAAATTTGCGCTTTGCTCGGATTAAGCACGCTCCATTTGCACCCCTAATTTATATAGACTTAAATATCAATTACAAATACTTAAGAATAAATTTGAGATGGGTGGGTTTAGCGGGCTAGCAAGCGTGCCCATCTTAGAAAAAACATTAAATATTTGAAAAGGATAATGTTTTATACACTATATTAACTAGTATATTGTGTGAGTGATTTTCTGACCACACTGCCCGTTTAGTGATCAGCTGGAGAGCACCGGCAGAATAGATGGCTTCTAGCTAACCTGTAACAGAAATATAAGAATCCCACGGTGGTTCGTCCACCCGGGGGCACTCCGACGATCAAGTTAGTATATCTCTCAAAGATAATCAAGTGCTAAACTCACAAGCTTGAGTATCAAAAGCATACCTTAGACCCATGGGGGTGCCTCTTATTTATAGCCAACTCAATCCCAGTCCCAACAGGAACCCGGTCCTAATGGACTTAGGACTACGGCTAATCTAGGACTCCCAGTGGGATCAGGATAAACTCCCTAAGAGTTTTACCTTTACCCAAACTGAAGTCTTCTCGCAATCTAGGACTCTTGTCCCCGATCCGCTTAACTCGGATTCCGATATCTTCGGAGGTGACCTCGGCCTATCCGAGATAACCTCGGCGCAACTACCATGACTCGTGGGATCTCGGCTGACACTTCGGTGTCACCTTGGCCACGTGTTGGTACTCAGAAAATACATCCCCACAACTGCCCCCTAGGTTCTATTACCTCGGCATTCTGAGGTGATGGAACCTATCTTCGAACTTTATCTCGCACATCGGCCTAAGAACTTTTTAGCCGAGATCATTCATTCCAGGACGGCATGTCCTCTTCATATTCAAATCAATTCCCTTACGCGTATGAGCTGTCATACACCTTTTCTCAACCGTTCTGATGACGCGTTTCATTCTTACTGGTCCGTTCCATTGACGCGCCTACAAGCCGTCTTTTCTCTGCCTGCGCCGTCTGGCGCATGCGTTACCCTAGGCGTAATTATTGCTATTTTCCTGCCGCCGTTTCAAGTTTAGGAAAAAACGATTCCCTCTCTCTTTCTCCTTCACTTTTGTATTTTGAATCTCCTTACTTTCTTTCTCTAAAACTTTTTCTCTTTCAATTCTGCCATTACTCTTGCCCGAAGCCCTGCAACTGCCTCCTTCTGCCGTTTTTGCGAAGCTCTGAAGCTCTTGCTACTGTTGCGTTCATTATCTGACCTCGGCGAAGCTTCATCCCGGCCTCACCTTTATCTGGTAAGCCACCGTTCCCTTCTTTTCCCAGTTCTTGCCTGTTTCTGAGATTTCTCGTTACTTGATTGTTCTATATCTGATTTTGTAAGTCTCATACCTCATCTCATTTTTTGTTTATACTGCGAATACTTCACCTCTGTTTTTGGCCTTCCACTCTTTCGTGTTCTTGAATCTGAGACTTCTTTTTTGCTTTCCTGTTTTCCAGATTTTCTGCCTTCCATTCTCATCATTCGTAGATTTAGGCTTGGGATTTGTTGTTAAACCATCAATCTCTAGGAAAAACTGAAACAATCAGTACCTAGGTTTTAGCCGAGGTCCTTAAAACCCTTCAAAAGTGCCCTGTTGCTGTAGCCTACTATTCATATATCAATATAATGGGTGTGTGGAGGGACAGGGTCGATACCCCCACCAAACTACAAAACTTTAGGCAAGAGTTCTCTATCCCAGACGATGTTCACCTCAGGCTAGCTGGGGAGGACGACTCCATTATGCCCGATGGTGACAAGATGCCTTTCCCCATAGTAGCCTTCGTTCAGTGTGGACTTAGGTTCCCCCTTGATCCCCTCTTCCGCGAGGTCCTTCACTACTACACTCTGAACCCCATGCAACTTTCCATTAACGCTTTTAGGACACTCATTGGGATAATAGCTTTAGCTCGGCAGGAGGGTGTTAGAATCACTCTTGTCGATATCCAGTATTGCTACACCATGTGTGGCCTTGACCATAAGGAAAAAGGTTTTGTATACTATCTTAAGCCGAGGTCCACTGCCTACAAAATAGTAGCCGACCTTCTTGACTCCAACAAAGGGGGGCGATTACGATCGCTTCGAAGGCGGGAATTCGGCCCAGATGAAGAAGTCCATCTCTTTCCCCTTCCACGCACGGTCAGAGAGGGCAAGGGTAAGAGCCCAACGTCAGCTGCTTAGCTATTGCTTTCTTCAAAAATTTTGCATGTCTTTCAAAAATTTTATCTGTTTCTCAAGTTTTGTTCTGTTTTGCAGACGTTCGCCAACCACCCAAGGACTTCTGCCAGTCCTTTTATCTTGGGAAAGATCTGAAGAAGCTCTTGGATCTTCCGCTTGAAAAGCGCAAGGCCCCATTGCTCCTAAACTTCATACCCACATACACATCAAAGTTGGCCGACGTTCCAAGAGAGAGGAAGAGGAGCGCCTCCTCATCAACTGCCTCCACAGAACAAGTTGCTTCCACGTCTGAACCAGTCCAAGAAAAGAAGCGCCGACGCAGACTCGTTAAAACGGCCGAAATGGAACGTCCAGTCAAAAAGGTGCTAGACCTTCTAGCCGATCTTCCTGATGATATGGATGATGCACCAGCCCAAACTGTGCCCCCATCAAAACCGAAGAGAACCAAGAAGGCCCAACCGAAGGCTAAGGCTACTGAAGGCGATCCGAGGTCAAGATGCCTTGCCAATATCAAAATTGACCGAAGACCACCTCGGCTCTTTCTAAGAACTTTCTTTGAGGCCCAACCACCAAAGTCCACTGCAAAGAAAGAAGCGAAACCATCTGTGGGGCGTCTTGAGGTCGGGGTCCCAAGATCCCTGGGAACCCAAAGTCACTCTTGAAGACCGGCCGGTGTATACAAATGAAAGTGCAACCGATGCCCAGATCGGCGTGGCACTTTCAGCCTTCTTGAGGCGACATGGAAAAAATGAACAAATGATTGGTTATGAGAACTATGTCCATATGATCTGGCCTTCGGTCAAGTAAGTCTTTTTGTTCTTAAAATCATCTTCCATACTTGTAGAATTCGACATTTCTTGTACTAACTTTTGCCTTGTATTCTTTCAGTCATCCAACATGCTCATAGCTTCTCCATGATGGCATTTGAAACCGGGAGGAAATTGGTCGACATGGAGAAGGAGTTCGCTCTTATCCATAAACAAACAGACCAACGAACTAAAAATGAAAATTTGGAAGATCAGGTGCAAGCTACAGGCCCAATCTCTTGCTCTTCAAAAAGCTGAGGCTGCTGTAAACGTTAGGAAAGTAGCCGAAGCTGAGAGAAAAGAAGCCGAGGCTAAGAGGGCTGAAGCCGAGAAAGAGCTTAGAGATGCTCTGGCCACGAAGAAAGCCGAAGTTGATCGCCTCTACGATCTAGGCATGGCCGACGTTCTTTGAAGATTATAAGCCGGTCAAGAAAGCATGCAACAAAGGATTCGGCCCTAGGTTGGAATGCTCGGCAAAAAGCTTGATCTTCCAATTGACTCGCCATGGCGCAAGAAGACCGAGGTCTTCCTTGCCCTCTTCCTCCATCTCCAAGCCAAAGCGAAGATGAGTCTCGGCGTTGAAAGCGAAGGTGAAGATGAAGAAGAAGCTTTGGTGAGGAAGACAAATCTCCTCCCAAGATCGACTGTTGGAGATGAAGAGGTTGAATTTGCTCCCAAAAAGGGACTTTGGCACCTTATCTTCTCGACCTTCTTTTAGTGGGGAGGTATTGATGAAACTTTGGCGAGATCGACTGAAGTTGCAAGAGACAAAGTCGCCGAGGTGGCGGGGAATAAAGAAATTTGAAGTTGTGGTGGAAGGGCGACCGAGGTTGTGGCAGAAGAAAACGAAGTTGTTCCTCAAGGGCCCCAGGGTCTCAAATTTCAACCAACTCCTCGCTGAAACAACTTGAATGTCTTTTTGTTTTTGTTGCTTTTTCGTTCTTTTCTCCAATGTACTCCTTTCTTTGTTTGTAAACAGTTTATTTTGCTAGGCCATAGTGCCTTCTTCATATATAATCGCAACTGTTTCTTCTGAATACTTGGTCTTTAAATTCTTCTTTCTTCTTGAATGATTCTATACTTAGAATATTTTGCATGATTTTATTCTTCCTTCTTTGCACAATCTCCTTGGGTAAGATACCTCGGGCATGTTTTATCGAAGATTTGCACGGCTAGGGCTTTACACAGAACTTGTCATGAGTTTCAACAAGTATGAAGCATATAAATTCAATTAATCTTCATCTTGTAAATTGCTACAAATTTCAACAAGTGAAGATAACAATCATATTAGCTTAACTTTAACTTGTAAATTGCTACAAATTTCAATAAGTAAAGATAAGGAATTTATCTCAGCTTAACTTTAACTTGTAAATTGCTACAAATTTCAACAAGTAAAGATAAGGAATTTATCTCAGCTTAACTTTAACTTGTAAATTGCTACAAATTTCAACAAGTAAAGATAAGGAATTTATCTCGGCTTAACTTTGACTTGTAAATTGCTACAAATTTCAACAAGTAAGGAATTTATCTCAGCTTAACTTTAACTTGTAAATTGCTACAAATTTCAACAAGTAAAGATAAGGAATTTATCACGGCTTAACTTCGGCTAAGCATTACTAATGTCTTCTCTCTGCCCCCAATGTGAACCTAAGTTCCTCTTGGGTTCTCATTATTCAAAAAACAACATCGTGCCAAGTTGTATAAGTTCAGAGAAATTCTACTAAGATTTTATTGATCATATCGACAAGAAAAATCAAAGAACATCTAATGATAGAAAAACTTTAAATTACAAGTGTTCCATGGTCTAGGCAATGCTTTGCCCTCGTTATCTTCGAGCCGATATGCCCCATTCCCTAACACCGAGGTGATTACAGGGGCCTTCGGTTTGGGCCAAGCTTGCCCTCTCGGGATCCTTCTTATTAACGACTTTTCTCAAGACTAGGTCGTTGACTTGAAAATCCCTTGGATTGACCTTCTTGTTGTAAGTTTTGGCAAATTTGTTCTTTGGTATCTTTGCAAAATTTGGATTGACTTTCTCTCTTCTTTCTTCTAGTAGGTCCAGATCTCGGGCTAAGAGCACATCATTAGACCCGTTCTCAACTCCCTGCGTTCTGATCCCTGGGATGCCGATCTCCAGTGGAATGACTGCTTCTGTGCCATAAGCCATGGCAAAAGGGGATTCCCCTGTTGATCTTCTCGGCGTAGTGCGATATGCCCAGAGCACGTTGGGCAATTCGTCTACCCACTTTCCTTTTGCTGCCTGCAGCCTCTTCTTTATTCCGTCTAGAATGACTTTGTTTGATGCTTCGGCTTGCCCATTACTTTGGGGAAAGCTTGGTGTTGAAAAATAGTTCTTTATCTTGAACTTGGCGCAAAAATTCTTGATGAGTTCTTTGTCAAGCGTGTTCCGTTATCGAAACGATTGCTCTTGGAATCCCAAATCTGGTGATGATGCTTTTCCAGATGAAGTTCTTCACATCCACATCTCGGATTTTGGCAAGAGGCTCTGCTTCTATCCATTTTGTGAAGTAGTCTGTAGCTACTAGTAGGTACTTCCGTTGCCCAGTTGCTTGGGGCAATTTTCCAACAAGATCCATGCCCCATTGGGCAAATGGCCAGAAATTTGAAGCGGGGTTGGTCGGCCGGTGGTGATGTATCAATGGTGCAAACCTCGGCATTGTTCACACTTCCTCACATAGGCTGCGTCTTTTTGCATATAGGGCCACCAATACCCAGGTAATGGCCCTGGCTAACGATTGCCCTGCGTGGCTTCCACAAACTCCTTCATGAATTTCATACAAAAGTCTTCGACCGAAGAGGGTGTACACACCTTAAAGAGGTCGATGAAGGATCTTACATGCAGATGTCCTTCATTAGGTCGAATCTTGCCGACTTGACCGACTTTATGCTTCTTTTCGATCTTCTGGCAGTTTTCCCTCTTTCAGGAATGCAACAATTGCGTCCATCCAGCTTGGTCCCATGTCCACACATAATGCTTCTTGCATTGTGTGTGGTGACTCTATGCTCGGGCTTGATAGGTAATCCACCATGATTGTCCTCGTCTTCCCGGTTTGCACTGAACTTGCCAAATTGGCCAGCGCGTCGGCGTGGTTATTATCATCTCGGCTAACCTAAAGAAGTCGGCAGTTTTGAAACATGTCTGCTAGTCTGATGACTTCTTTTGCGTATGCCGACATCCTTTCATCTCGGGCAGCAAACTCTCCTGTAGTTTGATTCACTATAAGTTGTGAGTCACAAAAAACTATTACCTCATCTGCCTCTGCGGTAGCAACTTCGATCCAAAGAATCAAGAGCTTCATACTCGCCTCATTGTTCGAGGCTTTGAACCCCATCGAATGGATCGTTCTAATATTTCCCCATCGGAAATTAGCACTACTCGCCTGCACCTGCGGTTTGAGCTTCCATCAACAAAAGTTGAAAGGAGTCTCCGATGTAGATCTTTGCAGGTCGAGTTTTTCCTTCCTTGGTTCCTTGGCCTTTGGCTGGGCTTCTCCTTCCTTGCTCGGACGCCATTCACCTCGGCTCAGCGGAGCCCGATGTTCGATGTACTCTGGTGAGAACTCGGCCACGAAGTCGGCCAAGACTTGGCCTTTAATTGCGGTTCTTGGCCTGAACTCCAGGTCATACTGGCCCAAAGTTACTGCCCATCTTGCAATTCTTCCTGTCAAGTCTCCTTGTTGCAACAAGGACTTTAATGGGTGCTCTGTCAGAACCACTATCTTATGAGCCTGAAAATAGTGGTTTAGCTTCTTTGAGGCCATTACCAAGGCCAGCATTAATTTCTCTAGTGGTAAATACCTTGTTTCTGCATCGGCCAAGGTTTTACTTACGTAGTATCTTTACGCTCTCCCTTCTCTTCTCGGATAATCCAAAGACTCACGGCGTGCTCTGAAGCGCTAGGTATAAAAGCAGTTCCTCCCGGGTTGAGGTGTTGAGAGGGCGGAGCCGAGGTGAGGTATTTCTTCAAGTCGGCGGCCTCGCATTCCTCGTCCATAAAAATCGTGGCCTTTTTCACCAGATTGAAAAAGGTTTGCACTTGTCGAACTTGGCTTATGAATCTGTTTAGAACTGCGGCCCTTCAAGATGCATCTGAACTGTTTAGCGATGTCGGACTCTGTAATTCAGAATGGCCTTGATCGATCTGGTGGCTTCAATGCCCTTCTTGTCACGGTATCCCAAAACTTACGGATCCGACTCCAAAGCGCATTTCGATGCGTTTAGTCGGGCCGATATGTTTTGAGTATGTCGAACCTCTTCTAAGTCGTGAGATGATCCTTTGGTTCCTTGGTCTTTATGACCATATCATCGATGTAGACTTCCAGATTCGCCAATCAAGTGTCCGAACATCTTCGTCACCGACCTTTGGTAAGTTGCTCTGCGTTCTTCAACCCAAAAGGCATGACTCTAACTGATCAGACCTTTGGGAGTGATAAACGTCTTCTCCTCATCCGGTACATGGCTATCTGGTGATACCCCTATGCGTCCAAGAAGCTCATCCTTCCATGTCGGATGTGGCGTCCTGTTGATCGATCTTTGGCGAGGAAGCTGTCTTTGGGGCGAGCTTTGTTCAAATTTGTGAAGTCTACGCAGACCCTCCACTTGCCATTCTTCTTTTTACTACCACGGTATTTGATAACCACGTCGGATAATTGGCTTCTCGGATGGCCTCTAGAAGTCTAGCTACTTCTTCTTCCACTACTTCGACGTGCATCAACGTCGGTCTCCTGGCTCGTTGTATTACAGGTTTGGCCGACCTGTCAACGTTCAGTCTGTGGCATGTGACCTCGGGGTCAATGCCAGGCATTTCATAAGGTGTTCAGGCGAACACCTCTATGTTTTTCTCGAAGGCTTCCAACTCCTTTCTTCTTCTTGGCTAATCTGTGCGAGAAGAAAAGCGTTCCTCATCGCCTCTTGGGCGAAGACTTTCTTCAATGCTTCTTCACTCTTCTCGGTCGGCTCCTTGCCGACATCATCTAGGACTTTCATGTCCTCTTCTTCAACCTCTGCTTCTTACGGTTCTCGAATCTGCGAGTTAGCTTCATTCTCGCCATGGAGCAATTTTTACTTCTGTCGATCTCCTCTGATTTCCTCAATCTCATGTTTAGTCGGGAATCGTAGCAGTTGATGCAAGGTTGAGGGAACTGCCCCCATTGCATGCAACCACGGCCTCCCCAGGATGATGTTGTAAGGCGAAGGTGTATCAATCACAATAAATTGTCCTCATCTTCTTCGTGCGGCTTGTACCTCCAAGCTTGTTGCGCTAAAGGCCACGTCGGCGTTCCATTGAAGCCGACCATCGGGCCGTTGGTATTCCATGTCATCAGGGTGAAGGCCTAACTCCTTGTAGCATCTGACATACATAATGTCGCAGGAGCTGCCTTGATCAATCAAGATGCGTTTCACCTGGCACTCCCCAACCTGGAGGGATACTACCAGGGCATCATTGTGCGGGTGCTGAACCATGTCAAGGTCGGCCTCAGTGAAGGTTATCGTTGGTCCTTGGCAATCTTCGGGCCGAGGTCTTTTCAGTCCGACCTGGTTGACGTGCTGCAGATGTTTCACCCTCTGCATCTCCCCCCGTATGTCGTTTTCATTCACCTTTGAGTGGATTACGTTAACCACCCGAGGTCCACCACTGTGGTTCTTTGTCTTTGGGCTGGTGCTTGAGGCAATCGTGCCTGCTCTTCCCTGGTTCTGGCCTCATCCACAAGGTCTCTTAAATGGCCTTGCCTCACCAGATCTTCTAAGTGTGCTTTAAGGGCTCTGCAACCCTGAGTTGGGTGGCCCTGCTCATTATGGTAGGCACAACGCCTACCAAGGTTTCTCCCCATGAATTCTCCTTGTGCTCTTGCCGGCGCCCTGAAGTAGGGCTGATTTCGAATTTGGTCAAGGACCTTTTGGATCGGAATTCGGAACACCGTCGTTACTGCTTGTTTAGTCCTCAACTCCGTCTCCTGTTTGTTCTGCCCATTGTTACCTCGGCCTCGCTTCGGCCGTTTTTTCATCTTCGTCTCCTTGTTCCCAGTATCTTCCTCGGCCCGTGCGTCCTCCTCATTTCTCGCCATGAGCTCTTCCATGCTCTTTGGCAGGGTTTTCGCCAAAGACTTCCGCAATGGACAGTCATCCTTCAGGCCGTTCTTGAAAGATACGACCGCCACCTCCTGGTTGCATTCAGGTATTCGATTGAACACCTCATAGTACCTCTTTGCATAAGCCCTAAGGCTTTTCGTCTTTCTTGATTTTTAGGGCCATCAACGCATCCACCCTCGATGGTGCAGTTTTGTTTGTTATGAACACGGCAACAAACATCTCGGCCAGCCTTCCCTCTTCACGCTCCCCTTTGGTAGTTTGTGGAACGGTCGATGCAATCTCCCCAAAGGATGAAGGGAACACTGCGAGAAACAACGGCTCGTTCCCTGCATAAAGCCATGGAATTCAAAAATAATCCAACATGGAAGTTAGGGTCCGACTTACCATCATATATCTGGAGCCTCGGCATCTTGAATCTTTTTCAGTGACGAATCTATCCAGTCTGCCGAGAATGGAGTCCTCGGCTTAACCGGGAAGTTACTTGGCTCGACATTCTCTGTTTCCTCTTGAGGTAATCTCAAGTCCTCTTTACTTCTTCCTGACCATTTGTCATTGGGCTTCACCTTTTCGTGGCGCTACTCTCGGCCTCATGGTGGCCCTTTTCGATCCTTCTCCGGGACGCGAAACACAATATCCGCCGGAACATGCCGATGTTCTTTGGGGTGCTTCCTTCTCGCGATATGTCGCCGGGACTCTTCTCGTCTCGGCTCTTCTCGTGACTTCCTGGAAGGTCGGTGAGAGTACCTTCCCTCTGGTGTGTTGTGGGGCTTCGGGATTTCTTTCCGTCCCTTCTTACGGCCGTTCTTTGGCATTGGTGTGTCTGCGGCGGTATGGCGGTACATGACATTATTACGCATCATGAAGTTGGCCGATTGAAGGTCTGCCAACTTATTTGCCATCTCCTGTACTTCTTCATCCCTCCTCAGACATCTGTCTTTCCAGGTCTGGAGGTCATCCTCATTATAGTACTTGCCTCTGTCTGGTTTCTTTGATGTATCACCATCTTGTCCGACGGCTTTTTCTGCGTGATTCTGATCACGAGTTTCTTCGTTGTGGTCTCCTTCTTCCGCGTTAAGGTCGACGGGTCTTCCACTCCCGACTGGAGTGTCGTCCCCTACCTTTTCCCTCTGCGAGTTACTGGCCATCTACTCTTCTCTCGTTCCCACAGACGGCGCCAAATTGTGTGAGTGATTTTCTGACCACATTGCCCGTTTAGTGATCAGCTGGAGAACACCGGTAGAATAGATGGCTTCTTAGCTAACCTGTAACAGAAATATAAGAATCCCGCGGTGGTTCGTCCACCCGGGGGCACTCCGACGATCAAGTCAGTATATCTCTCAAAGATAATCAAGTGCTAAACTCACAAGCTTGAGTATCAAAAGCATACCTTAGACCCATGGGGGTGCCTCTTATTTATAGCCAACTCAATCCCAGTCCCAACAGGAACCCGGTCCTAATGGACTTAGGACTACGGCTAATCTAGGACTCCCAGTGGGATCAGGATAAACTCCCTAAGAGTTTTACCTTTACCCAAACTGAAGTCTTCTCGCAATCTAGGACTCTTGTCCCCGATCCGCTTAACTCGGATTCCGATATCTTCGGAGGTGACCTCGGCCTATCCGAGATAGCCTCGGCGCAACTACCATGACTCGTGGGATCTCGGCTGACACTTCGGTGTCACCTTGGCCACGTGTTGGTACTCAGAAAATACATCCCCACATATATTAATTGATGATGTGATATAATTTAAGAGATTTTTAATATTTATAATGTTATTAATGAGTGGGGTCAATAATAATGGTGGTGTTTGGAAAGTTTTTTTTTAAAATTTTTTTTGCTTAAAAAAACATTAAAAGACAAAATTGGTTAAAAAAACCAAAAAAACAAATTCAGACAATATGTCACATCAAACTCATAATCATTTCACTTTTTCTCTCACAAACATCACATCCAATTACAAAAAAATCCAACTATCTTCCCAAACACAAAAATTTTAACCTCCTAAAATAATCAAAAACTAAAAAAAACTTACTAAAATAACAACTTTCCAAACACGCACAATGTCATAAGTACTGATACATTAGTTAGCATACTAAGGGTTTGTT
Source organism: Camellia lanceoleosa (assembly GCA_025200525.1). Lineage (NCBI taxonomy): Eukaryota > Viridiplantae > Streptophyta > Magnoliopsida > Ericales > Theaceae > Camellia > Camellia lanceoleosa. The sequence continues at coordinate 9,009,887 of CM045767.1, read as the reverse complement.
TGGAAAGTATGTTAGTTTTTTGACTATTTTAGTCTGGGATTAAAAAGTCTCGTTTGAGAACTTTTTGACTTTTTTAACTTTTTGTGAAAGAAAGAATGTAATGATTATAGGTTGAATGTGACATTTTACCTTATTATGCTAAAATAGCTTATTCTGTCTTATATGACTATTTTATCCTAAATTTTCCTTCCCAAATAGAGACAAATTGATGCATGTAGTATCTTTCATTTGAAAATTGTATTAAATGTGAAAATCTTTACTTAAAACAATTTTGTTTTTTATACAAAAAAAGAAAAAAGAAAAAAAAAAAAAAAAGTGGGGGTTGATGTAAGGCCATGACAAGCATACCATTAGACAAATAAATAAGTCATATTTGGCACATTAAAGTTATGTGAATATTATATAAAATATTTGATAATTTTTTTAAAATCCTTAATATTATTTTAAATAAATCTTAACTTTCAATTAATTCTGGATAAATTTTTGATCCCTTTCTTCTGGATTGTACAAATGAATCTTTGATTTGAGGCGCTAGGAGGTACATTTCATAGCATTTGTCACCTCATATAATGTTTAATGTACACCACCTATTCCATCATATTTTAAAATTTTGGTATTATTCACAAGTACCACGTAATATATGGTATTATTCATGAAATATAATTATTGATGAAATTTTTTTAATTATAAAATAAATATATTTTTTTTGTTAATCAATCATTAAATTAAACTAACAAATTATATGATGTAAGTAATATATATATATATATCTATTTTTAAATATCTATATATATATATATATTTTTTTTTTTCTTTTTTTTAATATTCCACCTTTCTCATTCCACATTTCCTTTCAACTTGTAACATCATTGCACCATCCGTTCACACTCCCGACCTATACTACCACTATTATTACCCACAAACATTTGATATATTGCCAATGAAAACTAGGCTTAGTGATAAGAATTTAATGGAGGATCGCCATTATTACCCACAAACATTTGATATATCGCCAATGAAAGTAAGGCCTGGAGATAAGAATTTAATGGAGGATTGCTATTCTTACCCACAAACATTTGATATATCGCCAATGAAAGTTAGAGATAAGAATTTAATGGAGGGTGGATGAAATGAAGGTAGTACGGAAATTTCATTTTCATATCGAAAGGTATTTAGATAATATTATTTTATTTTTTGTTAAGTCAATTGAAGAATAAACTCTAACAAAAGAGTATTTGTAAATTTTTAAAATAAAAAAAAGTATTTTTGACCAATCTTAAAAAATGTATTTATAATTTATCCTATTATACATATAAAGTGAAATATTATTTACTTTTCCATGAGTAAAAATGTTTAGGGAAATGTCATATCAGTGACATTTTAAAAATAATTATAAATTAATGATAAATTTTATAAATATTAATAATAAAAATTATAAAATTTTCTACCTATATGTAAGTATTTTTGAAAAATTACACTCCAGTGTTATTGACCCAAAATGTTTTACCTGAAATTTTTCATCACATAATTAACTTAGAATATTAAACTAATGAATAATTAATTACCCAACCCACATTTTACAATTTCACAGGCTAATCCCAAGTAGTTGGCGGAGCTGTAAAGCTTGATAATAAGATTCAAGGTTTCGAGTTCAAGTTATCCAATGAGCTATTAAAATTTTTCTGGTCGTTAATTTTAGATTCTTAAAATTAATCGAGATTACAAACAAGCTCAGATACCTAATTATTAAAAAGCAATTTCAAACGATGAAATAAAAGTCTGTTGAAAAAAAGGATGAAATGAAACTGTCCTACCCCCATAAATGAATCCAGCAACTGCATTTAGACCCATTTTGGCAGCCCAAAAAAAAAAAAGCCCCATATTTTTTTGAATTGTTTTTTGTCTTTAGTGATTTTTTTTTTCAAAATTCTATCAAAATTTTTTACTTTTCCGGTCTGTTTGGTTGAAATGAATCTAAAAAGTATATTTATTTTGAAAAATTTTAGAAAAAAATCACAAAAGACGATAATTTTTGTCTTTTCTGATTTTTGAATTTTTTAAAAAAGATTATAATTTGCCTTGTCGAACTGAATTTAGAAACCTTAAACTTTTTGAAATTTTTTTTAAAAAATTCACTAAAAATAAAAATAAGTCAAAATAAACAAAAACAAAAACAAAAACAAAAAGGACACTTCCCAAAACACCCAATGCACCATAATTTGTTATAAAATTATAAATGATTCAGTTATGGCCGAAAAAACAAACAACACAGTACGAAAACTTTATGCAAGAAGAGGGTGAAACTCTGAGACCAACTCATTATTGGAATTTAAACTAAAATTTTGAGAATCTCAGGGCTATTATATACATAAATTATGAATATGTCATCTGAAGTTTACTAAAATAGGAATTACTTTTTATAGTTTTACAATTTACAAATATCATCTTATAAAAAAAATTTATTTAATAAAATTGATAAAAAAATAAATAATTTTTCTAATTATTTTTTTATACAATAAGAAAATTAATAGAATTGTTAATTAAAATATGTTTCTAACATTATTAAAAATTATTAATTGACTTAATAATTATTAATAAAAATTGTCATTGGTTATGTCATTAGAAATTTGAAGGGGTATAATGTAATTCTCAAGTCACAAGAGACAATTTGTATTTTAAGTAAATCTCAAGTGGTGTATTTATAATTGATCCTATATATTTTATTTCGATAATTTAAATTATTTATTTTGTAAGATTTTTCGTATATATTATTCATAAAACAAATTAGGTTGATTTGACAATCATAATATTTTTATTTTATCACATTTGCGTCAAAAAATGGATGGTTTATTTTCAACTTCTTGCCAATTTTTTCAAAGACAAACCCAATAAAATAAAATATAAAATTTTATAATTATCAAATTGATTTAAATTTTTTTAATGAATGAGATATATTGATAGCCCTAGAAGAGCAAGTAGTTCTCTCAAGTTTATATTTGAGAGAAATAGTTAGACCCACGGGGTTTTCCATGTTTCAATTACCCAAATCATTCATTTCGTAAACTTTAATATCTCGCTCATAATATCAAACAATATTTATGTTTTGAACAAATAAATTTAACCTCATTTTTTCATCCTATATATATTTTAAAAATAAAATATTACTTTTTTAAAACAAATGTAATGAAATTATGCGGATATGATTCACCAAGCAAACTATTTTATTTTATTTTATTTTATTTTATTTTTGGTTGAGAGGATCAAGTGACAATCTGCCACATTAAATATTCATTCATTTTCTCATTGACATCGACTGGTCTAGGTCGTCTTACCATAATCTCAGAGTTTGTTTGAGAAGGGAGTTAATTTTTTGATTTTTTAATTTTTATCTATTTTAGTTTCAGGTTAAAAGTTTCGTTTGGAATGATTTTTTGACTTTTTGTGAGAAAAAAAAATATAATGATTATAGGATTGGACATGACATTTTGTTTTATTAAACTAAAAATTTTATTTTATCTTTTTGTGATTAAAATAACCTCAAATCCAACTCAAGTTGCCAAACTCAAGTTGCCAAACGAAGATTCATTATCTCATTGACATCCACTGGTCTAGGTCGTCTTAGAATAATGCTCTGTTTTGATAAAATTCCGAAACAATGACCACATTATTGTTGTGGTATGGTACTAATTGTTTTTTGCTTGATATCACAACAAGATGTACTGGTCCACTATAGGGACAAGCATATAACCAAAGGGTAGTGGAAATTAAATATTTTTCATTTACTTCCAAATGATAAAACATGAGTTTCCAATCGAAAAGTTATTCAATACTTCTAAAGTATCAGGTGTTTGTATTTTAAGATTAATCAACATATACCATATTCTTTCATATTTTTCAATTATCTGATATAAAATCATAGACTTTATACCTTCTTTACTAATCACAATACCTTCAAACATTAAGTGATCGCAGGTTAAGAGTACCCAATAACCATGCGTTTCCAATCACATGTGAATCACATGTGATGCTTCCTATTTTTTTCTCAGGGAGAGAGAGAGAGAGAGAGAGAGAGAGAGAGAGAGAGAATTGAGCATATTCCAGGACCATTGGAGAAAAAGTAGAAAAATCCACCCATTATTTATTGTTGATGTATAGGTGCATAACTTTTAGAGAAAGTAAAATTCAAAGTCTGCAAGTTTCCCAAAATGATGAAAATACCCCTCACCCTTGGGTTTGTCCGGTTCATTGGTTTAGGGACAACTTTTGAACATCGAGCTTACCTTTACATGACGAGTTCAAAAAAGCTGTTCAAAGATAGATTTTCAATTATCAAAAAAAAAATAAAAACTTAAAAATTGATGAAAGAAAAAGGGATAATCCTCAACATTTTATCTAAGTTTATGACACAAAAGCATTCGTTTTCAAAATTTTTTTGTTACATTGCACTCTTATAGGTTCAATCATGCCACAAAATTAGAGAGGTGGTTGTCCTCTCTATATTTTATTTAGGCTACTGTCTCCAAATCTTTATGTTTTAGTACGCTATTTTTAAAATCTAACTATATCGTGTGACTGAAAACATGTTGAGATAAAAGAATTTAGGGATAGAGGATTCAATCCCAACTTGATATGTATGCTCTAGGGTCATTGATTGGTTCTTACTCACATTTTGAAAGGTAGTAAAATTTAAGTTTAGAACATTTCAATGACGTGATGAAAAATGGACCTTGAAGTTGATGGTCCTCCTCCTCTCTGTATTTCCATATATATTGATATATGTGTTCTTGCAGTGTCATAGACTCATTCTCATCCACCATTGGAGAAACAATGTCGACACTATGACTCCACAAGTATCATCATTTTGTTAACATTTTCTACACCATTATCATCAACATCATATTTACTATATTAAGTATCTTTTTCATAGTTGGAAACTTTAACAATATGATTTGGATATTTAGGGAAAATGAAGTGGTTCATGGACCACAGCAATGCATTTGACAGGTTCACTTTGAAGACAAAATTTCATTTTACTCCCATATTATTGATCAATGTGAATTGTGTCGTCAATTTTTAGATGAAAATTGTCAAGTCAGTGTGCATATTATTGATCAATGTGAATTGTGTCGTCAATTTTTACATGAAAATTGTCAAGTTGGTGTGCATATTATTGATCAATGTGAATTGTGTCGTCAATTTTTACATGAAAATTGTCAAGTAGGTGTGCATATTATTGATCAATGTGAATTGTGTCGTCAATTTTTATATGAAAATTGTCAAGTCGATGTGCATATTATTGATCAATGTGAATTGTGTCGTCAATTTTTACATGAAAATTGTCAAGTCGGTGTACATATTATTGCTCAATGTGAACTGTGTCGTCAATTTTTAGATGAAAATTGTCAAGTGGGTGTGCAAAATTACAAAAACGTCAACTAGTAGGGAAAATGATCAATTTATGGACGAGATTCATTAATTTTTTATGACAAAGGTTGTTGCATGAATTTTTAAAATAAGATATCAACAAAGGTCATATTGATAGGCATTTAAAATAATTCACTTCGTAAACTGAGAATATATACGCTTAGGTTAGGGTAAATTGATTTTTTTAAGGAAAAAAAAATTTAGGGAATAAAAATGATTTTTTTTTTTCCCCTCCTATTTTTAGAGCCTAATCAAACATAATAAGTAACAAAGAATATGAAAGATGATTTGCAAATAAGATGTTTATAGACAAAACCCTATCAGAATAATGACATAATAATATTTTTTAAATAATTTAAAGGTGTTTTTATTTGAAATAAATGAATAAAAAACATTTAATTTTAATAAATTTTTTATATAAATTTTCTGTTCATAAAGAAAAGGATAAAATATTAAGCAAGGGTTTATTCTGTAATTGCCTTTTTTAATTTTTAGATGGGTTCAGCTGTGTTTTTATGACAAGTTTTTCCAATATTTTTCAAACAAAAATATTAAAGACATCAAAAATTCTACTAAAAATTCTATTAAAGGTCTTATATGGTGTGTGGGACTTACATGAAATCTATACTATAGATTCCACATCTATATAAAACATTTAATAAAAAATTTAATAAATTTTTTGAAATCTATAATATTGCTCCTGTTCAAATGAATTAATTAAGAAGTTAAAAGTCATGTCATCCACTCTGCCAAAAGCAAATTTGACTAAATGGTGTTTAGTCATAAACATGTATTTACTTATTCCAAAAAGTTAGCATTCTGTCCCAATGAAATTAGAAATACCATATAACTATTAGATTTAATAATGGAGTTTGAAAGATATATGATATGGATAAACCTTGTCTCCAGTCAATATGTTATTAGGCTTTGTGGAACTTGCCAGATAAATGATACGGATAAGGCTTGTCACTAGGGATGGGGTCTGTCTATACCCATTTAAATGAGTTGAATTTTATTCGTTCCGACATTTATGTGAGGCGGAAGTGAATTATATTTTGATAACTCGCTATGGAGGTGGGACGGAGACGGGTATCACCTCCCCTGATGTAAATCTGACCCAATAAAATTAACAATATATAAATAAATAATATATATGTGTATATATATAAATATATAATATAATATAAATAAAAAGAATACTAAAAGTCTATAGTTCTGTTTAAATATAAATAAATAATAATCTTGAAAGTCTTATTATTTATATATATATATGGAAACAAGGAAAATTATTTAGTGTGCTAAGTATTTAAAATAGTTCTCAATTTTTTTAACTATTTGAAATGTGGTCGGGTATCCGCGGACATGGGGATGGGGTTAAAAAATTCCACCTGTAGTAGGGGTGGGGTATGTCCGCAGGAGCGAGGGAAGGAAATGGCAAAACCCGCCCCAAATGCCAAGACCCAACCCCCAAATGCTTAGGGCCGAAATCGCAACTTATTAATTCTAATTGAATAAATTAAGTAGCGCAAACGGAAGTGAAATCAAAGTAAGAAAATAATAATTAACTCTATTAACTACCCTACTATTTAAATAAAAAGGAAATTCATCCATATACTTTTATTATTTTATTATTCGGTAACCGACAATAAAACGAAGAAAAATGTAAGAAAAGAAAAAAATAAAAATAAAATAAAGATAAAAATAAAAATGTCGGCAACAAGTTCCGTACTAGTCCACTATACGAGGTCATAATCTTTCCCTATATTTCATCACCTGAAAAGGGTAACAGCTATAAGCACATAGCAAAGTGGGAGATATTATGCCAAAAGTATAATGGTACAAAATAATCATGGATAATTATTTAAACTAAACAGTAAACATAATAAACAAATTATTTAAGTGGCAGAAATTGAAATCCAAAAATTATATAAGTAAATAACCATAACCACAGTATAGAACAGAACAGAACAAATGTCACTGGAGTGACAATCAGAACGAAGGTTAATAGATCCATAACAAACAGAAGGCCACAAAATGACCAATCAGATGCTAATGGTTATTTAAGTTCGCAAAGTATGGGACTCCTGTGGTGGTACTTACTAAAAATAAATATTTATATAAACATTGTCAAATAATTTCTAAAATTTAAACAATTATATCCATGGGTTTCAATTTAAGCAAATGGAGTTCAGAAAAATAATTAACGTACTTGAAATCTAAATATAAGTTATAGAACATAACTTGTATAAAATAAATTATGGTAACTCAAAATAAAATATGTCATGATAATTCAAGTTATAATATAACTCACATACATAGCGACTCCTAATTGTACTCCCGTTCACTGTGAGCTGACTCCCTCTATCGTTATGTTTGTACGGTTTTTTTTTTTGATTTGTTTGTTTGTTTTCCTTGTTATGTTCACAACACCACTCTTCCTTTTTATACTAAGATATAATATTTGCTCAGCACGTTTTGGGTGACACGCAGCCAACACATAGCATCTCTATTTTGCGGTCATCATCATGCTCTAGATTTGAAGCTTTTTCCTCAAATGGATAAGTTTAGATTAGTTACTTATTTATACTTGGGCCCAATTACTAAAGTAATTGCATTACTAGTTTTTTTTCCCCCCTTATACAATGACCCCTGATGTAAATTAAATTACACTTTATCGCATACCATTATAAATTAAATATGCTATTCGACTATTACTACCACTATTATTATTGTTGTTATTATTATTATTATTATTATTATTATTATTATTATTATTATTATTATTATCATCATCATCATTACCATGATTGGTTGTGGTATTAATTACATATTTAGGGTGTTACATTTCTTCCCTCTTAAATAGAAATTTATTCTTAAACTTGTCATATCTTAGTTTTCGAAAAGGTGTAAATATTAGGCCCGCTTTTGATTCTCTATTTCCCACGTAGCTTCTTCGACACGATGATTTCGCCATAAGACTTTTACTAGAGATATAGTCTTGTTTCGGAGAACTTGATCACGACAATCGAGAATTTGTACTGGTTGTTATTCATAAGAGAGATATTCTTGAACTTCCCGGTTCTCATAATCGACAACACACCTAGGATCTCGAAGATATCGTCGAAGAATCGAAATGTGAAACACATTGTAGACATTGGACAGTTCAGGTGGCAATGTAAGGCGATATGCCACAAAACCAATTCATTTTTAGTATCTCGAATGACCTGATGTAACGTGGGTTTAACTTTCCTCACATTCCAAATTAGATAACCCCTTTTGTTGGTGAGATCTTTAGGAAAACATGATCTCCTATTTGGAATTCTATTTCCCGTCTTCGTGTATCTGCATAACTTTTCTGGTGACTTTGAGCAGTGCGAATTCACTGTTGGATGAGTTGAATTTTATCACTTGTTATTTGTACAATTTCAGGGCCTAATAACTTTCTGTTTCCAACTTCCATCCAACACAGGGGTGATTTCCTTGAGGTACCATGTAATCGAATGATTTCCTTGACATATAAAATGGCAAACTTATTAAGGGAGTACGTGATTTTGATTGGTAAAAAATGCAATGACTTTGTCAATTGGTGTACTATAATCCATATTACATCATTCTTTGAGAATGACTGTGGTAGCCTGACCACAAAGTCCATAGTAATGTACTTCTACTTCCATTCAGGAATAGGGAGTGGTTGCTAGGTTCCTACAGGTCTCTGATGTTCTGCTTTAACGCATTGACAATGCAAGCATTTGGAGATGTGGTTTGCTATGTCCTTTTTCATTCCTATCCACTAGTAGTGTTCTTTCAGATCGTGATACATCTTTGTATTGCTAGGGTGAGCTGCAAACCTCAAGCTATGAGCTTCGACAAATATCTTTTTCTTGAGCACTGAAATGTCGGGTACGCACATTTGATTTTAGAATTTTAGCATCCCATTGCTCATAGTGAAGTCAGGATTGGGCGTATTTCTTTGCTTGTTGTACTTTTTCTTCAAAAGTTTATCTTCACATTGGCGTGCTTTAGGCCTCGTTTGGGAACCATCTTTTTTAGCCAAAAAGCCAAAAAGTTACTAAATTAGCCAAAAAGCCAACAACCCATACCAAAAAGTCAAAGATTCTCTTTTCTCTCTATTTTTTGCACATCTTTTCGTAAAAAGTCAAAAAGTCATCCCAAATATACTAGTTTTTTTTAGCTCATATTTTAGCCAAATAGCCAAAAAGTTACTAAATTAGCCTGTTCCCAAACGAGGCCTTAATTTCTTCAATCAACGTGGGTTCCACAATTATGTTGGCGAGTAATCCATTGATCTTGCAAGAGACAAGGGTACATACCAAACTTCTAGTAATCTTTCGATTTAACGCGTCAGTTACCACGCTAGCTTTGCCTGCATGGTAATGGAACTCTACATCGTAGAACTTCATAAATTCTAGCCATCACCGTTACCTCATATTCAGTTATTTCTGTGTAAACAGATATTTAAGACCCTTGTGATCAGTGTAAATCTCACAGATTACTCTGTAAAGATAATGACACTAGATTTTGAGTGCGAAGATCACCGCAGCATATTCTAGATCATGGGTTGGGTAGTTCTTCTCGTGAGTCTTTAGTTGACGTAAGACATATGCAATGACTTTTCCATTTTACATGAGAACGTAACCTAAACCATTATATGAGGCATCGCTATAAATTACGAACCCATCCGTTCCCGTAGGGAGTGCTAGTATAGAAGCTGATACAAGTTTGTTTTTTAACTCTTGAAAGCAACGGTCCTACATGTTAGCCATTTAAAGGGTGTGTTCTTCTAAGTTAGCTAGGTCAAGGGTAATGCTATCTTCGAGAAATCATGAACGAATAATCGATAATAGCCGGCTAGACCCAAGAAGCTTCAAATATCAGACACGTTAGTAGGGCGTGGCCAATCTATGATTGCTGCAACTTTTTAAGGGTCAACCGAGATGCCATCTTTGTTAATGACATGATCGAGGAAATGTACATTAGTGATCTAGAATTCATATTTATTTAACTTGGCATAAAGTTTGTGATCACGTAGTGTTTGTAGAACCGTTCGCAAGTGTTGCTCATGGTCCACCGGTGACTTGGAGTATATGAGAATGTCGTCAATAAAGATGATGACAAACTCATCAAGATGGGGTTTGCACACTTGGTTCATGAGGTCCATGAAGGCCGCTAGATCATTTGTGACGCCAAATGGCATGACGAGGACTCGTAGTGCCCGTAACGTGTTATAAAGGCAGTCTTTTCGATGCTTTCCATTTTAACTTTTAGTTGATGATAGTTGGAACGCAAATTGATTTTTGAGAATACTTGGGCACCTTGAAGTTGATCGAACAAGTCATCGATTCGTAGCAGCGAGGTACCGATTCTTGATGATGACCTTGTTCGATTCTCGATAATTAATACACAATCTCATGGTACCATTCTTCTTCTTTACAAACAATACTAGAGCTCCCCAGGGCGAGGTACTTGGTCGAATAAAGCCTTTGTCCAGTAGTTCAGTTCTTTCAATTTCGTCATTGCCATACGGTAAGAGGCTTTTGATATTGGTTGTGTACCAGGTTAAGTTTCAATGGTGAATTCAATTTTCCGGTCAACTGGGGTATCGGGTAAGTTTTTAGGAAAGACATCCGAAAATTCTCGAACCACGGAGATTGCATCAAGTGTAGGGGCCTCTTATTGAGTATCAATCACATAACGGATATACCTACAATAACCCTTTTTTAGAAGTCTTTAGGTTGTCATGAAGGATATAACACATGGAGGGGTGGAAACTCCAGTTCCATCAAAGACTAGTTTGAGTTGGTTTGGTAACCGGAGGCAAATCTTTTTGGCTTTGCAATCAATAGAGGCATAATTGGCAGCCAACCAATCCATTCCTAAGATCACATCAAAGTTACCAATGTAGAGGGAAATCAAGTCTACGTATAAGGTTTCACCTTTTAAGGATATCGTGCAAGATTTGTACATATCAATACCAAGGGCAGAATTACCAGAAGGAAAAGACACAGACAGTATATATCCTAAAGGTCCGGGGATTGATGTTAACTTGGAAACAAAGTGTAGTGCAACAAAAGAATGAGTTGAACAAGAGTCAATGAGGACATGAGCTAAATGACCACAAATAGAAAGTGTACATGATACAACGTTCTCGGTAACCTCTAGGTTTCTAGGTACCAAAGCGAATGCTTTTTCTTGGCGTTTTTGGTCCTTCCTTATTTCTCCAGGTATTGCACATTTTTGGGCTGGTTTAGAGGGACCTGCTATAGGATCGGTAAACGTTGGACAATTTCTCAACAAATGACCAATTTGTTCGCATTTAAAGCATGCTCCCGTATCTCGATGACACCATCCCCAATGAGTCTTTTCACAACTAGAGCAAGTTGGAATAGTGCCACTTCTGGGATTAGTAGGACCTTGATTGCCTGTACTAGTTGAGTCTATATTTACCTTCCTTGGAGGTGTAACACTAAATCTTCTATTGTTTTGTTTTCAAAATCGTTTTTTTTTTTTTTGGCTCGTTTCCCCAGAATGCGAGGCCTTAATCCCTTTTTCCGCGATATAAGCTCAATCCACCACTCCCGCATAGGTCAGCATTTTCAAAACCTCAATCTTGTTTTTGATGTCATTATCTAAGCCGACTTTGAATTTCCTAGCTTTTCATGCTTTTGTGGGAATGACATATGTCGCAAATCAAGCTAGCTGTGTGAATTTGCTCTCATATTCGACCACTGTTATTGATCATTGCTTAAGATGTATGAATTCCAATGCCTTTTGTTCTCATAGTGAATTCGGAAAGTATTTTTCGTAAAATACTTCTAAGAATCTTGCCTAAGTCACGATTTCTTCTTTTTCTAGGGTAAAAAGCCACAATTCCTGCACATCATCTTTGAAAATAAAAGTAACAAAAGTTACCTTCTGCCTTTCTGTGCAAGGCAACGCACGAAAAATCTTTTCCATGTCCTTAACCCAAGCTTTTGTTATCAATATGTTTAAGTTGCCGATAAATATGGTAGGCATCAGATCCTGAAAATATTTTATCGTAACCGGCTTTCCTTACCGTTCTGGCATTCCATTGTTTATGTTGGTTTGCAGGGCTTGCAGAAAGCTAGTCACTGCTCTTTCCATGATTCTTTCCATTAACTCTATTCTTTTGACTGATGACTCGATTTCGTTACCATCATTGACCATTATTACAAGGTAAATTTAGTATAAATAATTTAATGCGCGCGACATCATATGTATAAAGCATCATGTACATATATATAGAATACCAGCTTTTCTATTAATGCAAATATAGTGTTAGTACTACATTCTTATCCAAAAGTTAAAAGTTATGTTAGTGTCTAATCATGGTTAGCTCACAAAAATGATCCTCCTCACTAGTGTCTAGTCAAACAGCCATGGAAAGTATTGTTGCATGAGAAGCTCAAATTCCCATTCTTGTTGCATTATCCCGAAATAGACCCATGCTACCTGAACTGTATAAATGGGGACGAACTGTAGGTATCTCCAAAATACTCGATCGACGATCCACCCAAGTGTCTCGATATATGTTAAGTCATTATTGAAATCGAGATTCCAAACATTAATAAATGTCTAGGGGGTTAGGGATGTCGGTGAGTATGTAGTTGCTGGGAAAAACATTTCCCCTCCTCTCAGCAAAATGTGAGGGCAAAGGGCCAACTATATAATGAGGGCAATCTAGTCCTGGTGCAAGGCCGACTACATGGGTAAGTCCGAGATACCGTCCTCGAGTATAGGCACGACTCTGTCTCCATGATAGATATGCCAAATCATCAGGATTAACCTATAGATATACCGGTCGACCCATCAGTTGGTTGAGGCCTGAGTGTAGCTATCTAACTATGTTCTCAGAGTCTCTCCATCCTTCTGGTGAGGCGGAGGGTGTGGTGCACTCCTAAGATCCCCTCTAGACTCAAGGTCTCGAGCTAATTCCAGAATGCTTCACTGAGAATTTGCTTGGAGATCCCTACATTACATAACAATTAACTATGGTGCAAAGAAAAGATCTCTCATGTCAACATATTCTAGAAATATTAATGTCTATATATATATATATATGTCTTTGCTCTGATACCACTTTTGTCACGACTTAACTCCCAGATGCTTGAGGTTAGAATCACAACTTATTAATTCTAATTGAACAAATTAAGTAGTGGTGTAACTGTCTAACTATCTTCTCGGACTCTGCCTATCCTTCTAGCAAGGCAGGGGTGTGGTGCACTCCTAAGATCCCCTCCAAACTCAGCATCTCGAGTACATTCCAGAATGTCTTACTAAGAATTTGCTCAGACATCCCTACATCACATAACAATTAACTATGGTGCAAAGAAAAGATCTCTCATGTCAGCATATTCTAGAAATATTAATGTCTAGATATATATCTTTGCTTTGATACCACATTTATCACGACCCCACCCCCGAATGCTTAGGGTAACTTATAAATTCTAATTGAACAAATTAAGTGGCGCAAGCGGAAGCTAAATAAAACTAAGAAAATAATTAAATAGATAATTAACTTCATTGACTACCCTACTATTTAAATAAAAAGGAAATTCATCCATCTACTTTTCTTAATGTATTATTCGGTGACCAACAATAAAACGAAGAAAAAGGTAAGAAAAGAAAAAAAAATAAAAAAATAAAGACAAAAATAAAAATGTCGATAATAAAGTTCCGTGTTGGTCCACTACACGAGGTCATAATCTTTCGTTATATTTCATGACCTGAAAGGAGTAACAGTTATAAATACATAGCAGAGTGAGAAATATTATACCAAGAGTATAGTGGTACAAAATAAACATGGATAGTTATTTAAACTAAACAGTAAACATAACTTATTTTGAATAAACAAATTATTTAAGTGGCAAAAATTGAAATACAAAAATTATGTAGGTAAATAACCATAAACACGGTATAGAACAGAATAAAGGTCACTAGAGTAACAATCAGTATGGAGGTTAATGGATTCATGACAAATAGAAGGCCACAAAGTGACCAATTAGAGGCTAATGGTTATTTAAGTCTAAGCATGAGACTCCTATAGTGGTACTCACCAAAAACAAATATTTATATAAATATTGTTAAATAATTTCTAAAATTTAAACAATCATATCCATGAGTTTCAATTTAAGCAATTAGAGTTCAGAAAAAATAATTAACGTACTTGAAATCTAAATATAAGTTATAGAACATAACTTGTATAAAATAAATTATGGTAACTCAAAACATACATAAAATAGTTATGATAACTCAAGGTATAATATAACTCACCTAAATAGCGCTCCTAATTGTACTCCCGTTCACCGTGAGTTGACTCTCTCTATCATTATGTTTGTATGAATTTTTTTTTTTTTTTTTGGTTTGTTTTCCTTGTTCCGTTCAAAGCACCACTCCTCCTTTTTATACTAAGGTATAATACTTGCTCAGCAAGTTTTGGGTGACACGTAGCCAAACACGTAGCCTGTCTATTCTGGTGTCATCATCATGCTCTAGATTTGAAGCTTATCCCTCAAATAGATAAGCTTAGATTAGTTACTTAGTTATACTTGGGCCCAATTACTAAAGTAATTGCATTACTAGTTTTTTTTTCCCTATACAATGACCCCTGATGTAAATTAAATTACAATTTACACATATCATTATAAAATTAAATATGTTATTCGACTATTACTACCACTATTATAATAGTAATAATAATTATTATTATTATTGGTTGTGGTATTAATTACATATTTAGGGTGTCACACCAAACCCGTCTCGTGGCCATCCCTAGTTGTCACCAGTTTATATGTGATCGGATTTGTGTATTCTATATTTGTGAGTCTATTACAAATCCTTAAATTATTAATTTGTGTAGGAATTTGAAAAGGAAATTAAGAGGTGAGAGACATGTGCATCAAATATAAGTCAATTTTTATTTTCAATTTTGTTTTTTCTTTCCAAATCTCTATTTAGTCTCCAATGTATAAAAAAATTGTTCGATTGGATTGACATCATTTAAACATGAAGAACCAATTAGAAACACTTTTATATATTAAGAATTCAATTAATATAATTTAAATTTTTTACATCAAAATGACACAAAATTCATACGTTAAAGACTTAAAAATATAATTAATCCATAATATATATATATATATATGTGTATATAAAAGAAGACTATATTTTATTACACAAAGCTCCAAAAAACCAGACCAACCGCATATAGCCATGTGACTAAAGTTTTGTCATTTTGAAAAGAAAATAGAAAGACAAAATGGCAAATACTTTTGTCTATTCATATTTGAATGTGGATAATGAATATATGGTCAAGATTGTAAACTATGGGACCGTCTTTCAATTGCCCTCCTAGAGTCCTACTATGTGACTAATATATAGAGAGAGTACCTTTTTAAGTACTTTTTAGATCTTCTCTTATCTTTATCTACCAACCCACCCACATGAGCAAACTTAGAAGAGAAAAAGCAAAAATTTGAATGGGTAGTTTGATCAATTTCTTGAAAGATGAAAGGTCTTCTAGCCCACTATTGTCTACCATGTACTAAATTTTTCACAGAGACACCCAAAAAAAAAAAAAATTTCTTTTTATGAATCACTAAAAGGTATTTTTGTTAATTTATTGGGAAAAAAAAAATCATACAAAATCATTTGACTTGACAATTGAATAATCCTTATTTATATATAATTTGCTTTCAAATAAGTTTATATTATATCTATACTATTATATAAAATTTATAGTGAACTTGGCATGCATACAAAATAATTAATGAAATATAAATGTGAGACAAATGTAAATTTCACATTAATATGAATCATTTTAACACAAAATAATCATGTAAGTCCAATCTCTCGTAAAATACCATTTTTCGAATGTGCAACAATGTTGGCCAAACAAATATTAAGGTTGGGTAACCCAGGGGGTGTGGTGGAGTGGTAAGGACTCCTCCTCCCTTAACCAAGTGTCGGGGGTTCGATTCCCGCCTTGGGCATAGAGCAGCCTTAAAACTCTGGGCCAGTTGTTCCACCCTTCGAGGTGCCTACAATCAGCGAAGGGATTAGTCTCCGCGGTCGGGGGAGGATACCCTGGGAGATCGAAAAAAAAAATATTAAGGTTGGGTGAATTTTGAGAAAGAAAACAAACCTACATTAACAAGTCATCAATGGGATAGGTAGGGCTTACCTATCCCACAATTGTTATGTCTAAATCTCATATTTTAATAGGTTTTTTCGGGTTTTGATTAGTCAACAGATTAGTATGAGCCAGACCCATTTAAAAAATTAAAACCACATCCTATCCAGAAGTCCAAATCTCACGGGTCAAAATCAAACTGAACCAAACTACACATTTTTCATTACACTTACATTATTAAGTTTTAGACATTTTTCATTCATATATTTTTAATCTTTTAATTAATTATTTTTCTTATTTACTTTTCAACATAATTCAAGTATTTTGATTTTTTTTTAAACCTTTTTACATCTCATATAATAAAAAATAATCAAGTAAAATATAATACCTACAAGTGGAGGGGAAAAAAAAATGAAAATAAAAAAATAAAAACTTTAAATATGAGAAGAAAAAAAAATCAAACTAAGTCCCGTTTGGAAACAGACTTTTTTAGTAACTTTTTGACTTTTTAACTAAAATATGATGTAAAAAAAACTGATATGTTTGGGATGACTTTTTGACTTTTTACAAAAAGATGTGAAAAAAGTAGAGAGAAAATAGAATCTTTGACTTTTTAGTATAGATTGTTGACTTTTTGATTTTTTTAGTAACTTTTTAATTTTTTAACTAAACCGGTCACTTCTCAAATGAAACCTAAATATTAGACTTATCTATGCGGACACTTATTGGCGGGTTCGGATTATAAACTTTCGTTCAAAACCCTAAACCATCCTTTATGAATTGGAATGAGCTGAGCACTCAAATGGATTGAGACAACCCATGAGACGAATCGGTCATAATAAATAATATCGAATTTTTTATTGCGGGTTATTTGGGACCCCTGACACATTGACGGAAATAGAAATTGGTCTTCACGAGTGCTACAATGACATTGTCTGTAAGCTGTGCCCTCAAAATTAGCTTCACCTCGTTAATATGCCAACAACTTGCTCTGATGGCCATGGACATAGTCAGTCCCACTTACCAAAAAAAAAAAAAAATAGCTTCACCTCTTTCATTTGCCAACAACTTGCTCTAATGGCCACCCAACAAATTGTATCAAATAGGACCATAAACTTACAATAAATGGATAGTATTGAAATTTAGACTAATTTCTTATAATGTTTTATTCGATTTATATTTCATTGATTCGTTAATTCTTTTCAACACAGCTAAACCCACAATTCACCTGTGAAAATCTGTAAAAATAAAAAATAAAAAATTCAAAACTAAACAGTATAATTAAAATTAGGGTCAATTACACTGACCTTTGTTGAAATTTAGAAAAAATACAATAAGTTTACAATTTTGACATAATTATACTAATATCACTTTTATTTTGATTAAATGGACTGAAACTAATACAGATAGTGCGAAAACGCAAAAACAAATAATATAAAGTATATATTTTTGTGTAAATGAGATGATTATTTTATTTTTTCATTCATATAACTAAAAAAATATTAATAAAAAAATAACTAAATTTTAATAAAAATTAATATAATTATATCAAAATTATAAAATTTACTGTAATTTTTTTAAATTTGAAGAGATGTCAACAATAACCACCATATAATTTTTAAAACAAAAAACAAAAAAGTCAAAGATCTACTTGTGCTAGCCATGTGATGTGATACAGCTTTAGATTAGCACCTTTATTTTTTTTATTTTTTTAACCCATGTGTTTGAAAAAAATTCAACTTTATATTTTTGTCCATGCATTGGGCAAGAGCCAAACACACCCCTACAGTGACACAGCTTTTACTGTGCACACGCCAACCTTTACTGACCACGTGTCTGACCATATAAAGGGCAGGTTACGTTATCAGATTCACTAGGTCACCACGAACCTCCTCCGATTAGTGGCTGATCTAATGATGATGGTTGTACATTAAATGTGGGGCCTTTGCACGCATTTGGGTACACACATGGCTAAAGCCCAGCAGGCCAATGAATGTACTATTGAAAACGTTATGAATCCTTCCTTTTTAATTTATAATTTATTTTGGATATATTTGTAGGATAAAAATTAAATTGATAAAATATAAAATTTATGAATAAAATAAATTTGAATAATTTTTTTTCAGAATAAATTGTGAATTTATAAGTTTGATTTGTAATATTATTTTTGATATACAATTGAATGTCCAGTTACAAATTTGCTGAAACATTTCAGACATCCTCCGTTTGATGAAAAATTTAAGATATTCTCAATTTGATATTGATTTGATGTTATGATTGGAGTATCAAAATTGAATTTTTTTCATCAAATTTATAAACGTTTGATTTATAAACGTTGGAAACACTCTTAGAAATCCTATTAAGAATTATAAAGTGAAAATATCAAATTAGTACAACTTTATAAAAATAAGTAAAAATCAACGAGAAATTTTATAAATATTAACAATTAAAATTATAAATTTTTTCATGAATATATAATTCTTTTCCCAAAATTTCAGTGGAGTGCAATTACCCCATAAATATATAATATAGAAGAAATTACGAATAAGTGGTATTGTCAAAAAGTTATACTGATTGGTATAAAAATCTATGACCTTAATTATTAATACTAATAAAATTTACCATTTATTTGTAATCTCAATGAAATAACACTAAATACTAAGATTATATACCATCATCAACCCTAACAATACAACAATAGTTATTTTGGAAATTGAGTATTTTAATTTTTTATAAAAAGAAGTGTGAAAAATAAAAAAAATTATTTTTTTAAAGTATTTTTTAACTTTTTAACTAAATCAGGTTATTGCCAAAACAAAAAAGTATGGCTTATTACTTAAAAATTTTAAATTACTATAAATAAAAAATTAAATAATTTTTATATACTCGAAACACCTTCCGAATCTTTTATTGAATCCAAAAACACTATTTATTTTAGAAAAAAGACAGAATGAATCGGATATGAGTCAAAATGGGTTGTATTAGTTGTTATGCTAATTTATTTATTTATATATATATGGGATGTGATTTGGGGTAAATTCTCTTTAATAACAATATCATCAAATATGGACATATAGCCTTACTTTTAGGCATCAAACTAAATACAATATCTAGTTAAAAAAGGGGAGATTTGGTGATAGCCCTCTCACTATCTAATTTGTCTTTCAAAAGGACAAGAATTATATAAGTATTTTTAAAACCTCCTGATATTTTAAAACTTGTTTCTTTTACCATATTACCCTCATATCTATCGGCTCTCCTATTAAGCCATCTTCACTATATATTTCAGAGTAAAATTTTACTCTGTATGAAAGTAAAATTTTACACTCTGAAACTAAAGTAAAATTTTACTCTGTATAAAAGTAAAATTTTACTCTGAATAAGAGTAAAATTTTGCACTCTGAAACTAAAAATAAAATTTTACTCTGTATAAAGGTAAAATTTTACTCTGAAAAATAAGTAAACTGTGTGACTTTGAAGTATAAAAGTAAAATTTTACTCTGGTTCTGTCAAATGAAAAAAACAGAGTAATAGAATCAGAGTAAAATTTTACTCTGGTTCTATCAAATGAAATTAGATCATTCACAACCATCGCTTTCTTTTCTTCACAGTTACTTGCCTCTTTCGTATCACCTCTTTGGCTTCTCTGTTATCTATTACATATACACAATCCATATTACTCACTCATGACACAAAAATTTATCAAAATCAAAAATAATTTTACAACAAAAAGTTGAGAGAACATAGTAACAACTCATCAATAGATCAATTTAAGAACTTAACAACACTATCCAAATGAAAAATCTCTTCCTCACACACACACACACACACACACACATATATATATATGAAAAATCTGAAGAACTGTGTTCAATTATGAAAATTTTGAACAGTCACGCGATTCATCTCTGTACTCTTTCACAATTCGAATTCTTTGTCGAAAACTTGATCTAACAGGTCTCTCTTCTACTAAAAAATCATTCAAATCTCCGATCTTAAAGGCTCAAAACACACATATATATAGATATATATATTAGATATCGGAATATGTAGATATATATATATATATATATTCGAATTCAAATCTCAAAACACACAAACACACACATATATAGATATATATATATATATATATTATCAGTGCGATTTGCAGGGACTGTGCAGAGATTTGAGTTGAAATCCTAAGAGAAGCTTGCAGAGGCTCTGGAGGATGATGAAGTCATGGAGAGGTAACGGTTGAGGATGGAGTCAACGGAGGGGTTGCTGAAGGCGAAGGTGTTGCCGACGTTGGAGAAGGTGATGATGGCGGCTTCGGTGCCGCACAAGTTGCAGAACTCGCCGATCTTCTTGAAGAGGCCATCTGTGGAAAGGAAGAGAGTGGGAAAGAGAGTGGGTATAATAGTCATATAAAATATTTAAATAATAAATTTGTCCTTTATGCAACACTTTATAATTATGAGGGGATTTAGAAAGTATAATTTTTTTCTTAATCCTTTTAACAATGAAAGGAAGGCAAAGGGGGTTTATAACCAAATTTTCCTTAAAAAAACAAAAAAACTAAATACAATATACGATAACATTAATTGACTAATAAATAACATTATGTTGGCAACAATGGTTACTATATATATATAGATATTCTTAATCTCCCCACCATTATGAATTCACCAATTCCTTATTCAAGATTCGAAACCATAAACTAATTGAAAAATGGTATAAAAATCCACTTTCTATACTTATTTTCTGAACCTAATGATATTTAAATGATATGATTGATTGATTATTAAAAAAAATGTGCAAGAGTGTTGTCATAAATATTAATATGGAAAAAACAACAATAAATCTCAAGTTTAGATAATTTGAACCATTTAGTCCTGCAATTTATTTTGTAAACTGATTGATCCTATGTCAATGTTAATTACACTTGGGCCCATGAATGTAATGCATGGATTGGCTGTTTGAAGGGGTATATTAGGTGTTTAGGTGATGTTGTAGTTACCAAAAAACCCAAAAGTATATTATAGCATTTTTTTCCTTTTCTCTCCATTGCAAACAAAACGGAAGCTCAAAAATGGGAACGTCAACGTTTCCTTGACGATGTTACAGTGTTGATCCTTAGTTTGTGTGAGTTGAACACTGGATTTGGGAACATTATATCCAAAATTCGTTATTCCTCAAATAACATTACAAAACCCCCCAAAAAACCCTAGAAAATTATGGGAATCCCTTCTATCAAATTTACAAAGGCAAAGCGGCGTGGGCACTGAGACATCTTGGAGTGCAATTAACATTGAGAACGTAATGTCGGCGATTTAAAATTAATCCGTCGACGGAATCGTTGATCGTGTGTTAGTGCGATGACAATAGGTATAGGTGTTGTTGATGTTAGTTTGGTTGTTTGTGAAACAATACAACATCAAGGTCGATACTCAAAATGGTTTTTTGTTTAATTGGTGCATCATGTGGAGTTTTAAGTGATCTTGTTCACGGCGCAGATTTGGGATTTACCATTGATTTCAAATGTGATATTGTGCATGTTTATAATGTGACAAACACATGGTTTTGTTAGTGTTGGAAAAAATGGCTTTTTGATGACTTTAATTAAATATTAAAGTGGGTCCCAACCGTCTATTGTGTTGGATCCAAGTAGGTCTAGATACTTTGCAATGAAATTTTTACACCACAAATAGAATGACCAAAAATCATTGAGAATTGAATGAGAAATTGTCCTATGAAGTTAGCTTCATGAAAGAGTTAATGTGGTTTGTAACTTCTGCCTTTATTGCAGAGTTTAATAGTGCATTAATGGGGTTTGTAACTTCTTTTTTTATTGCAGAGGTTAATGGTGTATTAGTGACCAGCCATAAAGGCTGGAGGCTACTCCTCTCTCCCCTATACATGTATAAATTGAGACACTCCTATCAAATCTCAAACATAGAAATTGTTTCTTCCATTCTTTAGTCAGTAGAAATTTCCTACAGTGAGAGAGTACTGCCATGGTTTTGTTCGCTAAGCGTGCTGCCATGGCTTTGTTCGCTAAGCTAGACAGAAAGTGCTTCTGTCGTAGTTGGTTTTTGACCGTCGTATCCTGGGAGACAGATACCGGAATTCCTCAAGCACTCGACCCGTGAGGCGGCAAATCTGTTTTAAGGAAACTGCTACCGTGTAGGTTTCGGTTTGCTTTTTTTACCATTTTATTGTATTGTGTATTTCTGTTGTAATTCTCAGCATGTGTTCTTGGTATTTTTTTTTTAATTTATTCGTGAATCTATTTATTTAATTTCAAAATTTGAACAACAGTTAGTTAATATTGTAATATTTTCACGGGTTTGGGGATTATCAGTGATTGCAAATGTGATGTTGTGTATGTATGTAATGTAACAGACGCATGGTGTTATAGCTGATGTTTGTATGATTAGGTGTGTATTTTGTAATGTTGGGGGCCAGTGGGTGGATGTATTCCTGAAAGTATTGGTGGGTTTGGTGGTAGTAGGAGGTAGTGGCTGTTAATTGTTGGGAATTGTTAGATTGTGCCGATGTTATGTTATGTGGTTGGTGTTTGGTGTTTGGTGCTAATGTTATAGGTTGTTAGTGAGAGATGGTACGACATGTGGTTCTAGGCTAATATTATGTAGGTAAATGTGAACGTTACCACCCACACACCTCCAGGAAAATGCAAATGATTTAACATCAATAATGTAACACTAAGTATGTAATATCAATATTCCCCACAATTACTCCACAAAATTTCTAAAAACATAGAAATGTTAAATCACACCTTATCCACATACACTCAATCCCAAAAAAACATCAAAAACATAATCACAATAAGGCACAAACAAGTAAACTCAAATAAATCAAATCAATGATATATACTATAAATAAAAAGGACTATTTGGTTTATAAAAAAATATGTAGGACTAAATGGACTATTATTTCCCCAAATGAGATTTATAAGTAATTTTTCCTATACAAGAAAAGTGACACATGCCATGTATTTCATCATTTTAATTATCAGTTATTATTGTAGTTGGATATTTGATTTGTGACAAAATTTTGTACAAGAAATAAAAATATGAAATTTATGATAAAAATAATTATAATTTTTATTTCATTCAATTTTTTGCCTTTTTTATTTATACCATACAAATTTAAAATTAAAAGACAATCTAATTATGAATAATAAATATTTCATGTACATTATAAATTCATCATAATGCAACAAAACATACAACAGACTTATTTTGTTGAAAATTGATAATGAAAGGTGAAAAACATCATTCTCTCCTTTTTCAATAATTAATGTTTTTTTAAATTTATTTAATTAGATTTTTTTTTTTTTTTTGACAAACTATAAGTAGAAGTTATATCCAATATAAATATAATTTTAAAATAGAAAAAAGTTATAAACTGAACCAAATAAGTCTAAACATGGCCAAATAGTCACAAAAAAGGGAAAGAATTTAAATGAAATATCGGAACCAATATATTGCAACCCTATTTTTAAAATTGAGAGGAAGGAAAAATGAAAAAAAAAAAATCCAAATTCCACCATGGAATAGGCCCCCTTTGGTAGAGTTGATTATAATTTATAACTTAACAGTTTATAGCTTATAACTGTGAACATAAAGCTGATTTTTAACTTATAAATTAAGTTTCTCCTCTCCCACTTAAAGAATAAGTTAATTTTGTGACTTACAAAAAGTTATAAGCTGTATTGTTAAGTTGAACCAAACACATCAAAATAACTTAAATTAAGCTAAAAACTGAAATAAGCTGAAAATAAACCCTACCAAACAGGGCCATAGTATTCAACAAACGGCTTATTTGGTATAACTTTTTATTAATTGAAAGTTTGATAATTTTTTTTTTGGGTAAATAAAAAAAAAAATTGGGTGAATAAAGTTTGATAATTAAATAGTAAAAGAAACAATATGACACATACTTTCAAAATAAAAAAAATAAAAACACCACATATTAATTGCACCAAATAACACCAAAAACTTATACATGAATCAAAATATCTACTCATTTCTTTCTCAAGAGTAAAAATCTGTCGTAGCAATGAAGACATGCATGGAGACATTCTCATTAATCTACCAAAGAAAAAAAAAAATTCCAAAATTGACAGCCTGAAGTCATGGAGATTCCTAGAGAGAGAATTTTATATGTAAAGACTGTTCCCGTAATATTTGACAATTTTCCCTTGTATGGTATGCATTAGAATATTTGAGGTACAGTGATTGAATATAAAGATTCTTTAGGATGTGATTGTTAGTATTATTATTTATATATAGAGAATCCTATGTGTAAAACTCCTCAGATCCCTATTTATCGTCACCACCTTCGAACAGCCACGTGCTTTCTTCTTGCTTTCGCAGGTCTGCTTACAAAACTAATTCTTTGTCAATTTTATCTATTTTCCTGATTTATATATTGTATTTGGGAATTTTATTACGTTTTCTGAACTGGGTATTTCTTTGTTTGTACTGGGAACTTGGAAGACATTAATGGGTTGTGTTTCAAACTTTCTAACAGGTCTTTCTACTGCGTGGATCTCTCTCTCTCTGTGTTCTTTCAAGTTTCTGATAGGGTGAGAACTGTGTGGAACTAGGGTTTTTAAATTTTTTTTTTTTTTTTTATTCAATGGGCATCACTTTAAATCTTGTCAATGTGGGATTTTTCTTGCTTTTGGTGATATGGGTTTTGGTAGATATTTTGAAACAAAGGAGACAAGGTGGTGATGAACAGTACACAAGAAGAAAATCCACAGTTTTTGCCAAGATTACTATTCTTTCCAATGTCCTAATCTCCATTTTCTATGTGGGTTTTTGTTCTTATGAGTTTTGGAATTCTAGAACCATCTCTGTTGTAGTTGCTTTCTCATCTTTGAATTGGGTGTTAGCTAGTGTAATTTCAGTCTACTCAGAGAACAAAATTTTTTTTAGAGAGTACAAAAAGTGGCCCATAGTTCTCATTATTTGGTGGGTCTTCTCCACCATTAATGATTTGCTTCTGGTGTCTATGTACCTCATTACCCATTTCACATCCTTAAAAGTGCCAATTTTGTTGCCTAAAGCCACCATTGTTGATTTTGCTTCCTTCCCATTGTTGATTCTTCTCTGTTTCAATGCTCTGCCCATTAAGGGTAGTGAAAAAAACAATGACATTCAACATCCATTGCTTCAAGAAGAGGAAGAAAATATCAGAAAATGTGGCGACGATGCCTTTTCCAATGCCGGATTTTGGAGCCAACTTACATTTCTGTGGCTTAATCCACTCTTTGAAAAGGGTCAAAAACAGAAACTTGAATTCCCCCACATACCTTCCATTCCTCAATCCGAAACATCTTTTTTCGCGTCTTCTTTGTTAGAAGAATCGCTTAGAAAACAGCAGACCAAAACGATTTCATTGCCAAAAGCTTTACTCCATGCTGTCTGGAGACCCCTGGCTATAAATGGTGGTTTAGCAGGTAGGTACCTCTTGTTTCTGTATCTTGTCTCATTTTTAAGTTTCTGGTTAATAGGTTTTACATATTTTGTTGGACTTTTTACAGGACTTAATACAATTGCTTCCTACACGGGTCCATTATTGATCACGAACTTTGTGAACTTTTTATCGGCAAAGCATGAGAATTCAAGCATCCACCAAGGTTTGATTCTTGCATTCATCTTCTTCTTCTCGAAGACAGTAGAATCACTGTCTCAGAGACAATGGTACTTTGGCGCACAACGCATTGGTATCAGAGTCCGAGCAGCTCTCATGGTATTGATATACAACAAGTCTTTGTCAATCAAGTATGGTGGCATGAATAATGGGAGAGTCATCAATTTAATCACTGTGGATGTCGAGAGGATTGGGGATTTTTGTTGGTACATTCATGGAGTTTGGTTGCTTCCAGTTCAGATCACGTTGGCACTGATCATTCTGTATAGAAATCTTGGTGCTGCTCCATCTTTTGCTGCTCTCTTAGCAACAGTTGTGGTGATGGTTAGCAACACACCATTGGCCAATATGCAAGAAAGGCTTCATAGCAAGATCATGGAAGCTAAAGACTCGCGAATAAAAGCAACTTCGGAGACTCTGAAGAGCATGAGAGTCTTGAAATTGCATTCTTGGGAATCCACTTTCTTGAAGAGGCTTCTTCAACTCAGGGAAAATGAGAGAAATTGGCTGAAGAGGTACCTTTATACGTGCTCAGCCATAGTATTTCTCTTCTGGACTTCGCCTACCGTTGTTTCAGTTGTCACTTTTGGTGTTTGCATTGCATTGAAAACACCATTGACATCAGGTACAGTCCTTTCAGCTCTAGCTACTTTCCGAATTTTACAAGAGCCCATCTATAATCTCCCGGAGTTGATCTCTATGATTGCTCAAACAAAGGTCTCAGTTCATCGAATACAAGACTTCATTAGAGAAGATCAAAAGAAGTCGATACAGTTTCATGCCTCGAAAGCAAGTGATGTTGCAGTTGAAATTGACACCGGGGAATATGCTTGGGAAACTTGTAGTTCAGCTTCAAATAAACCTACCATCAAAATTACTGAGAAAATGAAAATCATGAAGGGTTACAAGGTTGCAATTTGTGGCTCGGTTGGGTCTGGAAAATCAAGCCTACTCTATAGCATACTTGGTGAGATTCCTCGAATTTCTGGGGCAGGTATTAAGGTTTATGGATCAAAAGCATTTGTTCCACAGAAGGCTTGGATTCAAACGGGCACAGTCAGAGAGAACGTGCTGTTTGGCAATAAAATGAACGAGGCCCTGTATGAGGATGTTTTGGAAGGATGTGCTTTGAACCAGGATATTGAGATGTGGGTTGACGGAGATTTGTGTGTGGTGGAGAGAGGAATGAACTTAAGTGGAGGACAAAAGCAGAGGATACAATTAGCAAGGGCAATCTATGGTGATTCAGATGTTTATTTCCTTGATGATCCTTTCAGTGCTGTTGATGCACATACCGGGGCACACTTATTCAAGGCAAGCAACACCTCTTCATCATAATTATTTTTAAATTATGTGTGATTTTATATTTTTTGCTTATACATTTAGATCAATTTATTAAGAACTTGAAACTTAATTTGCAGACTTGTCTACTGCATCTCTTGTCTGAGAAGACAGTTCTTTTTGTAACACATCAGTTGGAATTCTTAGAGGCTGCAGATCTTGTCCTGGTAAGTTACTAAGTTGTCGCAACAATTGTGGCCTGCTTCTCTTTTGTTTTTTCTTTTTCTAATCTCTTTTCTTTGCTGATAGGTAATGAAAGATGGTAGGATTGCTCAGTCAGGAAAATATGAAGATTTGATTGCAGATCCTAATGGTGACCTTGTTAGACAAATGGCTGCTCATGGTAAATCTCTAAACCAAGTGAACCCTCCTCCTGATCACAAATCTTTAACGAACAAAACCCATCAGAAAAATCAAATTGAAGTCACAGAAGAGAAATTTCAAGAACACACTAGAAATATCAATCTTTTGGAGAGAACACAGGAAGAAGAAACAGAAACTGGTCGAGTGAAATGGCATGTCTACTCAACATTTATCACTTCTGCATATAAAGGAGCTCTCGTTCCTGTTATCCTTCTCTGCCAGGTTCTCTTCCAGATATTACAGATGGCAAGCAATTACTGGATTGCTTGGGCAACTGATGAAAAAAGCACGGTAAGCAGAGAGAAGATGCTTGGGATATATGCTTTAATGTCTGGTGGAAGCTCCATTTTCATATTGGGGAGAGCGGTTTTTCTGTCAACCATTGCCATTGAGACTTCTCAGCGGCTTTTCCTTCGAATGATCACATCCATTTTCAGGGCACCGCTATTGTTCTTTGACACCACACCTTCGCCTAATTCTCAACCGGGTCAGTATTTAGTTATATCCTACTTCATTAGGTTTTGTTTGTTGTACATTTGATTTCATCGAAATTTATCGACTTGGTTGTTCTTTTAACAGTCTTCGACGGATCAAAGCATCGTGGACACTGACATTCCTTACAGATTGGCTGGATTAGCATTTGCGCTTATTCAGTTGTTGAGTATAATCATCCTTATTTCCCAGATTGCGTGGCCGGTCTTTTTTCTCTTTCTTGCCATCTTGGCTATCTCAGTGTGGTACCAGGCAAGAACCGACTTCAATTTAAATTTTATTTATTTATTTTATTTTATTTTGTGTTTTGTGTTTTCTTTTTGTTCTTATAAGTACTGAAGAGTCAAAACTTTTTGCAGTGTTACTACATCACAACTGCCAGAGAATTAGCGAGGATGGTTGGGATTCGGAAAGCTCCAATCCTCCACCACTTTTCAGAATCTCTGACTGGAGCTGCAACGATTCGTTGCTTCAATCAGGAAGATCGTTTTCTCAGGAAAAATTTAGGACTGGTTGATGATTACTCTCACGTTGCCTTCCACAATTCTGCCACAATGGAGTGGCTCTGTGTCCGGATCAATTTTCTCTTCAACGTTGTCTTCTTCCTTGTTCTTGTCATCTTGGTGAACCTGCCAAGGTCAGCCATAGAACCCAGTAAGCTGCTCTTCTAATTCTCTATTGACCTAGTCTGCTAGTAGGAACTATAGGTTACATTCTGGTCACGAGAGATTCCTAAAGATGCTAGTGAAAATTGTTTTTGGAGAGTGGACATAATAGGTTTTTTGAATATAAAAGGTTTTGAAAACCTGAAAGTACACGCTTGGGCTATGTTTTGGATGGTAGGAATCCTGAGGGGAAATGGGAATGTGATTCCAAATCCTCATGATTCCAATGTTTTTGGAACATAATAGAATAGGAATGTGATTCCTGATTATCTACTCCACGAGGAATCACATCTCAAACTGAACAAGAATTCCTATCAAAACCAAACCAAACAAATGAATAGCATTGACTCTGGAGTTTTATTTCTAGCAATGTGATTCTTGCTCCCTCCATTTGATTGTTGCCATCCAAAAATAGCCTTACAAGAGTACTCTCTTCACCTCCACCATATTTGACATCAGATAGGGCATTTACTACAAAAAATAAATATATTTGTGGGGACATTAGATATGGATTCTAAACTAATAGACTCCTCGTCTGATCACAGGCTTAGCAGGACTGGTGGCTACTTATGGTTTAAATCTAAATGTTCTCCAAGCTTGGGTTATATGGAACCTATGCAACGGCGAGAACAAAATGATATCAGTGGAGCGAATTCTTCAATTCACCAATATACCGAGTGAAGCTCCACTGGTGATTGAAAATTGTAGACCAGAACAAGAATGGCCAATCAATGGAAGAATCGATCTGGAAAACCTTCATGTCCAATATAGCCCTGCTCTCCCGAGAGTTCTCAAAGGAATCAATTGCACCTTCCCGGGAAATAAGAAAATCGGTGTTGTTGGAAGAACGGGTAGTGGAAAGTCTACTCTAATTCAAGCTCTATTCAGAGTTGTGGAGCCATCAGAAGGACAGATTTTGATTGATGGAGTAGATATTACAAAGATCGGATTGCAGGATCTGAGGTCTAGGTTGAGTATAATCCCACAAGACCCAACACTGTTTCAAGGAACCATGAGAAGTAATCTTGATCCTCTACAACAGCATTCAGATCAAGAACTTTGGGAGGTAAGAATAAAATAAGTTGTTTTCCTGAAGATTAAGAATTAAGAAGCACGACGCTTAACTTTCGCTTGAACAATTTTCCATGCTAGGTTCTGGACAAATGTCATCTTGCAGATATTGTAAAACACGATCAAAGGCTTCTTGATATGCCAGGTATGGAAAATGCGAAAATCCACCCCTCTAAACGCGTGCGAGCACACATTCTTTTCCTGCTACTAAGTTGTCCATTAAGAAGCACGAACACTTTAGCAGAGGATTTGACACTCGTGTCCGGCACCAACACTTTTTGGACACTCCTAAAAATGTGTCTTAATTAAAAAATTAAATTCATAATATCGAACACTTTACCGACACTTCAACAACACTTCTTGAACCTTTTCTGAACACGCCCTATGTGATGAATCCCTTTATAATAACAAAGTTTTTGCATTCTTTAGACCACAATTTGTGTACTCTAAATATGTTTTGAAATATTTATAAGATAAATATATCATATGTACTACAAGTTTCTATTGTAGTTTTGCATTCTTTAGATAGTAATTGTTACGTGATTGACATTTTGATGTTTAATTTAAGAAATATTGAGCCTTTTAATGTAGTTTGTATTATATTACATATTTTTCATTATCTTTGAATTGGTGGTGCAGTTGCAGAAGATGGAGAAAATTGGAGCATGGGACAAAGGCAGCTTGTGTGTCTTGCTCGGGTGCTGCTACAGAGGAGGAAAATATTGGTCTTGGATGAGGCCACGGCATCAGTAGACACAGCAACAGACAATGTGATTCAATGGAGAATCAGGGAAGAAACAAGCCGGTGCACGGTCATAACAGTGGCCCATCGGATACCCACCATCATCGACAATGACCTTGTTCTAGTTCTCGATGAAGGTAAGGCTACAGAAAACCCAACTATAATGAAACATGATTTAGATTTCAAGATAAATTTGGAAATACTAAAGCCAAACTAAGACTTGTATCACAATCAGCTAAGATCGGCTACTGGAATCATTTTCACTATCATGCTTTGCTAAGGTTGTATACTCAATTAAGTACTTAGGTAATAGGTGGGGTTTGGCAATTGCTTTTCTATTTTCCTTTTTTCTTTTTTTCTTTTCTTGGGCTTTTGAATACTTTTCACTATTGTATTGTGGAGCCCTTGTTAGAGACACGGTGGAGTTTCTGAAAGTATTGAAGGTAAAATCATCTTTTCACAAAATTGCTAAAAAAAAATCATTTTTTTTTTTTATGGAAAATCCATCCCAAACAAGCTTCTTTTCTTTTCTTTTCTTTTCTTCTTCTTCTTCTTCTTTTTTTTTTTTTTTTTTTTTGGTAATAGCAAAAACTACTTATTTAGTTCTTCCAAAGCAGCAAAGCCTAAAAAAGTTGCTGTGTTTGCTTAGAAGTTACTTTTTAAAATCTTTTCAAACTTGTTTTTTAGTAAGAAATTACCATATTACCCTTATGATATTGTGGAGTCCTTGTAGGGACATGGTGAAATTTCTAAAAGTATTGAGAGTAAAAGTTGTCTTTTTACAACTATGCATTTAAAAAATAGTTATTATTATTATTTTTAATGGAGAAGCCATCCCAAACAAGCTTATTTGCTTTTGGGTTTCTTAGCAAGAAAAGCTACTTATTTAAGTTCTTCCCAAACAGGCCTTTAAACTTGGTAGTACTAACACGGAAAATATCAAATTGCTTACATTAGGATCTTGATTAATGTAGGCAAGGTTGTTGAGTATGATTCGCCAACTGAGTTGCTCAAAACAGTTCTTCTGCTTTCTCAAAGCTGGTAATGGAATTCAAGAGGAGGTCTTCTAGCAGTAACAACCATTGGGGTCTGCCTTGAGAACTGTGGCAAAGACTACCCATGAAGCTCAATCAAGTTTCATTATGTAAAAGTCGGACACAAAAAAGGGTTCCAACCAGTTCATCCCGGTGTGAGATTGTACACGGCATGAGTTGGTGAAAAGAATGGAAGCAGAACAAAGAGATCTGAGAACCCGAGAAATTCATGACTGAAGAAGAAACTAGAAGAATGTACAGTTTTTACTTCAAGAATACAGGACTAACATGTCAAAAACTTGTAAATGTTGAAGCAACACGAAGGGTATTTGTTGAAATGATCAATAGAATATGCTAAGGTGCCGCTTTGGTAACACTTACGCGCTTCTGCTTATATTTACAAAAATTTAAAAATTCAAATAAAAACTTGTTTGGTAAAATTTTTATTTATAAATCAATGGTCTCATTTATAATTTAAAAAATGAAAACACAAAAAATGTGTTTCCATTTTGAGTTTTCAGTTTTTTTTTTTTACCACCCAACACTAGCCACCACCCACCACTATTTTCCACCACCGTCTTCCGCCACCACCAACCACCCCCCATCACCACTCACCACCACCACTCACCACCCACCTACCACCACCACCCACCACCTACCTGCCACCCACTCGCCACCACCTACCTGCCACCCACTCGCCACCACCACCCACCCCTCGTCGCCACCACTCCCACCACCACCCACCTGCCATGCACCCACCACTCGCCACTACTATCTACCGCCCGCCACCACCACTCACCACCCACCTGCCACCACTATCCACCACCTGCCACCCACCACCACTAGCCACCTACCACCCACCACCACTACCACCACCATCACCCACCCGCCACTCGCCACCCACCTGCCACCACCACCACCCACTTGCTATCACCTACCACCCGTCACTGTCACCCACCCACCCACCACCACCACCACTACCACCACCACCCGCCACCACAAGCCATCCGCCACCCACTTGCCACCACCACCCACCACGACCACCAACACCATCCACTTGCAACCATCCACCACCCGCCACCGTAACTCACCCACCATCACTACCCACCACCCACTTGCTACTACCGCCCACCACCCACCACCACCACCACCCACTCGCTACAACCCACCACTCACGACTCGCCACCATCACCCACCCGCCACCACGCACCACCACCCACCATCCACCTGCTACCACCGGCCACCACCGCCACCACTACCACCACCCACTCGCTACCACCCACTACCCGCCACCGTCACCCACCCACCCACCGCTGCCGCCACCACCCGCTACTTACCCGCCATCACCACCTACTTGCCACCACCAACCACCCGCCACCACCACCGCCACCACCATCCACTCGCTACCACCCACTACCCGCTACCGTCACCTACCCACCCACCACCACCCACCATCTGCCACCCACCTGCCACCACCACCTATCACTCGCTACCGTCACCCACCCACTCACCACCAGCCACCTGCCACCCACTCACCACCAGCCACCTGCCACCCACTCACTACCACCCACCACCAGCCACCGTCACCCACCCACCCACCACCCGCCATCGCCACCACCACCACCACCACCCACTCGCTATCACCCGCCACCATCACCCATCCACCTACCACCACCAGTTACCCACCACCCACTGTTACCACTTTCCACCACCGTCTTCCGCCGCCACTTACCACCACTTGCCATTTCTCACTATTTTTTATATTTTTAAATTTTTTTAAACATTTTGTCAATTACCAAACGCGTTTGTAGTTTATGTTTTTCTAAAAATAAACAAAAATCAGTTTATAAAATTTTTGCAAATATAAACTAAAAACGTAAACGTTACCAAACACACCCTAAGCAATCTCAATTGCTATTCATGGCAATACTAACAATTGTTGCCAATGATAAGATCTAAAGTTGTCTGAATCACGCCTTCAGTGAGGTTTTTATGGTTGAATTAAAATTTCCTCAATATTTTGCACATTTGATAGTAGCATTTGTTAAATTTGATGAATTTGCTATCCTTGCAATCTTCTGGTATTATTTGTGTTGTAGAGGGGACTAAGTGTACTAGGTATCGTCAACACCTACATCATAATTTTGACACATTTGTATGGTATCATAAGCATAAGCTTAACGGTTGTGGCAATTAAAGGAGTGTATTTTTTTTATTTACAAAAATCTACCAATACGTATATTTTTATTTTCAATCACATTTATTGGGTTTAAAATCAAGAACCATCATTTTCTAGTTTAGCATTATGAACATTCTAAGATATATACATATACACACATATATAATAAAGCTAACCAATTTTTGAAAAATTGTCTTATGTGGCATAGTTGACAGTTCATATGAATAAGTCTAAAGCTTAGAAAATGAAAATAAATAAAAATAAATAAAAGGTCTTATGTATGAAGTTGAGAGTTAAGATTGAATAAATCTAAGGGTTAGTGTTATTTCTCAAATAAGGAAGTGCCTTCACATATAGATAATTTAGCTAGTATAGAACAATACACTTCATTAAATGACAAACATAATTCGAACTAGAAGAGGAAGAAGACAATCACAAGAGGGGGAAGAAATGAAACCTAACTCTCTCGCCAAACCAAGGACTAAACCTCCTCGCTTTGCTTGTACTCAGAGACAAGATAGGATGCTTCCTCAGAGCAATCGAAATAGAAAGATACTAAAGTTGTAGGTCGCTGATTAAGAAATACTGGGAAACAAAATTCAACAACTTACTAACAGAGAATGTGGTGGGCGATTCAAAAAAACAAAAAAAATCTCCTTTTCATACACTATGCAAGTAAGTTCGGTACTAATGCATCAGCAGGATATGCCAAGATGCCATTGTAGGCCAGTAGACCCCATCCACAGCTTCAATTAAAAGATGCTCAAAAACGCCAAGCTCAGAACTTTAATCAATTGAACAGTAAATCATTTTTGTTTCAGTGAGTGGTTTCAAACAAAACTTGGAATCATTGTACATAGAACTTGTAAATTTTGAGACACATAGAATCCCAAGGTATTAATGCAACTATGTTTTCATGTTTGCCAGCTGGAATCTGAAATCAATTTCATCCAAAATGGTATCCCTACCACATCATATCCTGTGTAATACAAATCAATTTCATCCCATATATTTTGATTGATTGATCTAACTTTTTTTTTAGCATGTGTTCCTTTGGTCTTAGTATCCAAATTCGAGTTCAACTAAAATTTGTCATTTCTGTAAATTTGTGACTTTAATGTTTGACTTGATTGACTGGGAATTGTCTTTAGTAATTGGTCATTTTTAGTAACTGAGAATTGTCTTTATTATAAATAAGACTATAAACCTTAGATTGATCTATTTTGCTCCTCTTATAATCTTTCAATTTAAAAGAATTATAGAAGAGTTGTCATCACTTGTTACTGCTAATTGACATACCATCTTTTCAAGCATGGACACAAAAGTGATGAAAAGAAATTTGCAAATATAAAACTTCATTGAGTTATATATTTGATTGACGTCATGGATCTACAACTTGGCAACTTCCAAGACCCCATAAAATATGCAATACCAATCTCACATTTCAAAGCTAAAAGGTACTTGAAAACAAACTCTTGGCAAAGGTGGAGGGGAACAACTCTCATTTGTGCTTCACTTTGGATCAGTGAAGAACTTGTTGAGTGAAGGGGTGATCTCGAAGCTTCTTCCTTGCACAAACTTCCTCAACCTATGCTCTGATATCTCTACCTCTTCGGTTGTCGAATTCTCGCAGCTGCTTCACTCTAACCCTGAAAACAATTTGAAAGCTTTAGATATCAATCAATTTTAATGTTACTAAGGTTGATGCCATTTTCAACAATGGCAATGTTGTCCAACATGGTTTCTGACATTGAACAAACAAAATTACCAATGAGAGGCAATAAATGGAGGCCTTTTGTCAACTAGTAGTGGGTGGAAACGCATACATTTTCTATCGTTTTGATGAATAGGACAGATGGGTTGAGTTTGAAAACTTTTAGCATTTATTTATTGGAGCAATTAACAATATGGGTATTCTTGGAAGAAAAGAAAAATATGACAAAGTTTCAAAACAGTTATGAGTTGTGTACTTCAACTTATAGCTGTGAACATAAGCTGATAACCTGTTTGATGCAACTGTGAGATTATAGATTTAAGCAGCAGAGTAGTATTTGGTAATAAAGTCAGAAAATAGCTTTTTTCTCAGATAACTGCTATTTTTGCCCTTATAAGATATAAAATTTGTGATTTCATTTAAAATACATTTTTTTTTCTTTTTCATTTTTTTTTCTTTTTCACCTTATTTTCTTTTCTTTTCTTTTTTATTTTTTTTTTCTTCTCTTCTTCTTTGTTAATTTTTTTTTTAATTTATTAATTCATTATAATTAATATTCATGTTCTAATTTATATTAATGTTGTGATTTCATTACATATTATCTTTCATATATTCATTATCAAAATTATTAATTTTTTTCGTATCTTCTTTCTCTGTATTTCTTTTTTTTTATTAATATGAAAAGTAAATATTAATTGAAATAAATTGTGTTAAATATTAAAATTAGTATCATTTTGTCCATCAATTATTATTATTATTATTATTATTTTTCATAATATTATTATTCATTTTAATTATTTTTAGTAATATTTTATTTTTAGTAAATATTAATTATGAAAAGTAAA
The DNA here is from genome assembly GCA_025200525.1 of Camellia lanceoleosa. Taxonomy (NCBI): domain Eukaryota; kingdom Viridiplantae; phylum Streptophyta; class Magnoliopsida; order Ericales; family Theaceae; genus Camellia; species Camellia lanceoleosa. The sequence continues at coordinate 8,973,181 of CM045767.1, read as the reverse complement.
TATTAATTGAAATAAATTGTGTTAAATATTAATTCTGAAAAGTAATTTTTAAATTTTTTTTCCATATTAACTATTAATTCTGAAAAGTAATTTTTTCTTTTTTAATTAATATTAATATTGATATTTTTATTTTTTTCAGTTTATTTTCAATTTATTTTCTAAGGTTTCAAAAGCACAGGGGCGACAGCTCAAATCGCTACGGCGTTGGTTCAGATCGCGACGGAATTGGTTCAGATCGACGACAAAGCTTGGTTCAGATCGATCGACGATGACATCAACGACGGCGTTGGTTCAGATCGCCGACGGAGCTTGGTTCAGATTGATCGACGATGACATCAACGACGGTGTTGGTTCAGATCGCGACGGTGTTGGTTCAGATTGACGACGGAGCTTGGTTTAGATCGATCGACGACGACATTGGTTCAGACAGACAGAGCTTCACGATCACGATGGCGACGAACCCGAGATCGACCGGTGCCATAGATTTAACGCAGAGAGAGAGAGACAGAGAGAAAGAAAGAGCGAGCGAGGGAGAGAGAGAGCAGAGAGAGATCTCTGTTTCATCGCCGGAGCAAGGGACACGTCGCCAAAAATCGCATGCGTCTCTCTCTGGTTCGTGAACAGTGTTGAGATGTGGCGTATATTTAGTGGCATTTTCGTAACTAATGAAGATTAGGAGGGGCATTTAAGTCATTTTAGCACCCTGTATAACAGTTGCGCGCTTAAGCTATCTCCTTAAGCACCTCCAGACCCACTTGGAAAATAAGTTGAAAATTAACTTTATTTAAGCTATAAGTTGGTGAAATAATTTTTACCAAACACTATAAAATAACTTATTTTAAGCTATAAGTGGCTTTAAGCGACGAATAAGTTTTACCAAACGGGGCTATAATTTGTTAAGCTATAATTTATAATTACTTTCCCACAGCTCTATCAAATGGGCCCTTTATATAATAGAATAGATGAATTTAAATCCATTGATAGACTTGTGGCTTCTAATATTACAATAGATCCTATTGTAAAAGGGCATTCCCTATGTGTGAGCTTCCTTCACTGTGGGGCTTGAGAGGATCATATATATAGACTTTCAGAGAGACTATTTTTATGATTTGAACTTATGATGCCCAAGTCATAATATAGTAATCTTACCTTATGCCAAGGCCAATCTATCACCCTAACAATACGTGCCTAGAATATGAATATATATATATATATATATAGACGGTGTAGATTTAGTGTGATGTGAGCTACATACAAGACAAATATGATTCATATATTTCAAATGTTGGATATTTTTTATTTTTTATAAAATAAGTAGCATTATTGAATAGTATGTACCTCACCTCAGGATTGGTACAAATATTTCTTACTAGTTGCATGCTGCAAATGCCAACAACTGTACCAACAGCTGCAAAGATGGGATATACCTATCAATTTGAAAAAGAAAAATGAACAATTAATCAAATCACATTTTTCCGAAGGATCGCTTGTAATTTCACTTAAATAACCTGCAATACTAATTTTATGGGTTAAAAAAAAAATCAAATTAAATGCTCAAAATCACCATCTCAAAACCATGCCTTTCATAATGTTTATTACATTTCTTTAAAAATTGATCTGGTTCATTATTACTATCCTCATACCTATTTAGAAAATGTTTGAAATCCTTAAAACACTCATTTAATTTGACACATAATAATAGTATAATAGGTGTCAAATTTAATTTGTCACACACTTAACTCAACTGTATAGACCCAACTCCCTTTTCACATCATCACGAGTCTATAGCATTTATCAAAATGCTAATCACTGTTTAATGGGCAAGTGATTAATATTGAAATGTGTAAAAAAAAAAAAATTGAAATAAGTAAAAAGTAGATATAAATATATAAAAACATATGAGAACATGTAAAATGTGTATATTTATTTTAATACTATTTTGGCATTATTTGATTCTTAAAGAACGTCCAATAGGTTGTCGTTAACAAAACCCAAAACCCTGATAATCAAAATGCCTATCACTATAATATATAATTGTAAAAATGTCATTGCCACGTTATTATGATATTAACAATTATATATTATAGTGATAGGCAGTGACACTACACTAGTGGCATGTTCTTAAAAAATGTCACAAAAAGAATATTTGGTGGCATGTTTTAGAAAAATGTCATAGAGCCACAAACATACAAGGCTCTAGTGGCATTTCAATTAGAAAAAGTGTCACTTCACTACAACAAAAATGTCACTACAACAAATTTACACTTTAGTGGCACTATACTAATAGCATGTTTTTAAAAAATGCCACAAAAAGAATATTTGGTGGCATGTTTTAAAAAATGTCATAGAGCCACAAACATACAAGGCTCTAGTGGCATTTCAATAAAGAAGTGCCACATCACTACAATAAAAAATGTAATTTAATAGCATCAATTTTATGGCATTTTATAAAAGAATGACACAAAAAATTGTTTAATGATATTTATCAAAAGATGCCACTAAACTTTAATAGTAATGGCATTTTTTTAAAATGTCACTAAACTAGATAAATGTAAGTTGCTTTTTATGGCATTAAGTGAAAAGTGTCATAAACAAATATTTTATGACATTTTGAGAAATGTCACTAAATCAAAAAATTTCCAAGCTATCTAATGTCATTTTTTGAAAAAACAAAAAATATCAATATACTTACATTTTTTTTTAAATGCACAAAATAAATATAAAAAAATAAATTGAACTCAATATAACATGCTATCAATTTGATCAATTTGAGAAAAAATAAAAAAATTCAAGGTTAAAATCGATTCAATTGAAATTCCAAAAACTAAAATGACACAATAGCCAAAATAGAGGGACTAATAGTGTAATTTGCCCTAATTGTTAGCATTTTTTAATGACAAATATGCATATAAATGACATGTGTCATTCTTTTTAGAGGCAAAATAATAAATTTGCTCAACTTGGTGAGTTAATCTCAACAAATTCAACGATCATTTTTTGTCAAAAACACTAATGGGGTTATTAATTTGACCAAATTGACACAAAATTAAAAATATAAAGATCAAAATTAATATATATTTATTTATTTAAAATGTGAACAAATTTATTTATAAATAAATAAATAAATTTTTGATACACTACTATCACCACAGGAAATTACACCTTTGGTGACTAAAAATTGTGACTAAAAAAAATTTGGTCACCAAAGGTACATGCTTTAAAAAATTTTATAGCTTCTTATAGCATCGAGGTGGCATTTTTAAATTTTGACTGAAGTTCAATATCCTCAAACGGAGCCACTATATCACAAATTCCCAAAAAGAAAATCACAAATTGTGAAAAAGATAATCTTTTATAGCTGCATGACCATGAAAACTTAAGAAGTACGGACACTTTTAAGAAGTTGGCGGCTCGACGGACACTTCTCGATATATGGTATCATGTCGTAGCTTGTTATATCTCTTTTTATTAATGTCATATATACTTTGTTAAAATATGTCATATATACTTAGTTTTTGGAGACTTGGTCGGAGCGTCAGTGGTGGGAACCATGGAAGCTATGATATAGGTTCACTGTTGAATTCGATTTCATCAAGCTTTGTAAAACCATTGCCACTCACTGGTGAGTAATTTATTCACAAACTATTCTTACAATCCTTTACTCTTTTTTGATTTGTTTTTCCTTGATTCCATTATTGTAGTCGCTCTGCTTCTTTTTTTATTTTGATCCCTTTGTATATTTATCTTTTGGATGCAGATTTCGCAAGTTATGGATGCTAGCCGAGAATATTTATACAAGTGAGGTTGCGAATTTGGAAACTGATTTTATTTTGATAATTTGTGTCTCCGGAAAATGAATATCACTATGGCTTTTCAAAACTTATGGTTGGAATAATTTTCTTTTACGTTTTTTTTGCTTTAACATTGTTAGTGTGGTAGAATATTTTATAATTTTGGCAAGATTTTTATTGCAATATAAATAACTTTATATTTCAATAATAAATAATTGATTGTGGTTTGAATTTTTTTTTGTTTTTGATGTGATGATCCTATGGTGATTATATTTGTTTATTATTATGAAAATGTTACATGATGAATGTATGTCAAATTAATATAGGATGTGGCAATTAATATTCAGTTGTTTATAAAATCGATTCAATTTTTACAGGCATTCACACATGCTTAGTTGTAGCTTTTAAAAGTGTCAATGAAAAAAACATATGAGTGACATTTTGTAATAGTGATAGTAGCTTTGCAAAGTGTCATTAAAATAAGTTCTCATGGCACTTATATCCATTTAATGACACAAATGAATTGGATTTAGTGGCATTTTTTGAAGTTGTTATAAATGTCAATTGTGACATAACAAGCGTCATTAAAAATCCATATTGTAGCATTTTTTAGATTGCAAGTCTTTTTTAATAGTACTTGATAACGTCACGAATAGTGTCTACAATGACATTAAAGTGTCACTAAAATTTTTTAGCCCTGATGGTGTAATGACACTTACAAGTGTCACTGAAGTGCCACTAACTCTTTTTTTAATGACACTTGATAGTGTCACAATTAGTATCTATCATGACATCAAAATGTCATTGAAAGTTTTTAGCCATGATGGTGTAGTGATACTTGCAAGTATCTACCGTGGCACGGATATAAATAACACTTGTTCAAAATGCCACAAGACTAAAAAATGTCATTAAATCAATAGTTTTATAGTACTTTCAAATGTCACTAAACTAAGAAAATGTTGTAGTGATAGTTGATTCTTGATATATATCAATTTATACTCAATTCACAATTGATACAAATGCTTGATCGCCATTAAATTCTATTTTACAGGTGAAGATTTTGAAAAATTCACAACTACGTTAACTAATTTCTATACATATCACCCAATACTGCTACACAATAAGAACAACAACAAGAAGTATCAATTTATCTTTTGATATCACTATTTAGTTTGAATGAATTGAGAATATATATCAAGATCAAGCAAACCATTAAATGACATCAAGAGTCACACCCGTGAGATTACTTTCTTTTTAAAAAAATTTAACTATTTAGTTTGAATGAATTGATACAGTCTGTTTAACTGCCATTAAATTCTATTTTACAGGTGAAGATTTTGAAAAATTCACAACTACATTAACTAATTTCTATACATATCACCCAATACTACTACACAATAAGAAGAACAACAAGAAGTATCAATTTATCTCTTGATATCACTATTTAGTTTGAATGAATTGAGAATATATATCAAGATCAAGCAAACCATTAAATGACATCAAGAGTCCCACCCGTGAGATTACTTTCTTTTTAAAAATTTAAAAAAAAATTAATTTAATTTAAATAGGAGGTTCATAATCTTCAATTTTGCTTTTTATTTATTGATTTTAAGAATGAAGTCATGCACCCTTAGATCACCTCCATCATACCATCCTATCCATGCGGCCAGAAGCAAAGTCCAAGTTTGCCCTAGAATTTGAAAATAATAAGGAAACTAATTATTTGTCACCATTTTGTATCACCTGTGTATATATATAAATATGTATGATTGATTTTTTTATTTGGAGATCTAACCGAGACATTAATGATAACAAGTAATATATTGCCATATACTTGGTGATACAAAACCCTCCTTTGTAATATCACTGTTTAGCTTAAAAGTCAAAAAATTATTAAAAAAGTCAAAAAGCCAACAATCTATACAAAAAAATCAAAGATTCTATTTTTTCTTTATTTTTTGCACATCTTTTCATAAAAAACCAAAAAGTCATCACAACATAATAATTTTTTTTTACATCATATTTTAGTCAAAAGCCAAAAAATTACTTAAAAAGTCTATTCCCAAACGAGGCCAAAATGGTGACAAAAATAGATAATATATAACAGTTATCTTTTTAATTAGTTTAATATAAATATGAAAACCCAATTTCTAATCTAAGTTTGTTTGTTCATTATCAAATACTAGTTTGTAGTTTGGTGTCAAAAGAAAGTTCATAGTAAGTTGGGGTAGTGATTGTTTGCCAACCTCTTATTTTTGGGTATTTTTGCATTTTCTTTTGTCAATTTCTACAACTTATTAGACATTTACAATTTTTACTTTTTATGGATTTTTCTAAAAATTAGTATCTGTTTGCATTTTTATAATGTTGCATCAAGGAAGGTTGTCCTTCAAACTCATCTAACTCATAGCTCCAATTTAACACTGTATATGTTCCCTCTCCAAAATCAAATGTGTTTCACAAAACATATTCTACTTGAGAAATTTTATAATATACATTTCAAAAAAAGAATATATCATATGATCAATTATGAATTTAGAATTTTTGACTATTGAGCCAACTCCAATAGTTAAAAAAAAAAGAGTTTGGAACAAATTTATTAACCTAACAATTAATTGATGAAATGATGTATTTGTAATGCAGTATCAAACTTCATAAAATAAGAAAAAAATTTAAAAACCATGGGAATTGTTTGGGATGTGCTATATAAATACATTTTTTGACTTTTTGACTAAAAAAGTAGAGAAAAAAAAATATGTATGTTTAGGATAACTTTTTGACTTTTTACGAAAAGTGTGTAATAAAATATTATAATAAAATCAAAATGACCATTCTACCCTTGTTGACTTTTTGACTTTTGGGCAATTGAATTCAAAGGGCAAAATAATAATTTTACTCTCTAGGCTTCCCCATAAGTTTTTCTCAAATAGTATGGACTTTTTGACTTTTTAGTAATTTTTTAACTTTTTAACTTTTGTAAGTTATCACATACCAAGCCTAATTATATTTTAGAGAAACTTTTAGGCTTCCATGTGTAAGAGGAGCTAATTTGAGCCCACTAAATTAATTAGGCCCAATACTCCAAGGTTGGTGGACCCGAATTTATCGCAAGTCCAAGATTGGTGGGCCCGGATTTATCGCCATCAAACGGGCCGAATCGCTCTAAGCCTCGAAAGAGTTCGGATCCACAAACTTAGAGACTTACTCGGGCCCAAATTCGAAAAGGGTTCGGATCCACGAATCTAGAGATCCGAAGTACTTGGCTTCGAACGGATTCAAACACAATCTAGAAGCCGCTCCATTAATGAGTCCTAGAACACTTGCGGACTCAGAGCTATTCGGGATCTACGCACCAGAACAAGGGGGTCCTTGAGACTCGGCAATATTTGCGACAGGACGTTCTCTTGAACTACCCTTGACCCTTCTGTTGCAAGACGTCCTCTGGGACTACCCCTGACCTTTTGAGATGATTAGGGATCATTGGTTAGGTATGGCTAAGAAGAAGGGTTCGCCCAAAGATTAATCTCCTCTTCGAGGATTTTCCTCATCATCGGAGAGGTCACCTCCTCGGACAAGGTGGTTAGAGAGAATATTCCCCATGTGCCTTGCACATGGGCTCCATCTTACATTATGAGATGCCTATAAATAGCACCCACCCATAACTTTACAAGGGATGGATTTTGGAGAGATAACTCTTAGGAAAGAACTAATTTCCCTTCTCCATTATCAACCTTGAGAGTGAAAGTGAGAGATCCATGGGAGAACCTTGCCATTATTCTCTCTATAGTTAATTTGCCTTCTTCTTCACCTAATCTCTTATCTTCATCATCTCTTTGCTTGTGTTCTTCGTTAAGACTATTGAAGAATCTAAGTCTCTCATCATCTTTTAGAGAATTCGAATTTTTTTTCAAGAATCTTCAAAGATTTTCGAATTTTCCAACGATGTTCTTGAATCTTCTCATACACCATGAACCAAAAAAATAAAATAAAAAACCATTATCTAGAAACGTCAACACATTGGACAAAATCAATTTAATGTAGCAAACTTTTGGAAATGCCAAAAGTGGATATGCTCATGTGCACAAAAACAAAAAGAAAAATCTCTCATCCCAAATTTGACTGTTCCTTTGTTCCACTCCATTGCTTTGAGCTGGCCCTCCCATCACCACACAACACTTCCCAATATTCTAGACCCAATCATATGGTAATTTCCACCCATTGCATAAAAATAGAAAATTCAAAAAAAAAAAAAAAAAATCTAAATAAAAGTGTATAATATAAAATTTAAATTTAAGTAATGTACATTACATTTTCAATAATTTTAGTTTAAACATTTTATGTTTTAAAAAATTTTTTTTTTTTTTTAAATTATAAATTAATTATGTTGGTGATAGACTTTAGAACAGTAATATTTTAATATATTTTTTTTACATAAAGACTAATAATATCTTTTAAAGTTGTTTTTTACCTTTTTCATAATAAAAAATTATACATACAACACGGTAAATAATAAATAAAATTGTAACAATATATATTGTTTGGTTTCTTCTTTGTAGTTTGTTTTCAAAAACATATAAAACCTACTTTAGTAGGGGAGAAATTAAAAATACTCATTGCTTTCATATTAATTTTTTGTGTGAAAATAGTTTTTTAGTTTTAAAAAATAATTTTTTTCGTATTTATTTTTTGTTCCCCAAACTAAAATTTAATATTTTTTTTTTAAAAAGTAAATTGTGAAATAAAAAACCTTATTTTTGCCCACTACTAAAAACGGCTCTCTCACGTGATCACCGCTTCTTCACCCCTTCACGAATGATACAACCATGTCAAAGTAGTAAAAAAGAATAAAGAAAATATAATATGGATTTTGTTCTTCAATTGTACAATTTAAAAGAGTAATCTTTCCAAAAACAATAAAATAAATTAAAAACTATCACGCTATTAAAAGAAGATGAAAACAGAAATGTTACAAAGTTGGTAAGTTCAGTTATCATCCAAATCATCTAAAAATATTTATAAAAAAAATTTAAAATAGATTCTTATATATTTAAATTTCTTATTATTTTTCACCATTTATGGTTTTAAACAGATAATTAGAAAGTTTTGTTTGATTTCATTTTCAAAATTATTTTTTTAAAATTTTTTAAAAGTATATATAAATTAATTTGATAAAAAAAATATTAAAAATTATTTTTGCATCTCAAAAAATAAAATAAAATAAAAACAATTAATAGTTTTTATTTATTTATACTAAATTAATAATTTTTTATTTTTATTTTCTTCTAATCAATCATTCCAAACAGAGGCTAAAAATCCCACCCCTCAAATAGAAGCCTGAAACCCGCACCCCTGTCTTTCTCTCACTCACTTCCTGCTTCCCAACTCATTTTCCCTATCTAAAAAAAGCAAACCCTTTGTTCCTCTGTCTCTTTAAACTAATGGGTAATCACTTTTCTCTGTAATTGTCTTGTAAATTTTGTTATTGTGTATCAACATCTAATTTTAGTTGGTGGGTTGTCCTATAGGTTCTGATAAGAAGATCAAGATCGGTATCAATGGTAGTGTTTCTCTCTTGCTTTAAGTTTTTTTTTTTTTTTTTTTTTTGGAGTGGAAAGTTGTTGAATTAATTGATCTATTTTGAAATATATTTAGGGTTCGGAAGAATTGGTCGTCTAGTAGCCAGAGTTGCTCTGCAGAGAAACAATGTTGAACTGGTTGCTGTTAATGATCCCTTCATCACCACTGATTACATGGTATGTGTGTTTGTATATGCATGCTTATACATATGCTTTTACTCTGTTTGGATGGGGTGATTTGGTGAGAAATAATAAGAAATTATGAGAAATGGAATTCTTTTCTCATGGCTGGTTTGTAAGTTGGGTGAGAAATAAGGAGAAAGGAAGGTTTATGATGTGTCTGGTCGGAAGATTTGAGCAGGGATTTGGAAATAATAAAAAGAAAGTAAAATATGAATAAAATATATTTATTTTTTTACGTAATTTCACGCATCTTTTTCCTTTTTAAATCCAATGTCAAATCTTTCAATCAAACATAGCATTAGTGACGGGTATGATTTTGTTTTTAATTTTTTTTTATGGCTTTTATATTAGTTACAAAATGATATACAGAGAGGAGAAATAGAGGGGTGATATAACCTAAATAAGTTGATGTGTAAAGAAATAGAGATGAAGTGGCCTAAATAAGTTAGTAAAACCCCGTTTGGCATGCCCATTTGGGCTAAAATAGCTATATAAGATAAAATAGACTATTTTAGCCAAATAGGATAAAATGTCACATTCAACCCATAATTATTTTATTTTTTCACTCACAAAAATCAAAAAAGTCAAAAAGTCTATTCCAAATAAGGCTTTTTAACTCCAGGTTAAAATAGTTAAAAAGTCAACCCGCATCCCAAATGAACCCTAAGTTGATTTTATATATATATATTTTGCAAAAAAGAAATCTCACTTATGTCCCTTTCACATGCTTTGCATTCTTATCTATCCAAGCATGATTGTTTTGCTTTCTTACCTATCATGTTTGGTGAGAAAACACAAATAATTTCTTTTCTTACTTACATGAGAGATCACAATATATATTTTTTTCTTTTCTTACCATACTATCTACTTTTTGATCTTTATGGTAATGGCTAGGTAAGATAAAAATATTTGGAGAAAATACCATTTGAGAGGGTAATTTATATATAAATTAGGCCGAGCTAGGATTGTGGGCCGTTCTATGAGCCGTATTAAAGAGGCTTCGAAGATGGGCCGCGGACAAGTGGTAGTCCGGTCCAAAGTAAGAGGTTCGCCACCGGATTAAGTGAGTGGACTTAGTTCGGTTGCCATGGCCAGCAATAGCTCGGTCATGCTGTTCGAAACCGAGGTATGTTGAGCCTGCTCTAGGACCTGAGTAAAGGGTAGCTCGGCTTAATTCTTCTATGTATAGCTCGGCCTTTGCATGTGAGGCCGAGGTAGGAGAAAGGAAAGGAAGAGTCGAGGTAACCGTTAGATCGGTCACGCTAGTTAGTCCAACATGGCAATGTTATTTCGGTCCTGTGGTAGTTAGGCCATGGGAAAACCATCTCACTTGGTTTAAGCAGTGAGGGGGGTGTTGGAAGATAAGCATTATCCTCCAAGAGTATGAATCCTAGGAGGACTCTACATGGAGAAGTAAAAGTTCTACTAGGATTGTGCCACTCGAAACTTATAAAAGCTCACAAACACCACCTATGGAGAGGTAGCACAACTTTGTTTTCTGAATACACAGAGCTATTGTCTATTTGTTAAGCTTATTGACTTAGGCATGGGAGAGGTTTCCGGCACACACCCGCCAGCTAGCTCACGTTTGTGTTTTCAGGTGATAAAGCGACGTCGTACGGAGAAGCGCAGACTTGATCAATAGGATTATACGAGAAGGTTTATTTCTTTCCCGTACAATTGGTGCCGTCTGTGGGAAGTTCAGACAAGAACAACACCTCTTGATCAAGCTTTTCTTCTTTAGAACCAATGGCGCACAACGACGATTTGCCACAATCCGCCATTGACGGACAAACACCAGAGGGAGGTGCAAGGCGCGAGGGTCTACCTCTTGTCCCTCCAATGGGGGATTTAGAACCACAAAGGCAGAATCCCAAGAGGGATACAAGAGGAAGAAGGCAGACTAACAGCCCTCGTCACTCCCGTTCACAGAGTCCAGACAAACAAAGGCGGAGGATTGATCCCCAGGCTCTGGAAGATCGTGTCAAGGAGCAGGATGAGTTGATACGTTGAATGGTGGCGAACATGGAAACTCTAAAGCGCCAGGTGAAAGGAAAGCAAGTGGCGACAGGAGAGGGGCACACAAACAAGACGCCCCCTCGCCACTCGGAAGGTCATAGTAGGAATACCACACACTCTCAAGCAGAAAGTAGAAGCCTCAGAACAGGCGATACGCAATCTAGATCATCCAAAACTCGTCACTCCAGGTCTGAAAGAACGAGATCTGAGAGGTCATACACCGAGGGAAGCACGTATTGGCCCTCACATACGCACCAAACGAGGTCCAGACAGACAGAGTTGCCCAGATCGTCCGACCTACGATCCGTGCTAGAAGAGAAGGCACGATGGAAGGAGGACGCCAGGGCACGTGATCCACATAGAGTTTCTGCCTTACAGCGGTTGGCTCCTCGGACGCACGGAAGCGTCGAGGTTGGAATGCCAATACCGCGCCCTGCTTACAAACTAACGGACAAGGCATTGGCGAGACTACAGACCTCACCGTTCGTACCGGCGATAGAGAATGCGCCCCTACCATTAGGCTTCCTACAGCCCAAATTCACCACATACGAAGGGAAGATGGACCCCTACTCACACCTGAGCCACTTTCGCCAGGTCATGGCTGTATACCGACGGAACGAGGCCTTAATGTGCATCATCTTCCCATCAAGCCTTGGCAACCTAGGCTTGACTTGGTTTGAAAAACTTCCAGAGGGCAACATAGCCTCTTGGGCACAATTAGCGGAGGCGTTCGTAACAAGGTTCCGAACAAACACTAAAACCCCGGTGGAGATCGACCAGCTACTCTCCATCGACATGGGTGACAAGGAGACCCTAAGATCCTATAACAGTCGCTACTGGGAGACCTTCAACCAGATCGGGGACTGTCCCACCAATCTCGCCATTGCACAGTACAAAAAAGGCCTTCCAGTCGGGAACAGACTAAGGGACTCTATTACCATGACACCGCCCCTCACTATGGAAGCCCTGATGGAAAGAGTGCATCAGCACATCAGGGTGAAAGAGGATGGCGCACGTGCCAAAGCAAAAACTGACACGACCGCAGCACCAGAAAAGAAGGCCTCAGCAAATGTCAACGCGGTCGACCGTTCGAATAGAAACAGACGTAGCAGAAGAGACAACGGGGAAGACCAGGACAAAAGATGGTTGAAAGTCCGCACTGCCATAACCACGGTCTTCAAGAAACCGATCTACCGAATACTTAGCGAGATTCGAGACGAGCCTTTCGTCAAGTGACCAGCCAAGCTAGGTGAGGCTTAGAAGGACTACGACGACAGGTCACGGTGCACCTTCCATAAAGAAAAGGGGCACCGCACTGAGAATTACACGCCATTGAGACAGCACCTGGAGGAATTGGTGGCGGCAGGCCACCTGGATAAATACATTGAAGGAGGGGCACCCGGCCCCAGACCATAATAACTAACGGAATGCCGATCGACGCCCCACCCCAAGGCGTAATCAACGTGATACATAGAGTCTTCGAACCTGAGCGTGTATGCAAGCTCAGAGGATCAATTAAAAAGGCTGAGCACTTGAGAGAAGTGCTAAGTGCCCAACCTGCCATCAAGAAGGGGAAGACAGAGGCCACGAATGTCATGTCTTTTTTGGATAAAGACTTGGCAAGGATATATTGCCCTCACAATGATGCAGTGCGTCACTCTCCGAGTCAAGGATTTTGACGTCAAGCGGATTCTGATTGACCAGGGTAGTTCATGTGAAATCATGTACTACGAAACCTTTAAACAATTGAAGTTACAAGATAAAGACTTGGCACCTGCCGTATCTTCTCTGATCGGATTCAACTCCATGCCAGAATGGCCCGTCGGCAAAATAATCCTCCCAGTCAGAACAGGGAGTGTGACAAAACAAGTGGAGTTCTGGGTGTTGAAGGTCCCCTCCACTTACAACATCATTTTGGGCAGAACATGGCTGCATGCCATACGATCGGTAGCGTCATCCTACCACCAAGTAATGCGGTTCCCCAACGACACCGGAGTAATAGAAGAAGTCTATGGAGATCAGATCATGTCGAAGTAGTGCTTTGTTACGGTGAATGGCAGACGCGCTGCCAAAGGATACGTTCATTCAGTGGAAGAACCTGAGAGTAATGAACTATTCGCAGATGTTGGCAAAGCGGCTAGTCAGAAAGCGGTAGAAGACTTGGTAGAGGTAAGAATAGACGAAAAGAACCCGGATAAGTTCTTTTTGCTCGGTTCGTCATTGTCCAGCACAGAGAGGTTAGAGGTATTGGAATTTTTAACCTCTAATATCGAAGTGTTCGCCTGGATACCATACGACATGCCAGGTATTGATCCCAACTTCATCTGCCACGAACTCAATGTCCACCCATCCGCCAGACCAATCATTCAACGCACACGCAGATCGGCACTCCACCATGCAGAGATAGTGGCGGAAGAAGTAGGAAACCTGCTGGAGGCAGGAGCAATTAGAGAAGTGCACTACCCAAGATGGATCTCCAACACAGTCGTAGTGCCAAAGAAGAATGGTAAATGGCGTGTCTGCGTCGACTACAAAACAGTCAACAAAGCGTGCCCAAATGACAACTTTCCTCTACCACGGATAGATCAACTGGTAGACCTAATGGTAGGGCACAACCGACTTAGCTTTCTGGATGCATACAGAGGCTACCATCAAATCGCCATGCATGAACCAGATCAGGAAGTGACATCCTTCACAACTCCAAGAGGACTATACTGTTACAAGCTCATGCCCTTTGGCCTAAAGAACGCAGGGGCGACATTCCAGAGAATGGTCACCAAGATGTTTGAGCCGTTGTTAGGCAAAACAATGGAGGCTTACATCGACGATATGGTGGTCAAGAGCAAGAATAAGAATGACCATCTCAAAGACCTAGGTGAGATGTTTGAGATCCTGAAAAAGCATAAGTTACGCCTCAACGCGTCGAAGTGTGCATTCGGAGTAGGATCTGGCAAATTCCTGGGCTTCCTGGTGACCAACCGGGGTATAGAGGCAGACCCTTCCCAGATCAAGGCAATTCAGGATCTGGAAAGGCCGAACTCAGTAAAAGTGCAAGATCTCACGGCATGGCGCTCAATCGGTTCATAAGCCGGTTGTCAGACAGACTACGACCATTCTTCTATGCTCTGAAAGCCAAGTTCGAGTGGGACGACGAATGCGACCAAGCTCTGGAAAACTTGAAGAAATACATGTCTTCTTCACCACTGCTTGTAACCCCAATTCCTGGAGAAGAACTCTTCTTGTGCCTGGCAGTCTCACAACACGCAATCAGTGCAGTGTTGGTCCGTGCAGAAGGAATCCAACATCTGCCCATCTATTATATCAGCAAGACACTGCTAGGCGCCGAAACAAGGTACTTGCCGCTGGAGAAACTGGCATTGGCCTTGATGATGGCCTCAAGAAAGTTGTCGCACTACTTTCACGCCCACACTATAGTTGTCCTCACAGCCTTCCTATTAAAAGCTCTGTTTGAAAGGGCTAACTTCTCTGGGCGAATCTTGAAGTGGGCAGTCGAGTTGGGGCAATACGACATCAAGTTCCAACCCAGAACCGCAATAAAAGCACAAGCCTTGGCAGACTTCATCGCAGAATTCACCCCAGGAAGTCATCATATCTACCCAGTCGACCTAACTGAAGCAACCAAACTAGGGATGGAAGTTGACGTCGGAATAACGCAACCCCTAGTCCTGGCAACTTAGTCAGGCCCCAAGGCAGACCGGAGTAAAGCAAGAAAGAAAAAAGCAAACCATGCTACACCAAGACAAGACTTAGTACAACCAAATGGTGAGGGGCAGACAGTAAACATGGACCTTGAAGAAGACACCAGCAACAAGGAAGATTCCAAGGCATCATCTGATCCCTCTACTTGCTGGAAGTTGTTCGTGGGAGAGATGTGGAAGCTCTTCGTGGATGGAGCATCCAACCGGCATGGAGCAGGGCTTGGCATAGTCCTCATCTCTCCAGACAGCCTAGTAGTAGAGCAAGCGATCAACCTTGGCTTCCCAGCATCAAACAACGAAGCGGAGTATGAAGCGCTTTTTGCAGGTCTCAAGTCAGCATTCCACATGAAGGCCACTGAGCTAATGGTCTACAGCGACTCACAACTGGTGGTAAACCAAATATCCGGCGACTACGAAGCGAAGGATGACAGGATGGCCAAGTACCAAGAGTTGGTCAGAACAGAGGTCAAAAAATTTGATGTAGTCAGGATAGAACAAATCGGCAGGGAGGAAAATAGCAGAGCAGACGAACTAGCAGGCTTCGCCTCAATGGCAGACACCTCCATCCCTCATCCATTGTTGATCGACTACCTACCTAGACCAAGCATTGAAGACCCCGAAGCAGAAGAGGTATGTTGTGCAGAGTTAGGACCTTCTTGGATGGATCCCATCATACTGTTCCTAAAAGCGACACCTACCTAAAAGAAGAAAGAAGCCAACAGAATAAGAGCAAAGTCGCAGCGATTTTGGCTCTCTCCATCCTTGGCATTGTACAAAAAGTCGTTCTCAGGACCTTACCTAAAGTGTGTTCACCCCAGCAAAGTGGAAGCATTCCTGTTCGAAATACATGAGGGTATATGCGGCAGCCATCAAGGAGGAAGATCACTGGCATACAGAGCAATCTCGCAAGGATATTGGTGGCCATACATGCAAGCAGATTCAGAGAAATATGTCAAAAAGTGCGAAAAATGCCAAAAGTTCGCACATCAAATACACCAACCTGCCAGAGAACTTCTACCTCTAACTAGCCCATGGCCCTTCGCAAGATGGGGATTGGACATAGTAGGGCCACTTCCAACAGCACCCGGCAACAGGAAGTTCTTTCTTGCAGCAACCGACTACTTTACAAAATGGGTGGAAGTAGAAGCCTTGGCGTTAATCAAGGAAAAAGATATGAAGAAATTTGTCTGGCAGAATATCATCACTCGATTTGGCATACCAAAGGCATTAATCTCAGACAACGGCACTCAGTTCAACGGCAAGATTTTTAGAAGCTTTTGTGAAGAGTACAGGATAGAGTTCTACAATTCTACATCGGCATATCCCCAAGCAAATGGTCAGGCAGAGGCATCAAACAAGGTAGTCTTGGATGGATTAAAGAAAAAGTTAGAGAGAGCGAAAGGCAAGTGGGCAGAAGAGCTCCCTCATGTTTTATGGGCTTACTGCACCACACCTCGCCGATCAACAGGAGAAACACCATTCTCCTTAGCTTATGGCATGGAAGCAGTCATCCCATTAGAAGTTGGTCTCCCCACAATTCGAAGCGAAAACTTTGACCCAGACTTAAATGGCGAAGCCATAGCATTGGAGCTTGACCTTGCAGAAGAAAGAAGAGACAGAGCATTGGTTCACATCGCCACCTATCAACAAGAATTGTCCAGAAGATATAACAAACAGTACATCCAAGGCAATTCAAGATCGGAGATTGGGTACTGCGCAAAGTAATGAGAAATACCTTGGTACTAGGAGATGGCAAGCTAGGACCTAACTGGGAAGGACCTTACAAAGTGGTCGGATTAGCAGGCAAAGGGGCATACCACTTAGAAGATGAGGACGGCAAAGCAATTCCCAGGCCATGGAACACTACCAATCTTAAGTTATTTTATTTTTAGCTTTTTTCTTTTATGTGTATCTTTTTCCCTTTCTCAATAAAACAAATAGTTGCTCCTTTCAGTATAAGCATTTTTTTCACTGTAATAGTTTGTTTTAATAAATTAGTGAGTTAGGGGCAGCAAGAACACTTTATTCTAAATTGGCTGAAAAAACCAACTTAGAGGTTGGCTGGATTAAACCAACACCCCTCCTAAGCCCAAGATAAGGATCTAGGCTGCAGGACGTTTGGTCGGAATAACCAAACACTTTATTCTAAGTTGGCTGGAAAAACCAACTTAGAGGTTGGCTGGACTAAACCAACACCCCTCCTAAGCCCAAAATAAGGATCCAAGTTGCAGGACGTTTGGTCGGAATAATCAAACACTTTATTCTAAAGTTGGCTGAAAAAACCAACTTAGTAGTTGGCTGGATTAAACCAACTCTTGTTACTCTTCAGCCGAAGTAAGCTTATGGCTGAAGAGTAGTTGGTTAGATTAAACCAACTCTTGTTACTCTTTAGCCGAAGTAAGCTTATGGCTGAAGAGTGGTTGGCTGGATTAAACCAACTCTTGTTACTCTTCAGCCGAAGTAAGTTTATGGCTGAAGAGTGGTTGGCTGGATTAAACCAACTCTTGTTACTCTTCAGCCGAAGTAAGCTTATAGTTGAAGAATGGTTGGCTGGATTAAACCAACTCTTGTTACTCTTCAGCCGAAGTAAGTTTATGGCTGAAGAGTGGTTGGCTGGATTAAACCAACTCTTGTTACTCTTCAACCGAACTAAGTTTATGGCTGAAGAGTGGTTGGCTGGATTAAACCAACTCTTTGTACTCTTCATTAAATAGCTAAAAGGAAAGCAAACCGAAATAACAGTTGGAAACATAAAAAATGCATTACAAGTACAAGCATCCACAACAAAACCGGAGTAAGAGTTAGCACAGAAGATTTTTCCTTCATCAAAATGAAAAGTAAATACAACGGAGGGGCCGCAGCTCGGTTACAAGTTCAAAAACAAAAGAAAAGCAAAAAGACAGTCAGCTGAAAAGATCATCAATTTCAACATCAAACCCAGCATCGGCATCAACACGAAGATCGGTTTCAGGCGGGAGCTCAGTCTCGGTCACAAGAGTGGTTTCGGTCGGAAGCACGGTTTCATCTGGTTGTTCAATGGACAGGTCTTCCACCGTGGGCTCCACCCGAACTGATTGGTCCCCATTGATAACCGGACTGTCCTTAGATTCAGAATCTTCATCAGAGCCTGAACCTTCAAGAAATTGCTTTGAAGGCGGCGTACTCGCCAGGAGCTTCGGTATGCATTATCTCGGGGAGTTGTAGACCTCGATGCGAGGACCATGACCGAAGCTTCTCCAATCGCCTCCCTCCACAAGACTTGAAGAAAAGATCCTTTGCGGCTTCGCACTGCTGGGTATAAGCATCCTTTGCCTTCTTGAAGCCTTGTTTTTTGGCTCCTTTTATGCTCTCCTTCAGCTGGGATATCTCGGTATTTTTCTTCTTTTCAAGCTTCGCCAGCTCTCGCAGGTACTTATCTTTCAGCTCAATGACGGCCTTTTGCTTTTCGGCTTCGGCCGAACTAACCAATCTGGTAAGACGATCGTTCTCAGCTTGTAGCTCGGCCATTTGCTTTCTGGCCTCCTCTAGCTCTGCCGTCTTTGCTTCGGCCTCTGCCACGGCTTGTCTTGTTGTCCTCCTGAGCTCTATCACTCTCCTATGAGTGATGTTGTTTTTCTGAATAGCCTGACAAAACATAGACTTCCCTTGAGCCGAAGTGAAAGTTTGAAAAATCAGACAGATAAAAAAGGACAGTGCTACTTACCAGGATCATGGATTTTGTTGAAGACCGAATGGCCTTCAGTTCGGTGTTAAGTTGCTTTTGATGGTGCTCCATGTCTTTGGAAAGGCATACACTCTTGGCTAGGTTGAAAGCCATCAAGTGATCTGTCTCAGCGACAACCGAGTCGGAATCCAGTATATCTCGGTTGGCGAAGGTAAAATTGGGAACCTATTTGGAGGAGCCAGCCCGGTCAGACTGCTCCGGTTGAGGGCTTGGTTGAGGGCTTAGAGGAGGACTTGGTGGCAGAATGGCCTCGTCCTCATCAGCAAGGCGTCGCTCGGTTCGGCTAGTTCGGGCACGCTTGCTTGGACGAGATGAGGATGGCTGTTGAGAGGGGAGAGCTACCACGGTCTCAGTGGTCTGCCCAGTTGGTGATACATCGGCTGGATTTGTCGCGGTTAACAAAGCCTTCAGTCTGCTCCTTTTGGCCATCTCTTGTTCGGCGGTCAAAGGCACTAGGTTGATCTCTGGCAAGGTTGGGTCCGGTTCTGGGGCGTCTTCTAGGAGAAAGTCAGTGACTCTGGCTTTTCGGCGTCCACTGTATCGGTATGTCGGCTCAAAATTGAGGAGTTTTGCCCAACTTCTTTCTTCAAAACGTAGTGCGGTGCGGAGCACGCCTAGGTTGGGGTGGCTATATAGTGAAAGAAGATGGGCTGAATCTGCAAAAAGAAAACAACTGTTAGTTCGGTTCAAGTTCAGGTAACCGAAATAAGGAGAAACATGGAAAGTAACTGAAGTAAAGTATACCAGGGATTCCTTTATTCCAATTTATACGTCGGCCAGGAATCTGGGCTTGGTGATCCTCAAAATTGCCAGATACTCAGAAAAAGTCATCGTCGTTCAAGTCTTTATCCGGTGTATCTTTTATTATTTTCTTTCGGTGACGGCGTATTCTTAAGTAATAAACCCATCTTTCTTCTTTTGATCCTATGGAATATTGATGAAATATTTCGGCTAAACCGAGGTTAAGGCCAGCTCGGCGGTTTAGCTCGGCTACACCCATTATTATGCGGTATGAGTTGGTGGAAAGCTGGGTTGGGGATAGTCTTATTTGTCTAAGGAATTCACAAATCAAGGGTTGGACTGGAAATCTTAGTCCGGTCTCTATTATTGAAAGTAGGGTGAAGGGTACAAAGCCTTCATTCCCCCATGGAATGGTATCTTGTTTGGCTAGGGTAAGGTGCACGTCATCAGGTATGTTATAGTCCTTTCGGAATTCGGCAAGGCCTCCAGAAGTTTCTACCAAAAACCTATATTTGCCCATTTGTTCTATAAGTTAAGAATAAATTAGTTCGGTTGAAAAACTGTGCTCAATAGTTCGGTTGAGCGCGCAGAGGTGCCTGGGCAACCTAAGTCTGCAAAGTGGAAAACAAAGGTGTTAGGCACAGATCGTTAGACCGTGCTACAAAGTTAAAGCAAGATAAAAGGAGTCCTACTTCGGTTAAGTGGGATACCACAGGTTCTATCTCGGTTTCAACAAGATGTTTTGGTTAGCTCGGTTTGAACTATGGGTTTTGTTACTTCGGTTGAGCCTCTAAGGGCAGCTTTCTGAGTTTGGTTTAAAAACTAAGAAAGCTGGCTTAGCCCCAAAGGCTTAGCTCGGTTGAAGGCCAAGGTTCCTAGTTTGCTGAGTTCAAACTTCGTTCGGTGAGCTTATCTCGGCTAAAGTTAATCAGGAGTTGGTAACTTACTGAAGCTACTGTTATATCTACAAGTTCTAGTTCGATTATTGTCTGAATTGATCTACATATATAGCACAAACAGTATCCTAGTTCGGTTGGGACAAGTTTCTGGATCAAAACTCCGTTCTACAGGTTGCTTCACGATATTCATAGTGTTCTTATGAAGATTTTTCCCAGAAAGAGCAAAAGGAGTGTTTTGCAAAAACACGAAAAACAGCATGCTATGGACTAGAACAAAAGCAAACACAAAAGAGATCTGAGTAACTTACTAGGGTAAGAGAAGGAAACTGAAGATGGATGCCCATCGATTTAACACAAACGTAGCAAGCTCAGGATTAAGGAAGCTCAGGAACAAGATAGAGAGAAGGAGTAATAATAGAGTGAATGATTCAAAATAAGAGGTTTGTTTTGTGTAAAGGCAAAAATGGCGGGACTGTTCAAATCTTACGAAGTACGAGGGCGGCGTGACAGCTGCAAAGAACCAATCAAAGGCTGCCACGTGTCCTTGGAAGGAGAAGCGTTCCAGTTGCTGTGACTGAAGAGACGTTTTGACCAGACATGCATAGCTTGGCTAAAAGTATATAGCTCGGCCGGAAAGGCTAAAGGGTTGTAGCTCGGCTGGAATAGCTAAAGCGGTTGTAGCTCGGCTGGCATAGCTAAAAGATTGTAGCTCGGCTGGAAAGGCTTACAAACTCTAGCTCGGCTGATGGACAAGTAATCCCTATCATGCTATGCAGATGGAATTAAGGGGCAATTGAGAGGGTAATTTATATATAAATTAGGCCGAGCTAGGATTGTGGACCATTCTATGGGCCGTATTAAAGAGGCTTAGAAGATGGGCCGTGGACAAGTGGTAGTCAGGTCCAAAGTAAGAGGTTCGCCACCGGATTAAGTGAGTGGACTTAGTTCAGTTGCCATAGCCAACAATAGCTCGGTCATGCTGTTCGAAATCGAGGTATGTTGAGCCTGCTCTAGGACCTGAGTAAAGGGTAGCTCGGCTTAATTCTTCTATGTATAGCTCGGCCTTTGCATGTGAGGCCGAGGTAAGAAAAAGGAAAGGAAGAGCCGAGGTAACCGTTAGATCGGTCACGCTAGTTAGTCCAACATGGCAATGTTATTTCGGTCCTATGGTAGTTCGGCCATGGGAAAACCATCTCACTTGGTTTAAGCAGTGAGGGGGGTGTTGGAAGATAAGCATTATCCTCCAAGAGTATGAATCCTAGGAGGACTCTACATGGAGAAGTAAAAGTCCTACTAGGATTGTGCCACTCGAAACTTATAAAAGCTCACAAACACCACCTATGGAGAGGTAGCACAACTTTGTTTTCTGAATACACAGAGCTATTGTCTATTTGTCAAGCTTACTGACTTAGGCATCGGAGAGGTTTCCAGCGCACACCCGCCGGCTAGCTCATGTTTGTGTTTTCAGGTAATAAAGCGACGTCGTACGGAGAAGCGCAGACTTGATCAACAGGATTATACGAGAAGGTTTATTTCTTTCCCGTACACCA
Organism: Camellia lanceoleosa; assembly: GCA_025200525.1. NCBI lineage: Eukaryota > Viridiplantae > Streptophyta > Magnoliopsida > Ericales > Theaceae > Camellia > Camellia lanceoleosa. Next base: position 8,950,979 of record CM045767.1, on the reverse strand, counting down.
TTGTTGTGGGTTTTTAGGAATCAAAATTGTGTGACAAAGTGTTCATATCAAATGACTTGTCTGCGTTATATATAGTATAGATATATAGATATTAGAAGGTTTTGCACACTCTTGATGGCTTTACTATAAAAATGGTTTAATTTTTTTACTTTTTATTGATCTTTTAATTGTCCCTCTAACCCTCTTAACTCCGAGTCAAGTTGTTATTGGCCTAGTCATATAGGTATAACTTTGTTTTGAAAAGTGCAGTGTGTTAAGTGTGATTTTAACTTGACTCAAAGTCTTGGGTTATTTGTGACAATTAAAAGGTTTGTGACAAAGTGGGATTTGACGTAAAATATAAGGGTGCAAAATATAACTTATCCAAAAAAAAAAAAGTAGATGAATTAAAACAATTTCAATTTAAATAAAAAAGGGACGTAGTTACTGGGAAATTTGATAATAAAAAAGTTGTCACTGGTTTGTAGATTTTATATAATAGAATAGACTAGATGATGTGTATATCTGATGAGTGAGCTATGAAAATCAATCAGTTCATATTTTACTTACTGACCCAAAAAATTATTGTAGACAAAGAGAAAGAAAGTTGAAGAAGTTATAAAAATTTGAAATTTAAATAAAAAGTGAAGCAATTGTAGGGTAATTTGACAATGAAAAATCTGTGACAAAGCTTCATTGATTTGTAGGCTTTATGTAATAGAATATATATATGACTGCTAAGTGCGATTTTGTTATTGTGATATGTGCGGAACATACATGTTCAAGTATGATGTGTTCATGGCCACTGGAAGCATTCTCGATGTTAAGGTTAAGGATTCAAAGACCCTTCTTTTTCGGGGAGAAACCGATCAACGCTTTTCGGCATCGGTATTTATGCCATTTCTAGCACCACTTAACTTTCCGCATTTGAATCGTAATGAAATCGGGGTCATTCTCGGCATATTTTGCATGAATTTTCAGAACCTGAAGAAATCCTGGAGGGAAACCGTGCCAAGTTTGTTGTGGAGTCCATCGAGTGTTCATCGACAAGGAAAAGGTCACGCCCACTTGAAGGTTCAATTTTGATTACCTTTTTTGTTTATTGATTTTTATGCATCAGTTGGATTGTATGATTCTTTTGATTTTGTTCATTGTATACGATGATCTGTGACTAAAGTTTGATTGGTGTATATGTAATAAAAAATACATGAACATGCTCTTCAAATGATTGTTAATCAGGTCAACTTATTTGTGTTTTTTTACCAAACCTGAGTTATAACAAAAAGTTTGATTGGTGTATATGTAATAAAAAATACATGAAAATGTTCTTCAATGATTGTTAATTAGATCAACTTATTTGTGTTTTTTACCAAACCTGAGTTATAACAAAATTTATGTTCCAAATGCAAGACATTTTGAACTTACTTTCCAAATTCAAATAGTTTTGAGAAGTCGTGTTTTGAGTTTTGGTCTGAAATCTTGTTTTGAAAACGCGATTTCAAAATTTTTTACAATAAGTTGATTAAATCAGTAAATCACAATTCGAAAACATGACTCTGAGTTTGAAGTCGTGTTTTCATGTTATCAAAACACGAGTTCTCAAAACAATAAAGCAAGATAGATTTGAAAAGTCCAAAACTACTTCAGAGTTTCTGGTCAATGGGCTAAACTGTTTGGTGTAATTAGGGTGGTGCAAAGAAGGTGATCATTTCTGCCCCAAGTAAGGATGCCCCTATGTTTGTTGTGGGTGTTAATGAGAAGGAATACAAGCTCGATCTTGACATCGTCTCCAATGCTAGCTGCACTACAAATTGTCTTGCTCCCCTCGCCAAGGTTACACTAACACCAATTTAGAATCGGCTAGAATTGTTGGCTGCTTTGCTTAAAATTTTCTATTTCAACAATTTTGTCAGGTTATTCATGATAGGTTTGGCATTGTTGAGGGTCTTATGACTACTGTTCACTCCATCGCTGGTGAGTGCTTACATGGTTAGGTTGTTGCTTCGGGATATGATTTGTGATATCTTTTTCAATTTTCTCTCTTGTAAATCGTCACCCAGCCACTCAGAAAACTGTTGATGGGCCATCATGCAAGGATTGGAGGGGTGGAAGAGCTGCTTCCTTCAATATCATTCCAAGCAAAGACTGTCAAAGGTAGTCAGCAAATTATGTAAATGACGTTGTCCTTATATGTGATAATTGTTGCCTGTATTTGATTTGATATCAATATCATTTGAGATGCAGAGTGTCAATGTGGTACTGTATTTTGTTCTATTTTGTTCACTCTAAATGGGTATTTATTTCATATTCTTATGTTGTTGAGCTTTTTGATTAATTTGCATGTGTGTTTGCTTTCTTCTACTCTAACAGGCAGTCAGAAAAGTTCTGCCAGCACTGAATGGAAAGTTGACTGGAATGGCTTTCCGAGTTCCGACAGTGGATGTTTAGGTTGTGGATCTCCTTTGTGAGGCTTGAGAAAGGAGCTTCTTACCAAATCAAAGATGCGATCAAGTGAGTGTTTATAGTATTCCTTCAAACTAGTTGCATTGTTTTATGTATTAGACAATCAAACCGAGATACCTAGTAGATTTGTTTGATTGTATTTATTTCGAACAATAACACTTTAGTATGAAGTTTCTTTAACCAATTCTCGTTTAGTGGTTGGGTTTTACTTATGTTTTTTTATCTTTGATTTCGTTTCTTGGTTAATTTGTGGAGGAGTCAAGGGCAAACTCAAGGGATTATAGGGTACATCAAGATGACGTTGTCTCAACAGACTTTGTGGGTGACAAAGGTAGATTGTCCTCTTGTTCTTTCATTCCTAATGTTCTGGTGATTAGGTTTGTAGGCGACACTCGGTGGATGTGATCTCATGAAATTGTTATTGAATTTGTGTGTTTTATGTAGGTCATGCATCTTTGATGCCAAGGTCGGGATTGCTTTTGAATGAACATTTCGTGAAACTTATTGCTTGGTATGACAATGAATGGGGTTCTGAGTAATTTCAAGATTTCTATCTTACTCACACGTGCACGCATAATATTATGTTGTCTCTTGACACAAGCTTCTATGCTTTGCAGTTCACGTGTGGTTGACTTGATTGTGCACATGGCTTCTGTTCAAACTTGATGCTAATCTCATGAGATGATAGAGGGTGACTTTGTTTTGCTTGTGTTGTACTGGTTAGTGTTTTAGGTCCCTTGAGGTTTTGGTTTGGAATAAACTGCACAAGAGTCTTGTGTAGTCTTGTTTTGGATGTTTACTTATGGAGTCTTTGTGTTATCTTTGTTTCCCTTGTGTTCATAGGAAAAATAATCGAAAATTCTGTAATATATGAAAAGTTGGTATAATATATTTGAGGAGTGTTTATTATAATTAATTGTTATTTTCTTGTAAAAGCTTCATTTACTATAGTTTTAGGATATGGGTTGGGTTTGGAATGATATTAAATTTTTCATATTCAATGATAACAATTTTTTGTGAGCTTTGTGCCTTTCTGTATGCTCGACTAGAGGACCCCCAAAGGTTAAGCCTTCATATGGAATGTTAAGAAGGTTACAAGCTTATTGATGTATTCTATGCACATCTAAATTGTTTTTGTTTGGTTCTGATGTGTAATCCATACCATCATGTATTCGGTGGTGTGGTTTTAAGCATAGAAAGGATTGAGTTGGATTTTGTTCGATTTATTAGTTTACTTTTGCTGATAAAAAAAGCAGGGAAGAAGAGGGAGAGTTAATTCAGTTGTGGTCAAAATGTGGTTTTACATTGTGTGAATTGGTTAACAAATTCATTTTCACACCCACCGTACTCTTTATTTTCTTTTTCTGTTTGATTGATGTCCGTGAAGCTGGATGGTGCAAAGGGTTTATTTGGTATAACTTAGAAATATCATTCTGTCATTTTTTTTTTTAATAATTAGCTTTTTAAGTTATTTTTACTTAATTGCACAAAGCATTAGAACACAAACTTTTAAATAAATAAATAAAAATTACAAACAGTCTTTGTTGCACCAAATAGAGATTAACATTTTATCCAATAGAAATCAACATTTGTTTGCACGATCATAAAAACGGAAAATTATTTGATACTTTAGGATTGTTATGTGTCAGTGTCTTTAATTAATCACCAATTGTCATGCCTTCTGTTACTCTCCTCATTGATAGAAATCACTGAATTTCACTCTCTTCATCAATCACATTCAATTTAAGGCACCCCATAGTGACACTTGAAACACCAAATGACTTCTCTTGTGAAAACAAGATATTAAATGCAACGCTTTGAAAATTGAATCAAACTAGCCAACTAGGATTATTAAACAAGCCAAGTTATTGAGGCTCAACTTACATTTGACTTATTAAAACCCATTTAAGATCAATTTGTTATATAAACAAGTCAAAATTAAACATAACTTTAAACTTGTGAAATTTCAAACTAAATTTAAATAAGATACTACTAGACTCGGCAATTTTATATACATTATAAAAAATCAAATACTCAAACTCGACTCATAAAAAAATTCGTTAAACAACTCATACTTGACTCGATTTGGCTGGTCTGAAGTCCTATGGTCAGTTCAGCTTAGGTCCAGTCTCCGGACAATAAACGGTTTGATACCAAAAGCGGCTATTTCTTTTGTAAACATGGCTCAAACCGGAGGTTGGTTCATGAACCGTTCCCGGTTCAATGAGACCGAGCGGTTTACCCTCCCCCTATATTTTCGCGTTAGGGCTGTGATTTCTCACTCTCCCCTCTCTCTCTCTCTCTCTCTCTCGCGAAGCTCTCCGGCGTCCCCACACAGACTCCAGTCCGACCAGCCTGGATCCGGCACCGGCAACGGCAGATCCACAGCGTCCAAAGTCCAGACTTTCAGCTCCAAGCGCTCTCACTCGGCCACTCTCCTCCTCATCTACTCCTCTGCCTCTGCAAATAGTCTGAAGATTTTTAGGTAATCCTTCTCTCTCTCTCTCTCTCAAAGATATTCTTTCTTCAATGGTGTTGAATCTCATTGCAATCGATCGCTACTAGTGTGTGCGTTTATATATGAAATGAATTATAATGGCCTCCACATATTCGATGAATTGTCTCAAAGGTATACGTGTATTTGAACATCATCAATTGATGTATTGATGAATGTTGTGTGTTTGTCAACGTCTGGTTTTGGTGTGCATACTGTATGGAAAAAAAAAAAAAAAATCTTGGGAAATTCTTCAGCGCTGCTTAGTTTGGCTGTTGAAGAGTTTAAGAAACAAACAGGAATTGAAAATTTTCGATCGTAGGCTTTAGTATTTTGGGCTTAGAAAAACCAAAACCTTACGCAATTAGGCCTAATAATGTAGGCGCTGTTTATTTGGGCGGAAAACATTTTTCGCGCTTTCTGGAGTTTGGTATAAAAGAAAACGAGTCAATGAAAACAAACCCATTTAGGTAAAAAATGTTTTCCACTTAGCAGGTGAAAAATGTTTTCCAGATTAAAGTCTTATCAATACCACCACACTACCGCCATCCCATCACAACTGCCACTGCCACTATCTTGCCACCACTACCACATCCCCCCCACCACCACTAATTCTACCATTAGTGCATTAGTTTGCAATCAAACATAGGAAATCGTTCTCTCCAGAAGAATTTTTTGGAAACAGTTTTCCGTAAAAAAATGTTTTCGGTTGGAAAATATTTTCCACTAAAACAAATGACTTATTACTTCAGGAGTTTTTCTTGTTTAAGCAACATAAGTTGTATTATTACTCTAGCTATCATGCCAGGTGAAGGACTAGATAGGTTAATGTTGGTTTTCAGATTCTGTGTTAAAAGAATAAAGTAAGAGTTAATTACTAGAGTTAAGTCTTCATCTGTAATTCTATTCTGTAATACTTCCTTTGAGTTCGGAAAATGAAATAAAATGTTCGATACCTGATGTTTGTTTCTACTCGGTGGATGCAGGGGCACATAGCCACATACTCAAATACATTTTTCTTATTTAATCCCCCTTTATGATCTTTCGTGTCCGGAATCACATTAAAAGAAATGGCTTCTTAGTTGACTTGTTTGTATCTTGCACCTTTTCCCATGCCGCCTTTGGAAATTTGTCTTGCTTTCATTCTTCATTGTCGTTTCCTTACCCACTGGACTCTTCCTCCTTAAGGGAAACTCAAATTGACCGTCAAGAAGAGAGAAGTTCAGAGTTGACTAAATGTTCGGGCTTTGACATTCTCACAGCCAAAGTCCGTGCTGCAACTAGCGTAGATGAAATATTTCATTCACTCAGCCATGACCGTGTTTGCAATGCTGTACAGATTTCTCACAGAATTGTTGATAAATTACTCTATCGGTTCAAAGATGATTGGAAGTCTGCATTAGGTGTTTTTAAATGGGTATCATCACATCCTGGCTATAAGCCCCTACCAGAATCATATGATATGTTGGTGGACATACTGGGTAAAGCAAAACAAATAGATAAGATGAAGGAGTTGGTAGATGAAATGCGTCAAACCCATCTTGTGACGCTTAGCACTGTAGCTAAGGTTATGCGAAGGCTTGCTGGTGCAGGAGATTGGAAAGATGCTGTGAGGACATTCGATGACTTGGGAACTTTTGGGTTGGAGAAAAATACAGAATCTATGAACTTGTTGCTTGACACCCTTTGCAAAGAGAACAAAGTTGAGCAGGCCCGTGCAATCTTCTTGGAACTCAAATCACACATCCCACCAAATGCTCACACATTCAACATTTTCATTCATGGCTGGTGCAAAATCAATCGGGTTGATGAGGCTGTCTGGACAATCCAGGAGATGAAGGGACATGGTTGTCGCCCTTGTGTCATCAGCTACTCAACGATCATCCAGTCTTATTGTCATCAATCCAGCTTCCATAAGGTCTATGGACTCCTTGATGATATGCGAGTTCAAGGATGCCCAGCAAATGTTGTTACTTACACCACTATCATGTGTGCATTGGCAAAGTCGGAGGAGTTCGAGGAAGCCTTGCAAATACCCGAGAGAATGAAATCTGCGGGATGTATACCTGATACACTTTTTTACAATGCCTTGATTCATACACTGGGGAGAGCTAACCGATTACAAGAAGCTGCTTACGTTTTTGAAGTGGAAATGCCCAAACTTGGTGTCACACCAAATACATCTACCTACAATTCAATGATTACGATGTTTTGCCATCATGGTGAACACCTACAAGCCTTAAATGTTCTTAGGGAGATGGAAAATTCTCCATTTTGTAAACCCGATGCTCAGTCATACTACCCATTGCTCAAGTTGTGCTTTAAGACTGGGAAGACAGATAGTTGGTTGAGCGGCTTGTTGGATGACATGGTTAATAAACATCACATTAGTCTTGATATCTCAACTTACACACTTTTGATTCATGGGCTTTGTAGAGCTAACAAATGTGAATGGGCATACCTCCTATTCAAGGAAATGATAGATCAAGACATAACACCAAGATATCGGACATGTCGGTTGCTTTTGGATGAAATCAAGCAGAAGAATATGTATTATGCGGTTGAGATGATAGAAGCCTTCATAAAGCAAATGAAATCCAGTTGAGGTGATTGTATTAATATTTCTAACATTTCAAATGACAACTTCATGCTCTTTCATTCATACCATGATGATGAAGATCATTGAAAAAAAAAGAACAAATCTGAAATTTCATATGAAACACATTTAGGGTATCAAGAATTAAAGATTTAGAATAATTTTGAGTCTTTATGTCATTATAGTAGATTTTAGTAATTAAGGGTATAATGGTGATTCGAATAATTGTTGGACATGGGTTTTAGGGGTCACCTATGGGTTTTATTTTAGGTCAAGTTATTAAATGGGTTATTATATATGAGTTTTATTATGTATAAAATAATCTTAGTGGTCAAAATTTCAAGTTTCTTATTTTGGTATTGAAGTAGAATTAAAAGTCATTAAAATGTCCTATTATGATTGAAGTAGAATTGGAAGTTATAGTTGGTCTAGAATATTAATAGTTACTAAATATTTTTAGTTTCTAAATTTGAAAAATAGTCCTTATAGAATTAGGAGAGTTTTTACCGTATAAATATATGTGTAATGTCAATGATTCAATAGAAGAGTTAATATTATGAAAATTTGATATTGTATTTGTATGATTGACCTATCCCTTGTGAGGGTGAAGCACTTCTCTCTCTCTCTCTTCTTCTTCTATCCAGCAAGGTTACTGTTCACGTCATTGTTCACAGTGCTTAGAACAACCACCTAACTGTTCCTAAACACTTGTGTGTTTTCATTCTCAAAACCCTATCCTCTTATAAACCCTTAAATTCCTATTTTTTAAATACTTTTGTAGCCACAAAATTCTACCAAATCTAGCCCTATAAGGGTGTGTTTGATTCAAGGGATTAGGGGGAGATTATTTACTGTTCGGATTGCTTATCCAATAGAGGGGGATGTCCATCGTATGGTGCAATTTTAGTCCTGGGACATGAAGTCGCCGACTCCATATCCTCATATGAGGGACTAAACAATCCGGGAGGAGGGAGGGGGGGGATTATTTCTATAGGATTGGTATCTAATGCGATGATGTGAAATGTTCGTTTTACTCGCATACTATTACTTGGTAAACAATTGGAAAAGGGTAAAATAGTTGAACATTTATAAATTATTTTTTTAGTGTTGTTAATTTAAAATTATATATTAAATAAAAAATATAAATTACAAATTATAAATTAAATTAAATTAAAAATAATAAATTAAAAATTATGTCTTATAAATTAAATTTTTTTAGTGTTGTTAAAAAATTAAATTTAGATATTAAATAATTTTTTTTAGTGTTGTTAATTTAAAAATATATATTAAATAAAAAATATAAATTATAAATTATAAATTTAATTTAATTAAAAATTATGGCCTTATAAATTAAATTTTTTTAGTGTTGTTAAATAATAAATTATAAATTATAAATTATAGATTACAAGTTCAAAATTATATATTAAAAAATATATATAAATTGTAAATTACAATGGTTAAATAGTCTTTCGAACATTTATCCTTATCCAGTCCGTCTAACCAAACATTGAATTCACTAAAAATAGTCATTTCTAAACATTTAATCTCATGAGTTTGGAACATTTATCTTTATCCAGTCCGTCTAACCAAACATTGAATTCACTAAAAATAGTCATTTCTAAACATTTAATCTCATGAGAAAACAAACACGGGATACCCATTCAATCCAACCAAATAGTCTGGGGATTCCTAGTCCCAAGATTCTAATCCGATGGATTTTAATCCCCTATCCAGTCCGTCTATGGTTGCTACTGGCAATATACATAACCCGGGCTCACTACTAGGAAAGTAATCCCCACTCATCTTACATCACATGACTTACGGACCTTCTGCTTATATTTGTCACTAGCTGAATGTTTGAGGTTGAAGGAACACAAATCTTGAAGTAGAGTTTAGATCTAGAATATGTTGATTATAGACATGTTTTGATTATTAAGCAGCATTAATTCTCTTAAACAAAAAGCTCTTTTGTTCTAATTATAAAATATTTATCAGAGATCACTTGCATTGAAAACTATAAGTTTCATAATAGCTGCAATTCTTGGTAGCTTTGTTTACTACAGCAATGGAAATATGATTCAAAACTGACATTATATAACATGTGGGAAAGTACTTGTGAATTATTTTTGTCGAAGTTTTTCCTTTTGTTCTTAAATAAGTTTGAAAATATGAATTTGATGAATACATTTATCTTCACTGCCACTGGTACATAGCATCCTTTCTATTAAACCTTTCACTCTTGATGGATCCAGTGTGTGTAGAGAAGCAATATCTACACTTCTGCATTAGTATCAACTACAAAAACAAAATCCACAATACAACTGAAGAAGTTTCAATATTTTTATATCCTTCAATTTATATAGCCAACGATGTTGTTCCCATGCTCGCTGCTTTGGTAAATAAGTTATGGGTCATTTAACGATATGGAAAAATTCTATTGTCCCCATTTGTGGAGTTGTTTTAATAGTGAGGCATGGAAGCAGGTTGCTTGGGTTTGTCTTCCCATTCTATTGTCCCCATTTGTGGAGTCGTTTTTTTTATTTCTAGCGTATAACTGATCAATTAGAGGCACCTATGTTTTGGTACTTACAAATGGATGAGAATTTGCTGGTGATAATGATGAATTTTTGCACCCCTCAATTATTTTTCATTCCTCTGGATGTATGCCCCATCTAACATATATGTTATTTTACCTGCACTTTTGTGTTGATACTGATGAATGGATGAGAATGTGTTGATGATGATGATGAATGGCAGTGAGAATCGGCTGGGGTTGAGGTCATGTTCTATTGTGTAATCTTGAGCTTGTGTCAGAATCCCCCTAATATTTACATGGCATATTTAACTAGTTGCGTCAAATATCTAGTCACTAATCCGACCTGCGTATAAACATGTGAATGTAAATTTGAAACAGATAACACGATTAACACACATTGATCATGTTTAACGGATAATAAAGCCTTCAATCAAAGAATTCGATTAAATTAAGAAAAAAATTAGGATAAAAAGAACATATAAAAAATAGGAATGGACAAACAGTAATTGCTGTTTAACACAATATTATTAAATAGAGACTAATTTGAGACTAATTACGTGAGATTGAGACTAATTTGAGCTATTTACTTTCCGTGTTATTGGGTCATGTCACTGGTTCATATCGAGAACTAGTTATGAACCAGTCAATTCTAATTTTATGTCTAATTTGCTTGGTGTTGGTGTGTCGTATCGAAAATTGTATTTTTAGAAACTAGCCTGTTATCTAAATGTGAGTTTATTGTGCTCAAATATCAAGAAGGGAGCATTTCAGATTTTAGAGCTATCATGAAATTCCAAATGAGGATGGATTAGGATTCCCATGACATCATGTTGTCAAAAGCCATAGCAAGTCCCTCCACAAACTAGAGGGTTCCAAATAGTTTCTCACATATTTGAGTTAGATCTCATTGTTTTCATACATTTTGCATGAGATTCTTGCTTTTTCTGTCATTGAGTCTTTGGCATGTAGTGTATTTGTAGCTGTCAAAGTAGAAAAAGAGAATGAAAATAGATAGATAAGGGAGAGGAAAGGGGGGGAATCAAACCTCGTGATCCAATGGGTGTTTTGAAAACAACCATATAAAGCCAATTGTTTAGTCCCATACTCACCCACCTAGTTACTGGTAGCCCACGAGGCTCTGTGGCTTTTTTATCAGAAACCAACCCATGTGCTACATGGGTCTCTCCTCTTTTTTTTTTAAATGCCTTGCAAGTTAGAGTTTTTTTTTTTTTTTTAAATATTCTTAAAAAAAAATTATTTAGAGAATTAACCCACTTTTCAAATTATTTGGGAAACTAATCTGTTTTTAAAATCCCATTTTGAAAATGCGATTTTGAAATTGAAATTGCATCTTCAACATGTAATTTCACTATGTCATCATAAATTGTATTTTCAACCTGCAATTTCAAAGTAAAATTGTATGTTGAAAATGCAATTTCAATTTCAAAATCACATTTTTAAAATGCGATTTTAAAAAGTATAGTTTCCTAAATAGTTTAAAAAGTTAGTCAATTCTTTAAATAGTCTTTTTTTTAGAATATTTAAAAAAAAAAAAAAAAAATCTCTCTTGCAAGTTAGCTATGGAACATCTGCATAATTATCCTTTTATATATATATATATATATTAGCGGACTGCTAATAGTATTAGAATAATGATTAAAAAAAAATGTATATATAGTGTTTATTGCTCAAGTGATAAGGACTTATTTTGTCAAACCTATGATCTTGATTTCAAGTCTCATTTTTTTTTTTCTTTTTTTTTTTTTTTAACAAAAATATCAACTACAAGGGTATTTTGAAAAATTCAAAATATGAGACACAAATGTGTCAACACCACTAAGAGCGTCTCTAACGCTGCATCTTTTTTTTCATCAAATTTAAATTTGGTGAAAAGACTCTAGTTTTGGTGCTCCAACGTTGTCATCAAATCAGTATCAAATTGAGAATATTTTCAACTTTTCATCAAATTGGGGATGGCTAGAGCAAATCATCAAAATACTGTACATAATCGTTACAGATGCAAAGCAACAGTAGTACCGGACAACCGGTCAGATGTCTAGCCGGTTGTCCCCTCGGACGTCTACCTTCCTTGCAATTTACAGTAAAAATTTATACTGGCCGATTGACCAGCCAGATGTCCTTCTTGTCGTCCTCTCGGTCGACCGGTGATTTAATGAAATTTCATTGGAACGCTTAATATCAGATCAAATTTTTACTCAAACTTGACGGGAAAAAAAAAGAAAGTAAATTTGGAGATGCTCTAAGAGGGTGCCTCTATTTACACACCATCTTTCATCTTAAGGCGTACCACTACTCAATGCACACCTTTAGTAATTTGATAAATAAGAAATTTACTCAATATACACCGCAATCTTCCATCTTTACCCTTATTCGTACACCCCATCCACAATCTTCCATCTTTACCCTTACTCACTCATACACCCCATCCACAATCTTTAATCTTCCATATTCTACACCTCCACTTCAAAAACACACACAACGTTCCCCACAATTCTTTGTTTCATTGTCATCCTAGAGGTTTAGGAACTAGTCTAAACCGATCTCCATTCATGCTGAAGACGACTTCACTCCATTCTCCTTTGGTTCATGACCCTCTCTATGGATGCACAGTTCTGGAAAAACCCAAAAAAAAAAAAAATTTGTTATAAGTGTTCAGAAATACAGAGTTGAGCTAAGTTCAAAAGTTCAACTGTTGAAAACCGAACAAATGCTATAAGTTCGGAACTTATTAACCGAACATGTAGACTATGTTCAACACTAGAAAATCGAATAATTAGAACTTGTTCGGTTGTAGATAGTTGAACATGAGTACATTGTTCAAATTTGGATATCTGAACGAATATAAACGGTTTACCACTCAGAAAATACATGAAAACAAAAAAAAAAAAAAAATGAAAAACTAATATTTTCCTTGCTCCATTGTTTCAAACCAATATTGCCAAATACATCCATCATTCAGTCCAATCAAAATTTTCAATAATACGTATATTTTTTATTGTTTCTTTAAGGGTTTTTGTTTTTTGTTTTTGGGTTTTTAGGTTCTTGAGAGAGAAAATACGTAAGTAACGTTTCAGAAGAGAGGAGTGTATCAAATTTATTATTGTCCTTTATGATAATTTTACATAAGGTGTATATCATAGCCCTTTGTCCTTTGTGGTCATTTTATATTAGGTTAATATTGTAATAAAAAAATAAACTAATTAATGGTATGCCTTGAGATGAAAGGTGGTGTGTAAATAGAGGCACTCGCTCTAAGAGCCTTCACTTTATATATTAGAATAGATATTCACTCACATCTAAAGGTCTTCATTTGGTTTGAAAGTTTGCCTCTTTTACTTGGTTTGAACTTATATCTCGGGTGAGTGGGATAGTTCAAAAAGGCTTCAATTGGACATATGCCTAGGTGTTGAAGTCTAGCTTAGCTCAATCCTATGAAACATAGGCATTCTAAAAAGGAGAAATTACTCACAAGTCCCATATGGGAAAATGTTACTCCATCTAGTCCTGAGTGTTTTTTTATAAACCATTTAGTCTTTTTTTTACATCACAACAACATCATCAAAACAACATCAAACATCATCATCAAAACAACATCAAACCTCACAACATCATCATCAAAACAACATTAAGATTATTCATTTTTCTTCGTCCAAACATTAACCTAATTTTTTTCCTCTTTTTAAAATTTTTATAAAATAAAAATACGTTTCTTTCCGTGTTAATGTTTTCGATCTTCATCAGAAACTCCTCATCTGTCTCCCTCTCTCATCAATCGCATATACTTCACCATTCTTGAAAACAATCATACTTCACCATTCATAAAAATACTTCACCATTCACTATTCTAGATTGAAAATACCAGCAAAACAAAAGACACAACAAATCTAAACATCAGATTTGGTACAAATCGAACAACAACAACATCACGATAAGGCTAGAGTAACCCTGTGACGGCGCCACCCGTAACCGGAAAGACACCAACACAGATCTTGGAGATCAGTGAACAAAACCCAATAAGTTTCGATTTTTTCCTCATTTGTAGATTCATGGATGTAGATATATAAGTATAGAGAGATGTGTATGTGATTGAATTTGGGGGATCCTGGAGACATTGAAGAGTTTGAACCTGCAGAGGGAGAACATCACAGATCCGACATTCAAGAACATCACTGTGTTGAAGAACATCACAGATCCGATATTCGATCCGATTTGAGGGTAGAACATCACTGTGTTGATGATGTTTTGTTGATGTTGATCTGATTTGATGATGTTTTGTTGATGTTTGATGTTCGAAAATTACCCAAAACATCATCGAACATCAAATGGGTGCTTGAACACATTTTTTTGTTGATGTTTGATGTTCGAAAATTACCCAAAACATCATCGAACATCAAATGGGTTAACACCAAACATCAAACATATATCAACAACAGACATTAGATGATTTTTGTTCATGATATTCTGACGTTGATGTTCATGATGGTAAACATTAGATTATTGAAATCTGATGTTCATAATAGTAAATGAATCTGATGTTTCATTCTACAATTTCAAAAATTATTGAAATCTAATGAACATTAGATGTTTGAAATCTAATGTTTGAAACATTATTGTAATTTTTCACGGTGTTTTAAATCTGATGTTTGAAATCTGATTTCAAACATTGTAATTTTTCACGTTATTGTAATTTTTTATGTTTGAAATCTGATGTTTGATATCTAATTTTTCACGATGTTTGTTCATGATGTTCTGACGTTGATGTTCATGATGGTAAACATTAGATTATTGAAATATGATGTTCATGATGGTAAATGAATCTGATGTTTCATTCTATAATTTCAAACATTATTGAAATCTGATGAACATTAGATGTTTGAAATCTAATGTTTGAAATATTATTATAATTTTCAACGATATTTGCAATCTAATATTTGATGTTGGATGAATAATGTTTGATGCTTGAAAAGAAGGGAAATCTAAAAAATGCCTATAGTAAGCTTCTTAGGAAATAGGACCTATTAGTCCAACAAAAAACTTTCAGGACTAAATGGGTTAACATTTCCAAATTTGGGATTTATTGGTGCTTTGCCCTTCTAAAAATGGTGTCATACGAGTACTGGATACTTACCGAGTACAAGTACACATACCGGTACGACTGCACGCATACTGGGTACGCCAAATACATGTTGGGTATGGTAGATATGTTTGGGTACATCGTAGATACAACATGAGTACATCGTGGGTACGGATTGGATATGTTTTGAGTACAGCATAGTGATTTTTTTTTTTTTTTTTTTTTTTTTTTTTTTTTTTTACAGCTGGTAGAATTTGTTGCAATCTTTATTATTCTTCTTTCAATTTCGAAAATCATCAGGTAATTTGTTTCCAATACCCTTTACCTATGAATCATGGCTTTACTATCTTTTGTATCTTGTTTTAGACAATCAAAAAAGAAAAAGAAAGAATTATATTACTTTTTAAATAAGTTGTTCTCTTTTTAATTTTGATATTGAAATTTTAATTTGTATGTTGGATATTTAGCTATAAATTAAAAATAAATAAATAAATTTGACGTACCCTAGTCGTACCTGTACTCGTATTCATACCCTACTTTTTTAAGAATTTACTGTATCACCGTATCCATATCCGTATCTGTACCCACACCCATACTTCCTAGGCTCAACCCATTGGCTCGTGACACATGTTAGCCTACCAACCTGGCCCACTAGCTTGACAAAAAAAGTGAGCTTGAATCTTGACTTGTTGGGTTTAGTCCACTAGCCTCTCTAGGCCAAGCTCGTTAGGCAGAGCTTGGGTCTAAAGTTTTTGTCATAGGTTGGTCTGACAAAAAAATCTTATTCGGCGAGCTTCAGCACAATTTATTGGCTTGGTCCAGCCTGATGCCAACCCTTATATGCAAACATGGTCTTTTTTTTTTTTGTTGATAAATATGTGAGCTTTATTAGAAAAGCATCAAGCTTCTAAAGAAAAACTAAGATAAAAAATCTTCCACATAATCTACAAAAGCCAAAATATTTGGATCAACCAACCCTGTAACCCAATTATATAACACCATAAACAACCGTCTCTCCAACCAAGGAACTAAGTGTGACACTCCTTGGAAAACCTGCATATTGCGTTCCACCAAAGAAGCCACATTAAACAGTGAGAAGCTATCATCCAAGCTTTCCGACGCCTTCATCAAACCCTACTCCCAGCCCAACTTTGTAAAACTGCTGACACCGTACCTGGCTGTACCCAAACCATGCCAAAAGTCGCAACAAGAAGCATCTACAACCTAGAAGCATTTGGGCAGTGAATAAGCAAATGATCTATCAACTTGACATCTCCACAACACAGATAACACCAATTGACGATAATATGCCCACGTCGCCTTAAATTATCAATGGTCAGAACACGGCCTAAAGTTGTCGTCTAGACAAAGAAAGCTACCTTGGCGGGCGTGCTTAAGACCCACACACATTGCCAAGGGAAGAGATCTATAACTACAAGAACAAGCCCACGATAGAATAAAGGCACAGAAAATAGCCCTTTGGAACCCGGGCAAGTCCAAAACATCGAATCCTTCCCTACACTCCCACCTCACAACTCATATAAAAAACCCAACAGGTCCACTAACTGATCCATCTCTCAATCTTAGACAAAACGACGCAACCGGACATTCCAAACAATCTCCTGACCCTGGCCACTCCAAACATCTCCTACCATGACCTCACAATCTTCTGCAATCCCAAAAATCAACAGAAACATCTGGTCTAAAGGAATATCACCACACCACCTGTCACACCAGAAGTGCACTCTATCCCCTACTCCAACCTTCAACCGCACCCGTCGCCAAAACTCCTCACAACCCAACCAAATTCCTTTCCAAACACCCCGACCATAAGTCATCCCCACCCATCCTAAACACCACTCCTCTTTACCCAAACCATACTTCGCCACAACCACCTTCCTCCATAAATGCTCCCGCTCTCCCACGAAACGCCACAACCACTTACCTAACAAAGCCAAGTTAAACAAAACCAACCGCCTAATCCCTAAACCCCCTATCTCCTTTAGGACATACACCATATCCCAAGCCAGCAAATGGGAATGAGAAACCACCCTCTCAGCACCCCATAAAAAGTCTCGCTGTAACTTCTCAATCCTCTTGGACACTGCCACCGGAATCACATGAACAGATATAAATAAGTCAAGATACTCGACAAGACACTCTTGATCAAGGTAAGTCTCCCTCATTTTGATAGGTATTGTCGCTTCCAGCCAGCTAACCTCTGTTGCACCTGTTCTACCACTCCATCCTATACCCCTCAAGCCTTGAAGGAAGCTCCCAACGGAAGACCTAGATACAACACTAGCATCGAAACCACTTTACACCGCAAAATGGTCACCAAAACAGGCAACCGAGCCACCTCCCCAATGGGGATCAATTCAGACTTAGAAAGATTAACCCGCAAACCTGACACAGCCTCAAAACACAACAACACACACCTAAAATGTCCAATATGGTCTATATCCGTATCACAAAATATAAGAGCATCATCTGCATAGAAAATATGTGAAACAAGCATTAAAACAGGGCCCGAACCCACTTCAAATCCCTGCAGCAAACCTCCATGAGCAGCCCTGGACAACAAACGTCCCAAAGCCTCCATAACCAGAATAAATAACATGGAGGACAAAGGATCTCCTTGTCGCAAACCGCGATAAATAGAAAAAAATCCTGCTAGAGATCCATAGACCAAAACAAACATCCGCATAGTGGAAATGCAATAATGAATCCATCGTCTCCAAGTAGCCCCAAAACCCATCATGTCCAACATATACAGCAAGAAACCCTAGTTAAAATTGTCATAGGCCTTCTTAATATCTAATTTGCCAATGACCCCCTCATTCCCTTCCCTCAACCTCGAATCCACACACTCATTAGCGACCAATACCGCATCCAAGATTTGTCTACCACCTACAAAAGCATTCTGAGACTCTGAAACCACCACCTCCAACGCCCCTCGAAATCGATTTGCTAGCACCTTTGCTAGCAACTTATATATACTCCCCAAAAGACTGACAGGTCGAAAGTCCTGAATATTCTCTACCCCACCCTTTTTTGGGATCAGCAGGATAAAAGTGGCATTCAAACTCCTCTCAAATTGTCCCGTCCGATGGAACTACGCAAACATAGCCATAACATCCTCTTTGACCACCCCCCAATAATGATAGAAAAAAGATATGGAGAAACTATCTGGCCCAAGCGCCTTATCTCCAAGCATACTCCGCAACGCTACAAACACCTCTTCTTCCGTGAACGCCCTCTCCAACACAAAACAATCCTCCTCAGAGATAGCATCAAACACAACCCCATCCAATCGCGACCGCCAAACATCCTCATCCAACCGAAAAAGATGCTCATAGAAGCCTACTATAGCCCTCTTGATCTTCTATGACGAGGAAGACTCCATTCCATTGACCTGTATCTTCCTCATCCGATTCACCCGGCGATGAGCATTAGCCATATGATGAAAGAATCTCATGTTTTGATCTCCGTCTTTCAGCCACAAGCATCTAGATTTTTGGCGATAACTAATCTCCTCCATACGAGCCACCTGCTTGAAGTCCCGACAAACCATATCCTCTCCAGACAAGAGGCCCACTTCCTTTTTTTCATCCAGCCCTTGAATAACTGCTAAAGCGTTAGCTTTCTGAGTCTCGAGTCGTCCAAACACCTCCTTGTTCCACTGCTTCAAATTAGGAATGGCAACGGGGCGGAGCGGAGCGGGGTTAGGGATCACTCTCCCCGTCCCCGATCCTCGATCCCCGATGATGAAAATTCTCCTAGCCCTGATCCTCGACGGAGAACCTACCACCCTCCCTGCCCCCTCCCCCTAACGGGGATCGGTTTTCCCGACCCCAAAAATCCCCGGCCAAAAAAAAAAAGGAAGCAAAACAGTAGCTCTCATCATCATCAACATCAACATCAACAACAAAAAAATATATATATATCTATATCTATATCTATATATATATATATATATATCAGATCGAAAGAGAGAGAGAGTGTGGTGGTGGTGTTGCTAATGGTGGTACGATCAACGGCTGCCGGTGGTGCTCAAAAATGTTCACCGTGGCTCAGATTTAGAAGGAGCTCTCCGTCGCCGATCTATCTCTAGACTTCTCCGTGGCTTAAATCTAGAAGGTGAGAGAGTTGAGAATGTTTCTCCATGGCTTAAATCTAGAAGGTGAAAGAGTTGAGGATGCTTTTTGACTAAAGGGAGAAGAAAGAGAATTCATCTCTCTCACAGAGAGTAAAGGGAGAAGAAAGAGAGAGAGAGAAAGTTGAGAATGCTTTTTGACTAGGTCCTTGAGAACCTGCGTACCTAAACATATATATATATAATATAATATAAAATAATATATAAACATAATATATATATATATATATATAATATATAAACATATATATATATATATATATATAATATAATATAAAATATCCTAAACATATATATATAGGACGTTCGGGCTGGGTCTAGGAAAGCTATCACCATCCCTGGCCCAAAAATTATCGGGGATTAAATTTTTAATACCATCCCCGGCCCTATGGGGATAATTTCAGGGAAAACCCGTTCTAATCGGGGTCGGGGGATCGGGTCCCCGTCGGGCCGGGTTTAAATTGCCATCCCTACTTCAAATTAGACTTCAGGAGCTTAAACTTCTAAGCAAGGCGGGAACTGTGATCTCCAAGCACCATATAACTGTCCCACTACCCTCGAACTGTCTCGCCAAACCCTTTCGCCTAAAGCCATATATTCTCAAATCGAAACGGCGTCGAACTACTCATAATCCCCCCACTATCCAATAAAACTGGCCAATGATCATAAACAAGCTGATGCATCATCGATTGTGACACCTGTGAGAAATGCTTCTCCCAATCTCCAGTAACCAGGAATCTATTTATACGGGACATCACCCTTCCCCTAGACCAAGTAAAACCACCCCCCAGTAACGGTAAATCCACCAAACCCAACTCATCAACAAATGAAGAGAAAGCCTGAATGGAGCCTGAAACTGATGTCCCCTTCTTCTTCTCTACCATATAGTGCACTACATTAAAATCACCTCCCACACACCAAGAAACTCCCCATCGAAAAGCTACACAATGTAACTCCTCCCAAAAGTTGGCCCGATCCACCCCTCTCACGAGCCCATATACCCCAGTGAAGGCCCAATGATAATCATTCGAAATATTACGAAACAAACAAGATATCGAATAAGCCCCCATTTCCTCAACCTCATTTTCCATCACCCGTCGATCCCAACATAGAAGAACACCCCCTGCAACCCCCATTGCTGGCAAGACAGTCCAATCCACGAAATGACCCCTTTCTCCCTATCATTCAAACCACGTACATTCCAGGATAAGATTTTTAACCGCATGGCAACAACAATTGTTCACTACGACCCTTTCTAATACCACGATTGCCCTTTTCTTTGTGCCGATCATAATTTATTGAACACTCCTATTTACACAACTCCCTAGAATTCTTCGTGTTTTGACCTCCTGATGGCATCTCCTCCTGCAATGGAGCACCTCCTCTCCAAGATTCTTCTATAACTGAGGATAATTTTAGAGCCTCAACTTCATGACCCTCAAAAGAAACACCCAAGAACTGACTAACCTCATGGATGCGAGATAACACCCAGGCCGAGACCTCTTCAGGCTGCGGAGGAACAGCTTCCTGAAAATCCACCCCGGTCACAGAGTCAGCAAATTCCTCACCTACATACACTACCTCTGTCTCATAAATCACTATCTCTGGCCAAACCACCAAAGCTAACTTCTCTGTCGAACAGACCAAACGACTATCCAACGCCTCTACCACAGTCCCCTACTGTCGACCATCTGACGCCTCCTGAAGGGGCACACCCTCTGTCGGTGATCCAGTTCGTGGCAAACTCCCCAAAACAACAGTACAGTCAGCCTGTCGAAGATCCAGCGAAGAGCACCCTACACATCTTGCCAGTTTTCGCGTTGCCGACATGGATCATACCCCACAGTAAACCAACTGTCGAAGCCCAAACCTATTATGCTGCATCTTCGACACGAAAAGAGCCAATAAGCTAATCGGGTTCGGGTTAAAATGACTAGACCCACTGTACTCCTAGATCCATCAACCTGGCCTTACTGGCCCAAAACATTAAGCTCATTGTTCACCATACTGCCTTCTTTTATAGCCCAATAATGTTAAACCATAGTGTGGCCCACAACAGGTTGTATCAAAGGATTACCCAAAACATCAAGCCCACTGGGCACCACTAAACTACCCTTTTTTATAGCTCAACAGTGTTTACCCATATCTTGGCCTACATTTTGGCCCATAACAATTTGGGTCGATGGTTGGCCCAAAGAACCAGTACTTCCCTGATTGGGCCTCTTTCGGGTTGGGTTGGCCCGTTTACCCTTACCTCTAAATTCATGCCCAAATCTGTAAAGATAATCACTAAACCCCAAATGGCGTACTGTATCTCTCTGAGGACGCCTAGATCTGGAGATTCCAAACCAAAACCGTTGCCCACACACAACTCTACCGACAACGCCACACACTCCACTGACGGCTTGACCTCCACCCACACAAGAAAGAGTGAACTGCCACGATCTCCACCGAACCAAAATGTATGGCGGTGTCGATTCAGAGCTTCGTACTCTCAACCGAATACAACCTAGATCAGCCATTGACTCGTCTGCCGTTACAAAACCACCACACCGGTCGCCGATGTCATGGTACACCGTTTCACTGCGAAGATATACAGGAAGGCCCATCATACGAAGCCAAATACTCTTCTCCGGAGCTGGCGCTTGACTGGAAACACAAAGAGCCAAAGGCAACCACCACTCCAAGTTCAGATCGCTCCTCTCAACGGTCCACCGCCGCTTCATCAGAGTCTTTGCCTCACCCTTAGTGGAGAGCACAAACAAGAAAGCCTGGTTCCCTAACAAATGTACCTCCACCTTGTCTGAAGACTGCCACCACCGATTAACCCATGCACGCATAGCCCCCAAACCCACTCCTTCCTCTACTGTACCCACCAAAGATCTGTCCAGTAACCTGAACCATACCACTTCGGTACAAGGTGTCGCGAAGTCCTCATCAGAAATGACCTTACCAAGGGAAGCTTCTAACGGTACCTCATGTACCATCGCTATCTTGCCCTGAAAACCAGCAGACCGTTTCACCCATCTATTCCCCATTTTGAAACCCTTCAGAACTAAGGCCAATCCCTTCCAACCATTTCCATAAACTGACATAGGAATGAAGACTTGCTCCCTACGGTCCCCCACAGTCACCACCAGTTGGACAGAAGACCCTTTTCCAACCTCCCCACGAACCTACACTGCTAAACTTCGTCTACCTCCACTAAGGCGACCCAGAAACCGCAGATGATCTAGTTCTTGCGAGGCCAACCTTAGTTTCGTCACAATCCAGCATATTTCAAAGCCAACCAAAACAACAGCCCGGCGAAGCCCCTATCCTCTCTCCACAATTGACAGACTACGACGACCAATGGAATCCACCGATGACTCCTCTAACTTGAACGTACGACCACCGAAAAAGAGGATCCGCTGGCACAAGCCAATCTCTTTTACTGCACAGAGCATCCTCAATTTTTGATCATAGGAGTATATGGAAAATTTCTCAATTCCGGAATCCAAACAGACTTTTCATCTTTTGGCAGCAATCAATCAGCCTCCACCCCTTTTCCTCTATTGCAAACATGGTCTATTACTTAGCTTTTCAGGAACAATGTAAAACGGATCAAGTTATTTGAGTTCAACTTGTATTCTTTTTGTTGTATAAACAAGTTAAGTTTAAAAATTTAGTTAATTTTTTGAACTTAGCTCGATAAGCTTCTATGTTTATAAAAACCAAGTTACTCATGTCTATCTCATTAAAAATTAATTTGAGATCTGTTTAAAATTAAATAAATTAAACTTGAATACATTTTGAAACTCATTAAAATTTCAAGTTAAACTTGAATAACCTTTAAATCAACTCTTTTTAGTAAGATTTATTACAAAGAGTAGCATTGTTGATATTTTAATTTGTGTTGGTTTCTCAGTTCTTTCTAATCAGTTTAAAAATATATAATAAAAATAAATAAATAAATAAATAAATAAAAATAGTGCCAGTTTTGATGGAAAATACAAGTATTTGGCTATTTTCTGAGGAGAGATTAGGATTGTCCATTGGCTATTTTCTAATGGTTTTGATTTATTTTATTTTTCCCATTTAAACTTAACAAACCATGAAAGAAAAAAAATATGAAAACAAATAAATAAATTAAACTAGTCCAGTTGGTCACAATCATTACATTTCACTAAAAAAAATCAAATGTTAAATTTTATTTACAAACAAAACCATCCAAATTACTATCCCGGATGTACTCAAAATAAAATTATAAAAATTATAAAATTTTAAATATATATATATATATATATCAACTTCTAATATAGATTACAACTAATATAGATAGTGTGGAGTGACCGTGGTAAACAAGGAAGATACACATTTCAGTATATAATAAATGAAATCATTATTTATTTTTATTTTTTTTATTCATATAATTAATAACAAAAATAAACTTAAAAAGTTAAAAAATCAAAAAATTACTGAAAAAAATTAAAAAGTTTATACTATTCAATGGTAGCTTGTGAGGAAGCCACTAGGGCAAAATTATTATTTTGTCCTTTAAATCAACTATCTAAAAATCAAAAAGTCAAAAGAGTAATATTGTCATTTTAATTTTGCTACAATATTTTATTACACATCTTTTCGTAAAAAGTCAAAAAATTATCTCAAATATACATCTTTTTTTTCTCTACTTTTTTAACCAAAAAATAAAAAAGTATACTTATATAGCACATTCCGAACAACTACTAAATGTTATGTAAATTAAAATCTTGTGTTTGGTTGGGAGATTTGAGGAGGAATTTGGAAAGAAAAAAAGAAAATGTGTGTGAAACTAGGTGAAATATAGACATGTTTTATTTACATTTCACCTACCTTTTCTATTTTCCTTTCTAGATTCCTTTTCAAATCTCCTAACCAAGAACAACATAAAAGGTAGCCCAATGTGATAATGTCAAAACTATTAAAGTAGTTGTATTTTTTTCGAACTTCACCCGAAGATAAAACACGCTTATGACTTGAGATTAATTACAGAAGTTCTACAAATCCATAAACAAAACTAGAAAATTATCCAAAATTTATAAGCTAATGTCAAGATTCGTTCATGGAAAAGCCCACAGCAACAAAATTACATGTGCTCCCTAAATTTGAATTTATTATAAGTTTCTAGTTTTGATTGATTATGACTTGGAATATAGTGGGTAAAAGAGACATCGATTTTTCCTTTTTTTTCCCGAAGGAATATGGAAATCCAAAATTAAAAATACGACACCAAAATGTACAATTTGGATTTGGATTTGGATTTGGATTTGGATTTGGATTGAACACTGCCGATAATTATATAGAAGAGCCGGCAATCTTTGTTGATAATTGCATTACGCACTTTGTATCTAAGTTTAACACACACACCCACACAAAAAATAATAATAATTAAATTAAATTCATGGCCAGCAACCACTAAAATTTATGAGTCAATATATTTATTTGGATCTCGTGATGGGGGACGGAAACTCAACAGTACTATTTAATTAAGATTACCAATTAGAGAAAAGTTACGAAATGTAATTTTAATGTCCTTAATGTACAACCCATGCATTCAGTAGTAGCTCAAGATTTTTTGAAACTTTAGACTATATATATTAAAATAAGGTTTTATCTTATTGTGGCTATAAAAAATTGGAGCCTTCAACAATAAAAAATAAAAAATAAATAAAATTGGTAGGTTCTAGGCTACAAGCTAAATAACCTAATAATTGAGTCACCTCTGAACCCATAAAATTAAATCTGGATCCTCTGCAGTGCATTGCATAAACCTTGCTTCTCCTTTTGCCCCAAAATGATGCTGTTTTTATATTGAAGCATTATGGAGGGTATTACAGACCATGCACTGCATATGATTTTGATTCTATAACACCAGCTTTTGGCTTGATTCATATGGTCATATATATATATATATATATGTGCTTTTATGAAGGACAGAGAGACAGTGTGGGGGCAAATTGCTATGGGGATCCAATGGTTGCATGTCCCTAACTAGTTGTCCACATTAAATAATGTATCTTACTACCCATTTTTAGATACACCACTATTAGTGATTTCACGTCACCACCCCCCACCTAAACAAATCATATGTGTTGAAACAACGGACCCAAAAAATAAAGAAAAGATAAAGAAAAAAGAAACTCAAAGAGGTACTTTGAAATGATTGTATATTGCAAAATGATATTGGTATCATATACGCTATGGTCATTAGCTAGCTACTCACAAGCTTTCAAGTTGGTTCACCAATGGGATCAGAATTTTTTGCAATACATCTCTTTGTGATAATTTCACTGTAATAATTTTGCAACTTATGTTTACCTTGAACCATTGAATTATCTATCTTTTTAGCGTGTCTTGTTGTCATAAAAAGTATAATAAAATCGTAATAAGAAAATCATAATTGGAAACCAAACTCTCACCAAATATTGTCTAAACATCAAACGTGGTACTTATTACATTGAAATTGAATAGATGAAAATTGTACAGACAAAATATCTGTGCAGAGAAAAATATCGATAAAAAATATATGACATCATTTCAATTTAAGTATAAATTTCATCTTATAAAAGTTGAATATAAATAGCATATTGTTTTTTTAAAGAAATTTTTGTAGGTGAATTCTGAGGTTGTGGTTTATTATTTCAAGCTACACACATTTCGTCCATCAGTGGTAATGTTTTTTACATTCCAACTCTTGAAAATACCCTAAGTTGGGGTCAATTACTTGCAATAATTTCATTATATTAACTTTTTAGTCCTACTAGTGCACAAGTTACTTCTTTCCATTGAATCCAAAAACAAAAAGAAGAAAAGAAAAAAAAAAAAACAGTTGGGGTCAATTACTTGCAATAATTTCATTATATTCACTTTTTAGTCCTACTAGTGCACAACTTACTCTTTTTTTTTTTTTTTTTTGAACAAGAGTGCACAACTTACTTCTTTCTATTGAATCCAAAAACAAAAAGAAGAAAAGAAAAAAAAGAACACTTCTCTCTCTCTCTCTCTCTCTCTCTCTCTCTCTCTCTCTCCTTTTTGTCATAAGTCAGTGGAATTGAGTCAATAATAGAACATAATTGCCATGTGCCTAGTGGTTACGAAAGAGCATGGAAACTAAAGGAAATCAGATAAGAAATGATAAAATGCCAGCCCATTGCATTTATAAGAAAAGAAATGCTACACAAAGGGAAGAAGGGGCTAATCATCATCCCACAATAATAATAGAGTCGTGCTAGGGAGCTCGAATTTGAGCTCTCCGAATCCCCCTAATTCTCAAAAACGGCGTCGTTTTTGTGTTTGTTTTTTTTTTTTTTTTTTTTTTCAGAAGAAGAAACGAAGAAGAAGACGAAGGAGAGAAGAAGAAGAGAAGGAGAAGAAGAAGAAATTTGGTGGAGGGCCATCAACTGAGGGTGGAGGCGGAATGAGGCATGACAGTGGCCGATTCTTCTTGACGATCGGCCTTCGACGGAGAGCTACGATCGGCTGACGATCGGCCGAGCTGCGACAGCCGAGCTACGACGGCCGAGCTGATCTTCTCTCCCTCTTTCTTTTTCTTTTTTCCACTTTCCTCTCCTCTCTCTTTCTCCCTCTCTCTCTCTTGCCTTCCCCCTCTTCCATTTTTGGGGGATTCCGGGGGGGGGGGAATTCGCGCTCCCAAGCTTTACTCATAATAATAATAATAATAATAATAATAATAAATGTGTTGGCGAATATGCATAATTCACATATAAATTTTTTATTGTAAAAATAAATAAATAATTTTTTTTTTTTTTGGGATAACAAAAAAATCTAGTCATAAATTGATAACTAATAAATTCGGACAAAATCAAGAATTCTTTTAGAAAAAGTGGATTTCTTAATTTTATTTACCATTAAAACTAATAATACTTACTACACGACTCCATTTATTACTAGATCAAACCCTCTAAGATAATTTTTTTTTTTTTTTAATTATTGAAACTGATTACACTTATCACTCAATAAGACCAAGATTCATGGACTTAGATAACTTATGTATGCGTGTATATTTGAAAAGGAAAAAAAAAAATGTCATTAAGTTTATAGGTGCATACAAAGTCTCAATTCACTAAGTCACGGTTTGACATTAACTTTTTTAAGTTGACTTTTTTGAGTTTAGATTTTTTTAGCTTAGGTCTAAAAAGTTCATTTGATTTGACTTTTGTGAAAAAAAAGTGAAATGATTATGATTTGAATGTAATGTTTTGTCTTATTGACTAATTTAACTTATTTTATCTTTTGTATTTTTTTAGTCCAACTAAATTAGCCAACGAAAGCTAATAAATTGGATGATATTCCCTTGAAACTTTGCATGTGGGTTGTGAATTTCTTTAATTAACTCTCTATGACCCAAACTTTACTAGACTAGATTAGAAGCAATAGTCTTCAAGTCTTGGAAACCTAGAGTTTGGTTTATAATTTAATTCAGCAACCCCCAAATGATACAATGTGGAAATATTAAATCCTTCATACCCATTTTTTATTTGAAAAATATTTGGGAGTACTAATTAGTGTTCTCACTAATTAGGTGGCAGTGGGTCCCGCCAGTAATGATGTGATGTTTTGATTTTGAAGTTGTATTTTTTTTTTTTTTACTTTTTTAATGCATTAGTGCTATTAGTGGTGGTGTTTTTAATGAGATGAATCATTGTTATTTTTATTTTTATTTTTTATTTATAGGACGAGAATAAGAGAAGAGGATTTCGAGAATTAAACTCGAGTCTTGAGCTTGGTTGATCCAAGGATTTTTTTGCTTTTCTTCATTATACCAATGACCCTTGGTTTCATACAAAAATATGAGTGAGTAATTTCTTTTCAGTGGTATTACATGGATTAATTGATATATCAATTAGTGTATCAATATATGTTATTTTAAAATTATAATCTCACTCATTATACAAATTATAAATATTCAAAATCTCTAAAATTATGCTACATCATCTATTAGTATACCAATTGGTATATCAATTATTGCATATAGTATTATTTATTTCTTTAAACTGTGTTTGATTGGGAATTTGAGAAGGGATTTAGAAAGAAAAATAAAAAATATAAGTGAAATGTGAATAAAATATACTTACGTTTCACATAATTTCACAAACATTTTCCTTTTTGCTTTTCGAAATCATTTCTCAAATCTCTCAACCAAATACTACATTAATTTATTTTTTTTTTTTAAAAACATAGGAAACATTATATTAATAAAAGACAATAACAGTATAGAATCAAGATCTCAACGGGCTATTCCAACTAAAAAACAAAAGTAAAATTCAAAAAAAATCACCAATCTATTTAAAGATATGATCTAAAAAATAAGATCTGTTTAAAAGTTCGCTATCCCCATTAACATCGTTCCCGTCTGCTGCCCAATTACACTCGTTCAATTTATCTTCAAACTTGTCTCCTCACATCTTGTTAACTATGATTTTTTTTTTTTTTTTAAACTGTTCTTGTCAACTATGACTGTAGGACAAAAATTTAACAGGTGTAAATAGAATGAGTGATACTATAAACAAATACTAACACTCCGTTTGGCAAGTTGGTTTTGAAGTTTTTTGGGTTAAAATAATCACAAAAAATAAAATAAATTTTTTAATTTAATAAGACAAAATATCACATTTAACCCATAATTATTATATTCTTTCTCTTACAAAAAAATTAAAAAGCCAAAAATCAATCCCAAATCAAGCTTTTTAGCCCCAGACTAAAATGGCCAAGAAAACCAAAAAACTAAAATGCCAACTCATTTCCCAAACGGAGGCTAATTAATATATTAACTGACGTACCAACTAAAACATGCGACAGTCATATAGATTTTATCATTTAACATAAGTCTTACTTGATATTATATCTAGTTGATGAATTAATTAGTACACTAATTGATATTTAATGATCAAACAACATAAATTTAGATCTCATTTGACAAGTGCTTATTTTAATTTAAAAGTCAAAAAGTTATTAAAAAAATTAAAAAATCTATAACTTATATCAAAAAGTCAAATATTTTCTTTTCTTTCTTATTTTTGTACATCTTTTCGTAAAAAATAAAAAAATATTTCAAACATACTAATTTTTTTATCTCATATTTTAATAAAAAAATTAAAAAATTACTAAAATAATTTATTCTCAAACGAAGATTTAGTGTACTTAACATTTGTACACTCAACATGAAATCTAATTTCGCCCTTCTGTTTTTCATTGTAATAATCAATTATTATACTTCTTAACAAGTTACATCACGTTCAAATAATTAACAAAATATAGACATGTGACAACTATAATCGTCATATTATTATTTGTTTTAATTTAGATTTCATTTAGAAATTTTGATTTTAAATAAAAAAATTCACTATAAGTTATCACATCAATTTTTTTTTTATTTTTTGTAATTTTTTTTATATAAAAATTAATTCAAATAATCAATTCCTAAATAATCCCTTATTAACAAAAAATCAATTAAATCACATTTTAACACCATCTCTAATCCTTCATTTTTGTTTCATCAAATTTAAATTTGATGAAAAATTATACAAAATTAATGCTTTAACGCATCATCTTTGTTTCATCAAATTGAAGATATCTCAAATTTTTTATCAAATTGAGGATGCTGAAACTTTTTACTAAATTACTGTAGAGAGCCATCAATTTTTGAGTACTGGATGATCGGTCGAATATCTCCCAGTTTTCTCCTGATTGACCATCTCCTTACAAAATTATTTAAAAAGTTTATACTAACCGATCGGCCTACAAGTCGTCCCCCCCCCCAATCGTCTAGTGGTTTGATAAAATTTCAAATCACTCCGTTGGCATGGACGATATCAGATCAAGTTTTTTTTATCAAATTTAATAAAAATTTGAGTAAAACGTTAAAGATCCCCTAACTTGATCGAAAAGGCAATATTTAGGTTCATAATGAGATTTTATGTAAACAAATATATGTAATTTACCCACTAAAGTTTATCAATCTTTCAGCTGATAGCTTCTCTCTTTCCCAGGGATTCGTGTGTGGGAAACTGAAACAATTGAGTTCATTAAAGCTTCTTCAGACAACCGAAAAAAGTGCTTACTCATCATCAGTCCATCTCTGCCTCTCTTCGTTGGTCTGTCACGGATGAAGGAATCTTAGGTAACTTTCTTAGATTTTATTTTCTTTCCTAATTTTTCTCTCCACCATAAATAAATAAATAAACCCACAAAAAATCCAGAAAAACAAGTGGTCCTTTTCGTTTTTGTTATCATCTCCAAAATACAGTTATTATCATCTCTAGCCTCTTTCCCTCTGTCTTTTCCCTCCTTTTCCACTTGTTCATGGCTTAATCTCTTCTGGGTTTTCTTCATCTTCCCATTTCCATCTCTCTCTCTCTCTCTCTCTCTCTCTCTCTCTCTCTCTCTGTTTCATTGTTTTGTTTCACTCTTAAAATACCCTTTTTGTGAAATACTCTGAATCTCACACCATGATCCTTTCAGTTTCCTAATTCCATTTTTTAGATCTCTTTTTGGATTATCCAAACTTTCCCATCTAAAACAACTCTAAAGTAAAGTGTGCTTCTTTAAATAATCCCAAACTTGGTTTCTGTTCTATTTTCAATCTTTGGTTACATTCCTGTCAAAAAGTTAAATCTCATTCCTCAAACCAGTCAACTCTATCCGATTCTTGTTTCTTTTATGAATCTTGAAAAAGTAAGGTGAGTGTTTCTTTTAGAGAAATCACAAACTGGGTTTTGTTCTATTTTCAATCATTGCTCAAATCACTCAACTCCGCCCAATTTTAGTTTCTTTTATGAATCTTGAAAAAGTAAAGTGAATGTTTCTTTAAAAAAAAAAATTCCCAAACTGGGTTTTGTTCTATATTCAATCTTTGATTATATCACTCTCAAAAAAGTTGAATCTCATTGCTCAAATCACTCAAACTGTATCCAATTTTGTTTCTTTATTGAATCTTGAAAAGTAAAGTGAGTGTTTCTTTTAACAATCCCAAACTGGGTTTTGTTCTATTTTGAATCTTTAATTACATTCTTGTTGAAAAAGTTGAATCTGATAGCTCAAACTCACTCAAATTGAATCCAATTCTTGCTTTTTCTTTAGGGTTTTTTAAGGCTTAATCAATGCAGCCATCCACATACTTCCCTCTACGGTGGGAGAGCACCGGAGACCAGTGGTGGTACGCATCTCCTATCGATTTCGCAGCCGCCAACGGCCACTACGATCTAGTGAGAGAACTCCTCCACCTAGACTCCAACCTCCTCATCAAACTCACCTCCCTCCGCCGCATCCGCCGCCTCGAAATCGTCTGGGACGACGAAACCCACCTCAATTCCGCCGCCAAATGCCGCTCCACAGTGGCCCAAAACCTGCTCTCCGATTGTGAATCCAAGAGAGGAAACTCTCTGATCAGAGCAGGCTACGGCGGCTGGCTCCTCTACACCGCCGCAGCCGCCGGAGATGTGGGTTTTGTGAGAGAATTGCTTGAGAGAGACCCATTGCTTGTGTTTGGGGAAGGAGAGTATGGTGTTACTGATATACTTTACGCAGCGGCGAGGAGTAAGAATTCGGGGGTTTTTAGGATGCTTCTTGACTTGGCTGTTGCTCAGAGGTGTTTGTATGGTGGTGATGGGGTGGAGGAGGAGGGGGAGGGGCGGCTGCCAGAGGAGGTGTCCGCGGTTTTTAGGTGGGAGATGATGAATAGGGCGGTTCATGCGGCGGCGAGGGGAGGGAATGTGGAGGTTTTGAGAGAGGTTTTGGGGGATTGTGAGGATGTTTTGGTTTATAGAGATGCTCAGGGATCTACTGTTTTGCACTCTGCCTCTGGGAGAGGCCAGGTTGAGGTAAGTATGTATTGCTCTATACATTTTAATATCAGTTCTCTGCTCTACTTTAGTCTTGTTTATTTCTTAAAATTGGTTTATTATGGTGGAACAAACGGAAATGAAAAGGTAAAAGCAAAGCAATTAAGAAAACAGATTTGTATGGTTTGGCTTAGGCTACGTCCACGGGCAGCAATGGGTAGAGGGTTTCATTATCGAAAGGAAAAGTCTGGGATCCCAGAATTAGGGACACAGATTTTTTCCAAAATGAGTATATGAGGTGGATATTAAATTGATTAAACGTAGGGTCTATGACTAAAATAAATTTGAACCATTGATTGTTGTTTCTAAGTAAATTTTAGGTAGATAATTCTGAGTTTATATTATTACTGTTATCAAAAAGGAGAAAATACAAGAAGCAGTTGTCTTAACTCACATAACTCTAATACCCGAAATAACCCATACTATATATTAAGAAATACAACAATAATCGGATCGTAAACGTGCCGTATGCACAAATCGGATAGAATAGGAGACACCCTCAACTATTTTGTGGTTACTTAAAGCCCCTTTGTATGAGCTGATGGCCAAGCCCCATGATCAGCAGAAACGGTCACATGGGTTTAGAACATTACGTGACTTTGTGTCCGTGCAATGATATTTTGTAATTTGTCCATTGTTTCTCAGCTCCTACCCCCTTTCCCTAAGGCTGGCAGTTTTGTATGATGTTCTTGCCATGTCCACAATAAGTCCCTTTTGTATTATTTTATTAAAATTTGAAGTGCAACTATGTGACTGATATAAACAGAAGATTTCAATAGTCTTAGATTTGTGAAAAATGATAGAGATGTCATTGCTCCAATTTGATTTTACTTGGATTTAGTTGAATATGTTTGTAAAGTAAATGTGTTAGCCAACTAGATGGACTATGTTTGGGATAAAGAATTCTTAAAAGGAGAGAGGATTTTGTCCACCAAACAGGACAGAGTGTGACTCCTAAGCAATTGGAGGTTCTTGCTCACCTCTTGGGATCCATAGTATCGGATAATTTTTCCTGTTCCATTAGCATAGCTTCCGTTGTTCCTAGACAGGTCTTGAGCTTTGAAATTCCCATTTTTGAATGCCCCTATTTTGATGTTTTGGAGTGCAAATAATTTGGTGGTAGAACAATAACAGTAAACATGGAATCAGTTGTTACGTATTGTATCACCTGTTACATATCGGGTTTTTAAACTTATGATACTTCAAATATTGACTAATATATGACTGTATGGATGATTTAAAACCATGTCTCTGTATTTTTTGTTTAATCAACCTTTTCAATAATGCAGGTAGTCAAAGATCTACTATCATCCTACGACATCATTGCCTCGACGGATAATCAAGGGAACATGGCATTAAATGTGGCTGCATACAGGGGATACTGGCCTGTGGTAGAGATTCTAATTTTGGCATCTCAGTCAATCACCTCCATAACCAACAATTATGGAGACACTTTCCTTCATATGGCTGTGGCTGGTTTCCGAGCCCCCGGTTTCCGACGACTTGACCGCCAAATCGAGCTCATTAAACAGTTAGTCAGTGAAAAGCTTGTGAGTATGCATGACATCATCAATGTACGGAACAACGATGGAAGAACCGTCCTCCACATGGCGGTCAACGACAACTTTCAGTCAAATCTTGTAGAACTTCTCATGACTGTCCCTTCGATTGATTTGAACATCCGCGATGCTGATGGGTTGACCCCACTCGATCTCCTCAAGCAAAGGCCGCGAACAGCTTCTTCTGAGATTCTGATCAAACGGTTGATATCAGCAGGAGGGATATCCAACTGTCAGGATTACATGGCGAGAAATGCTCTCGTTTCCCATCTGAAAATGCAGGGTATTGGGGGAAGCCCCGGGACTTCATTCAGAATCCCCGATGCTGAGATTTTTTTGTATACGGGTATTGAGAATGCAAGCGAGGCTGCCACTTTTGATGATCCTACGGAATACGGGTCTTGCTTGAGTGAAATTAGTAATTTTAATTCTCCCACCACGTATAACTCATTGGATTGTAGGAAATCCAGCTCTGTGAATAACGCTGCAATGCGGCTAAAGATTCTCCTTCATTGGCCCAAAAAAGAAAAAAAAGGCGATGATGATTCTGAAGAATCGTACAAGATGGGTAGAAACTTGGAAGAAAGTCCAACAACGCTTCGGCAAAGATTCTCCCAACAAATGGCTATATTGAGCAACCAAAGGGTGATCCCGGTAAGAAATAGTCTTCCAAGTCCTTCCACGAAAAAGAAATTTGCAGCGAGGCTAATGCACGGTGTCATTCAAGCCGTGCCACATCTATCTGTTAGATCGCCTTCGAGTACTTTTTCTGAATCATCCGTGTCTTCGCCTATCTCAATCGATAAATACAAGGGCGTGGACACTGGAAATGAAATTGAAGAATCCCCCGGATCAAGTCATTCAATTAATAGTGAAAAATTGCGAATCAATCGCAAACACTCTTCTCCATTAAATAAAAAGTTGATTAATCAGTATTTCTGTTTCGGCGCACAAGGCCTCGCGGTGGAAGATTCGATTAGCTGTGCACGGCCGCGTCAGAGTTACCGGCGTTCTAGTTCTTTAATGGTTTGAGTTGGCCGTTCTAGTGAGTTGAGTTTTGGGTTAGAGTTAAAATGTAGTATAGTTTTGTTGAGCTATGTAAATGTTTTTTATTTTAATAGCTTTGTTTTGTTTTTCTGTTTTGTTTTTTTGTGTGTGTTTTTTTTTTAAAAAAATTTGCCTTCTTGTGTTGTGGCTTGTTTAATTTGTGTTTGAATGTATGTTTTGTGTAGTCCTAATAATGTTCAAGGGATATAACCCTTTTTATGTGACTTTTGTTTAGTGGATAAGTTTAATATTATGTCGGTACCCTGTTTGATTGATTGTGTTTTTGTTTTTGTTTTCGTTTTCATTTTTCATACTTTAAGAACAAAAATAACGAAAAGATCAAAATACTATCGTTTCTTTTTATTTTTGCAAAAACATATTTTCAAAAGCTGAAAAGTTGAAACAAAAATAATGGAAAGTTCAAAATGAGAACCGGAAAGTTAAATTAAATAAAATATCTAAAATTTTTCTTTTCGTTGAGTTCAATGACTTCTGTCAATTTTAATTTTACTTAACGGAAATAAACAAATAGTTTAGATGGAAAACAATTAAAAATTTTAAAATTTAAATTTATAAAATTAAAAACTTAGAATTTTTTTTATTATAAATGTCAAACCCAGTTAGTTTTTTTTTTTTTTTTTTTAAAGAAAAAAAATTCCCCAAAATTATAATACACATCTCAAGTTCTAATTTTAAAACTTGCCAAATTACCAAAGACACCCTTTAATTTGAGGCTTTGACCAACAATGAGGCTGTTAAGCAAGACATTTTGTATAAATGTCAAGCAAGACATTTGACCAACAGTGACACCCTTTAAAAACTTAGAATTTTTTATATTATAAATGTCAAACCCTGTTCTTAAAAAATAAAAATAAAAATAAAAATAAAAATAAAAATAAAAATAAAAAAATCCCCAAAATTATAATACACACCTCAAGTTCTAATCTGAGAACTTGCCAAATTACCAAAGAAACCCTTTAATTTGAGGCTTTGACCAACAATGAGGCTGTCAAGCAAGACATTTTGGTAATTCCAACATTTGACATAACTAAATGGTCTATTGATAGCAAGAGATGGAAATTAAATTTTCAGTTATGAGGATAGAGAAATCATAGCTCCTCCGTCAACTTTCATATTTCGTTTTTAGAAACAAAAATGTCAAATATGGCTTTGCTATTTCTACTGAATCCCTATATATGTGTTGTGGTTTACAAGAAAAAAACAGCATGCATTCAAAACCAAAAGAAAAACGAAAATTGCTGTGGAAGTTGCAGAAGCCACATCTTCTGCACTTACATAACGAAGGGGGGCTAAGTGTGTTGATTTTAACAACAAGCTTTACCCTTCCTTCAAAAACATTTCCATTTCTCAGAGACACAAAAGAAAAATGGAAACGACTAATATTCAACCCAGTGAAAAATCTGCCAAGGAGAAGAAGATCGAGGATTGGCTTCCAATCACTTCCTCTAGGAATGCGAAATGGTGGTATTCGGCTTTTCACAATGTCACTGCCATGGTCGGGGCTGGTGTCCTCAGCTTGCCTTATGCCATGTCGCAGCTTGGATGGTATGTTATTTGATTCCTCTCTTACCCAAATCAAATATTTTTAGATGATGTTTTTGAGATTATCTTTGTTTCTTGAAAGTTGGGATGGACACACACATTATGATATGAATAGGTTGATACGATAATTTTCATAAAATGTAGAATAAGATATGTGTCAAATATATAATTTATAAAATTCAATATAATTCTTAAACTCTAATGAAGAATGAGGGTTATAGTTTTTATTTTATGTTTGAATTTCAATTTTTTTTTTTTTTTTTTTTTTTTTCAAGCTTATAATGTGTTTTAGGTTAATTTGATCCAAATTTATCTAATTTGTATGTATGGTAACAATGTCATTTCCATCTAAATTTAAACAAAAATATCCTTACTTTTGTTATGAAATTTAGACTGGAATTATACTTTTATATAGTAAGAGCATCAACATCAAACTCAATAAAATTGAGTAAAATTATAATTAAAAATTTACTTTTATATTTTATCTAATATTTTTTTTTATGTACACATTTCATCTATTTTAAGATTTAATTTTATAAAATATCTATTTTTATTGTGTGGCTGGATGACCAAGTGGTCGACTACTTGGTAAAAATTGTCCAATTTTTCCATTTATTAGGTGGATTACCGAGTAGTCAACCACTTGCTGAAATTTTCTTTAGAATAAATAATAAAATAATATATGTTAGTATATCGCTACATCAAGCGATATACTGTAACAATGTTAAAATTTATTTTGAAATATGAGTGAGATCCGTTTTATGGAGGACTCCCACAACCCCCTTACTGATCTACACCATTCATGATGTATGGGATCCACATCATGAATGGTGTGAATCACAAAGAGAGTTATGGGAGTCCTCCACAAAGGGATCTCTATCATTACTGATTTATTTTATTGTAACTAGCCTGATGCAAGAGTTCTTTTGGCAATTTGACCTTACAATGCAACCCAGCTGTACTAGCCTCACCAACTAGAAGCTTTTTAATTATTTTAAAAAGGAGATTACAATAGCCTATTGGACCGTATGCAGATGCTCTAACAATGTCATGCCTCCACTTTCATCACTCCACCGCCACCACCACTATGTCATTATGCCCCCCGCCCCCCTCCCCAAAAAAAAACAATTATTACAAATATCACTGCTACAATCTCATAACAAATAAACATAGAAATGTCTCAAAATTTCATCAAGGTTCACTTATATATGTGGCCCCATAACACCAACATTCAATATACATCATTAATCTGAAATTTATGACAATTTTTTAGATAGTTTTCTGTGCCATAGACTTTCTGTATTAGAAAAAGTAAATGGATTAATTTGTCCAGTTTGTATATAATTCAACCTAACATGTGTTAATTAAACCTGTTTATGAAACAATTGAGTTATTTTATCGTACAACCCGCTTTGACCCATCAAAACCGACCGTAAACCGCCCGGTTGTCAACTCAAAATTAACACCATATTTCGGTTTGATATATGCAGGGGTCCTGGAATCGCAGTCCTCGTGATGTCATGGATCATCACCCTTTACACCCTCTGGCAAATGGTTGAAATGCATGAAATTGTACCGGGCAAACGGTTCGACCGGTACCATGAGCTGGGTCAGCATGCTTTCGGAGAAAAATTGGGGCTTTACATAGTTGTACCTCAGCAACTCATTGTGGAAATTGGTACGTGCATTGTATACATGGTCACTGGAGGCAAATCACTGAGGAAGGTCCATGAAACCCTTTGTCCCGATTGCAAACCCATTCGGACCACCTTCTGGATCATGATTTTCGCTTCGATCCACTTCTTTCTCTGTCTTCTCCCCAACTTCAACTCCATCTCCGGCGTCTCCCTCGTCGCTGCCGTCATGTCCTTAACGTAAGTATTCAGGAAAAATGTTATGCATAAACAGATTTCTTTTTCTTTCTTTTTTTTAAAATTCCAATTCGGGAATAAGGCCTATTTCGATCACATTATTTGTTCATTTTGTAGGCTCTATGCAAATTATTCAACAAAATAAAAAAAATAAAATAAATTAATTTGAATGATTTCAACATATTTCTTCATCAAAGTGGACCTTGCGAATGGTCCAATCTTCTTATGATTAGAGAATTTTGTAATAAATTCGTTTATTTATAGCATTTTTCTTTTCTTTTATTTTTTCTATAAACTTCCTACCATCAAATGCTCTGATTATTTACAATGATAATAATTATTATTATATTTTTTGAAAC
This sequence comes from Camellia lanceoleosa, assembly GCA_025200525.1. Taxonomy (NCBI): domain Eukaryota; kingdom Viridiplantae; phylum Streptophyta; class Magnoliopsida; order Ericales; family Theaceae; genus Camellia; species Camellia lanceoleosa. The sequence goes on along the minus strand of CM045767.1, from coordinate 8,912,383 downwards.
AAAAGGCCAACAAAAAGGTTTCTATGGTCAAAAGAATTAAGTAATTTCAAAGAGAAAAATAATTTTTTTAAAAACATTTTTTAGGGTTTGAAACTTATAAAGTTAAATATAAATCATACATTAATTTTTAAATGAAATTGTGAACATAAAGAAAAACAAAAAAATCAACATAAATATTTTTTATAGTAAATAAATAAATAAATAAACAACTTAGATGGAAAAAAAATTCCAAATTCGAAAGAACAATGAGACTATCTTATTTCAAGGATTTATAACTTTTTTTTTTTACAGTTTATTAGGTAGAAATAATTTTTTTTTAAAATTAATTTTTTAAAAATTAAAAATAATATATTTTTTTTATTTTTATTTTACATTTGTGATCTATATTCTATTGTCTACAGTTACTCCACCATAGCCTGGACGGCTTCCCTGAAAAAGGGGGTACACGAACACGTGGACTACTCTCCAAGAGGGAAAACCAAAAACGACCACGTTTTCAACTTCTTCAGTGCGTTGGGTGACGTGGCATTCTCATACGCTGGACACAACGTGGTTTTGGAGATCCAGGCAACAATACCTTCCACTCCAGAGAAACCTTCAAAGGGACCCATGTGGAAAGGAGTGGTAGTAGCATATATAATCGTTGCCATTTGCTATTTCCCAGTCGCTTTTGTTGGTTTCTACATTTTTGGAAGCACTGTTGATGACAACATCCTCATCACTCTCGAAAACCCAATTGGCTTGTTGCTGCTGCTAACTTGTTTGTTGTCATCCATGTTATTGGAGGCTTTCAGGTGCGTTTCAAATATCTAATTATCTTTTTTTTTGGTTTCTGCCCAGAATCTTCCATCTCTAAATCCTTCTATTTCATATTTTGAGATTGTCATACTTTGAAATTTTTAATTAGGATAGAGGAATACAGCAATTTGAATACAGAGATCCTTGACCTTGATGATTTAACTAGAGACTACCATTGGGCAATTTTAAACATTGAACATATTATTTTTATAAAAATTAAGTTGATTAGATATTGATAATTAGATTATAGGATCACGTTTGTTTTATAAAATTAGATGAAAAATATGACTTTGATAACAGATTATTCACTTTTTAAAGACAAATGTGATCGGATCATATAATTATGGATTTTCGATTAATTTGATTTTTTATATAAATGAGTTATAGATAGACTTTACAAGATTAACGATATGAATTAACGAAGTGGGTTCAGGGTGAATCCACTAAACTCCAATCGTAACACTTCAGTAACCTAGTTAGATTGCTAGCCAAATAGAAACTCAACCCTTTCTAAAGGGAATGTTAGGAATCATAAAAAAAATTTCATAAAAATGATCATAAAAGGTTTGTGACCCTTAGATTACCTTGATTAGTATGTTGTGGTATATTCTAAGTGTAATCCAAAAGTCACAAATCTTTCATGATCATTTTTATGAAAGACTTTTCATGATACCTAACATTCTTTGTTCTAAATAATGTGTTTGTGATTTTACCGTTCCATTATGAGTTTATGATTTCTCGACCTGTCAATTATCATGCTTTGTTTCTCATATTTATACAAACCACACAATGCAGATATTTGCAATGCCAGTGTTCGACATGATAGAAACTTATATGGTGAAGGAAAAGAAATGTTCGCCTTCTAATGTACTTCGCTTCACTATTCGTGCAATATACATCGGTAAGTGGTTCTTGGCTTGCAAATGTGGACTTAAATTATGAGAATACAATGAAACTCTGTGCAAAGTTTGTATACATAAACTCTGAAGATGATAAAACCTTGAAATCGTAAAAAAACACAATATATACAAACATCTTAATAAAGTAAAGAATAGAACCAAAACCAAATATTGTGTTGGATCAAACTAGTTGTCCAAGAGTAATAAGCACGATTCGAATTGCATTCAAGGCACTTGCAAGAACTATAGACGTATGAAACATGCAGTTTGGTCTTTATACTTTTTCACTTGACTTTCTCGATTTCAATTGATTTGGTGTCAACCTAGTTTATAGGCATGAATAATCATTTAGCCAGAAGGCTTGCAGGTCGAAGGCTCAATGAGCTTTTACCTACACTAAGCTTGTATCCCAAGTGTGCTAGTCCTGCCCGAATGAGGCTTGGATTGAGCCTAGCCTAGGGTTTGAAGTTGAGTTTATTAGCCTATGAGAGGTAATCTGTCAACCCAGTCCATTGGTTCGTGAGACCGACAAGAAACATGAAGAAAAAAAAACAAAAACACACACACACAACACAACACTGCAAATATGAGCCTCTATCTCAACCTGTTGTGCTAAGTTCGCGAGCTAGCCTATTGTCTCCGAAGAGGTGGCTTGGCCCGCGAGCTTTTTGGGAAGGGATTGGGCTAAGTTTTTGGCCTGAGACCCGGCTCTCGTCGTGTTCACCATTTCTACAAATCGACTTGGCCCGATGTTAAGCTTAAGAAATAAATCTTTATAAAAACTTTCATTTCAAACTAGTGTGGCATGTACCATATTAATATATTGAGTCCTATTTTGCATTTCAAAACTATTAATAAATTGGCATAACGAATCCTTCCTTCTTTATTTGTTATTTCTTCTCTTCCTGTTTATTATTATTATTATTATTATTATTATTCGTAAATCATTACCTATTTCTACATTGATTGGTTGCAGGATTGACAATGTTCGTTGGAATAAGCGTCCCTTTCTTCGGGGGCCTACTTGGATTCTTTGGTGGATTTGCCTTAGCCCCAACCTCATATTATGTAAGTGAAAACTTCATATCCTCACTCATACCTTTTGGAAATTACTAGTGATATTATATATATATAAAATGATATAATTGTGTTGTTACTTATTATTTTGAAACAAAGTATTGATTTAAAATATTTATTTATAAAAATACTACTGCCATACCGTTTTGGTGACAACTTTTGTATAAATAACACTTTCCTAACACACTACAACAATTTTACATTCATTGGAAAATTATTTTTTTAGATAATTAAACAATCCAACATAGATATGATTAATGCTTTCTCAATATAAATAATTTATATATAAAATAACATGGTTGCATTGAGACTTATTCTAACCGAAAAGCATGACCATTAAGTGATATTTAATTACCAAGATACTATTGTCACAATATTCTAATGGAGAATTTTATATAGAAATTTTGTAATATTTTCCATCCGAATATTATTGATGTTTTTCTGTTTTTCTTTTTACAGCTCCCTTGCATCATTTGGCTTACAATATACAAACCCAAAACATTCAGCTTCTCTTGGTGTGCAAATTGGGTACACACTTGAGCTTAATATAATGCACCAAACTAACCTGTTTCATTTTGTTTCTTCCATTTCTACAAAGCTCTAACTGATTATGTTTTTCGATTCATGTATTTCAGCTCTGTATCATCATCGGTGTTCTTCTGACAATAACAGCACCCATCGGTGCATTAAGAAACATCATCCTCCAAGCGAAGACCTACAAATTCTTTTCTTAATTCATTTCTCACGATAGCGGTCATCGTACTTTCAAGTTCAAAACTCAAATCATGATATGGTCTTGATTGAATCGATTCAGGATGATCTATTGTTACTTCATGGAGTCTGTATATATAATTTGTTTTCACCAAAAAAAGAGAAAAAATAAGAAAAAAATAAGGGATGTGACGACTTATTTCAATTCATTTTTTTTTATTTTTTCCAGCATTATTATTGTTGAGTTCTAATTTAAATAAGGGCCTAGTCAATGTCATAGATTTGGGTTTAAATAAGGACCTAGCAGTATTAATTACTTGACGAAGTCATGCAACTCTTTTGGGACTGGATGTTTAAGGAATATCCATTTTTTTTTATCTTAAGGGAAATTTGAAAATGTTGTTTCATTTTTATTTTATTTTTTTCATTTATGCAAGTAGATTACCAATGTTCATTATATTCTGGAAGCATATTTGTGGAATGCCATTCATCACTCCACTTTAGGGACAAATAGTATCTTACTTGAATTTATAATGCATCTTGAAATAGATAAGAAAAGTTATTGTTATTATTTTATTGAGTGATTATTGTTACAGTATCTTTCAAATTATCGTCATCTTCGTCTATCCCATTAATCACCGTCTTCAGTCCAACACAATTTAGCATTAAACAAGTATTGTAATTGAGGTTCAAAATAATATATTTTGTCTGTTTTGATATTATACTGATTTATTAATGATCACTTCATATAAAAATTTAAATTATTAAAAAAAAATAACTTCATTATTTATATCTTCTACAAGGAAACACAAAACAAAAATTAAAGTAAAGATTCATTACCACCAGAGTTAGTGGCCTGGTCGAGAATGCAGTGTATTCCCCAGCACTGAGCCAGGGTCGATTCCTGTGAGGAAGTGTTTGAAATCTCTTCAAAAGAACACGCCCTATACTCCCCTCGATAACCTGTCCTTTGCTGGGGTATGTGGTTACGCTCCATTAGTGCCCTGGTGGTGAGTCCCCCACTTGGTGGGGGTTAATTCTTGATTTGCAGATTTCACCGAGGGCCGTGATGACACCTCAAAGCCCTTTTTTTTTTGTGTTTAAAAAAAAAAAAAAAAAAGTAAAGATTCATTCAGCTGCCACTTTTACGCTGTGTTTGGTTGGGGGATTTGGAAAGGGAAAGAGAAAAGGTGTGTGAAACTATGTGAAATGTAGGTATATTTTTTTCACATTTCACCTACCTTTTCCATTTCCCTTTCCAAATCCCTCCTCAAATTCCTCAACCAAACACAGCATTAGAGTACTAAAGTGGATTGAATCAACATTGATAGGTAAACCACATCTACTCCAAACCATATGATGTGTCAATAGGCATGACTTGTTTTATTCTTTCTTGTGCGAAGAGAACAAAGTGGGAGTATAGTTGAAGATCAAAAGATTGGCTTGATAGATGATGCGCTCTGTTATCATATGAAATGTATGAATTTGAGTTTTATATTTGCGCTACACATCTTTTTATTTTGTTTATTTCTCTCATACGCATGGTAAAAAAAATAAGTAAATAAGTATAGTTAGAAAAATATTGTGTTATGCCAATCGCACTAGAAACCACAGAGTCACTTTGATCTCCTGAATCTAGAGATGGCTCTTACATGATTAAAACTATTAAGACATTGTCTCTTAAGTATAAAATAACTTTTTATACAGTTCATTTTCTTATAATTTAACTAGTACGGTATGTCCAAGCCTAAAGGTAAATTTGAAATTAAAATACAATTAAATGTAATTTAACTAACCTGTTGCAAAACAAAACAAAAAAATAAAATAAAATAAAAAATTTGAGGTCAAAAAATATTAATAGATGGTCCGTTAGGTTTGAATTTTTAAATAAATTTTATAATTATATTTTTAAAAAGAGTTTGTCAAACGTGAAATTTTGATTTCGTTTTGGAAATGAATTGAGTTTTTAGCTACTTTAACCTAGACTAAAAAGTATTGTTTGAGACGGATTTTTTGATTTTTTTGACTTTTGTGAGAGAAAAATTAAAAATAATTATAATTTGAATGTGACATTTTGTCTTATTAATTTTTAGTCTATTTTATCATTTTGTAATTATTATAATCCCAACCTATGATGTCAAACGAAGCCAATTTGATTGTATATATGGAAAATAATTTTTAAAAATTTAAAATTCAAAATATATTTAGTTTTAGTATGTGCTACACCCTGAGTGGTCGGAATGGGACAAAACCAGTTTTGTATATGCATGGTGAATAGATATGTGTATTGGTAGATGTATATATCAAATAAAAGTTAACTTTTTGATTTTTTTTGACTTTTTTTTAAAAAATATGTGAGATAATGTGACTCAAAATGAGTTAAAAACTAAAATGTGACTTTTAACTCATTTCACAAAATAGGTTAAAAAATTTGTAAACTAAAAAAAAATTCCAACCGCCATGATCACTAGTATCAAAAAATTTCCACCAACATCCGGCACGAGTATCAAAAAAATTTCCACAAACATTTTTTAAACCCAGTACCAACTAGCATACAAAGGGCTATTTTAAAAAGATGATTAAAAGTCATCTTCCAACTTTTAATTTATTTTAGGTCATATCATTTCTCACATTTTTCACATATTTTTTTCAAAAAAAAAACAAAAAAAAAAATAGTTAATTTTTAAACAACCCAAAGCAAATACAATGCCCTTTGCCTCCAAAATATGTTCTTTCATTTCTAATCTATTTAAGAAATGTGCTAATGTTAAGACTTTTGACAGATAGCACTCAAATTAAAATTATTGAGTCAAACTTATTAAGATCAAATTCATAATCATTTTCATTCAAATTAATTATCTTCTCAAATATAATTATTTAATATATTAAAATAATTATGTTTGACTTTTTTTTTATTTTTTTTGAGAGAAAATAATTAGAAAAATGTTCCAGATTACATATGTCTTCAATTATTATATTAAAATAATTATGTTTGACTTTTTTTTTATTTTTTTTGAGAGAAAATAATTAGAAAAATGTTCCAGATTACATATGTCTTCAATTATTTAATCTGTCTCATATATCAAGAAGAAGAGAGATAAATGAATCACATATATCAAGAAGAGAGATAAATGAATCACAATTCTATAGGACTCTTTACATCTGCCCACTCACTCTTTCTTTTTTACTCTCTCTATCTACTGTCTCTAAGGGTGGGCGCGGGTCGGTTGCGGCTACGGAACATCCAATCCGTTATCCGTCTGCCTGATTGGCGGATTAAATAAAATCAATTCGTATCTATTTGCCAATCCGACGGATGTGGATTGAGTGGATTGGCGAATGAATGCGAATCAGTTTAGCGGTTTAAAATTTTATAAATTTTTAACATAATTTAACTTGTGCACTTTCTAAAAAAAAAGAGTATTACAATCAATGACTTAAAAAAGTATTACAATCACTGCATGCCTCATCCAAAGAAAAAAAAAGTTTGAAATTTTAGAATATTACAATCACTGCATACCTTATCCACATATTACAATCACAGCATGCATCATCCACATAAAGTGTTACAATATGTGATTCTTAAAATATAAAAACAATTCAAACCATTAAAACCATAAACAGAGCAGTAGTAGAGATTGTATGTCTCTATATTGTTACATCTATATCTGTTTTTAAAAATAAAAACCAACCAGCATATATCATCTTTTTTATTTATTATTTTTAGAGTTAGATTTAAGAACCAAAAAATATAGATAAATAATACATTTATTTTTTTTCAATTCAAAAAATATATTCAAGTTGAAAACTTTTTTTCAACAGAATATTTAAACTCTTTTTCAATTGAAAATACAAACAGAATATTTAAATAAATTAAAAACACAAAATCTTACAAATTACTAAGGATGCTCGCGGTTTGGCGGTTCGGTTGCAGTCAAAGGAACCTCAAATCCACCATCCGTCCAAAACTAAGCGATTGGAAAAAAATCAACATGGCAAATCTGCTTTCGTCATCAAATCAGCGTCTGTCAGATTGGGCACATCAGTATATTCGCTACTCATTCCTAATTGTCTCCCACTCATTCTCTCTCTCCATCTTTCCCACTCATTCTTTCTCTATCTATTATCTCTATTCTCTCCTCTCTTCCCTCTATCTATTATCTTCCCCCTCTAACGTCGCTAACTATTCTCTCTCTCCAAACCCTTTATTTCCTTTGTTTCTTTTTTCGTTAAACAGAATTTTTTTTTTCTTCACTCTATTTTCTGTCAAATTTTTGATTTGATTTTGTTAAATCATAGGAAATCAATGCTCATTTTAAAAATCAACACCCATTTTTCATTAAAGAATCAAACTCATTTCATAAATCAAAACCATATCAAAAATGAAATTAAAAATAAAAATTCATTTCTGAAATCAAAATCCATTTAAAAAGTAAAACCCATTTTATGAAGATTCAGAAACATAGATAGTCATTTACTGGATAAAACTCAAAAAATAAAACCCAAAACCTTTTAAAAAATTAAATCCATTTAAGTTTCTTAATGTTAAGATTAAATTAAGTAAAGTACATTTTAATCCAAAATGATAAGAACATATATACTCATTTAAAAACAGAATGTAGTGTTCCTCTGTAACAACCCGAAAATTTAAGTTATCCCTTATATTTTATATTAGTTTTATTTAATTATAAATAATTTCAAAAAAATAATTTTAACTTTATATTATTATTCGATATTATTTTCTGAATATTATGATATTTTTATTATATTTTTCTTTATATTTTTTTTTTGAATCAAAGTACATTAAAATGCACTATTTGCCAAAACGACATCATTTTGACAAATTCAAGCCATTTGAGCCACACTTTTTGTGGCCCTCAACCATTGCCCTTTTGCATGCGTGCCCCGCAAGTGTCTTGCGCCTCACACTTTGCCTATATATAGATGATGATCAATTAATTTATCTCACCAGTATCAAACTCTCTTATATCCTCTCTCTCTCTCTCTCTCTCTCTCTCTCTCTCTCTCTCTCTCTCTCGTGTCCAAATTTTATATATAAAACTTTGAGTTTTGAGAGGGTAATTTATACTAAATTGGGCCGAGCTGATAATTGGGCCGAGGTAGGCCCAAATGAGAGAGGTAGCTTGTACACCGGTCAGGGGAGTGTTGCGGTAGTTCGGTTGTCAGGCTTGCATGAGGTAGCCCGGTTTCTATTCAGTCGTGTGTCCCAACCAGTATGAGAGCAACTTCTTGACCGTATGCATTAGTCAGGTTAGTCACTCCCTGGGTAGTCGGTCTTGGCATCTGAAACCGGAGTAGGAGTGAGGTAATGGAGAGCCGAACTAAAATCGATTAAATCTGTATTTGCAGATTAATCTGTGATGGGTAGTCCGGACGTCATTGATTACTTGATTGAAGTATGTTGGAAACCAAGGTAATCTATGACTCGAATGTAGTTCGGTTTAACTCCCTTATGTCTAGCTCGGCTTTGAGCATGGGAGTGCCGAGGTAAGGAGAGAAATAAGGACCGGATTAATGGTTACTCGGTCATTTGGAGTTAATTTGTAGAAAGACCATCTCACTTGGTTTAAGCGGTGAGGGATGTTAGAGGATAAGCATTATCTTCTCGAGTTTGAATCCTAGGAGGACTACGCCGGAGGAGTAATCCTAGAAGGACTCTATGCATGGAGGAGTAAGAGTCCTACCAGATGTGCCCTTAAAACCTATATAAGCTCATCAATAACACCTTTGGAGAGGTAACACAATTTTGCTTCCTGAATACATTGAGCTTTTGCCTTCTTGTCTTGTTTACTGACTTAGACATCGGAGAGGTTTCCGGCACACACCTGCCGGCTAGCTCACGTTGATATTTTCAGGTGGTGGAACGACATCGCACGGAGGAACGAAGACTTGGTCAACAGGATTATACGAGAAGGTGTATTTCTTTCCCGTACAATTGGCGCCGTCTGTGGGAACAACAGACAAGAAAAACCTCTTGATCAAGTTTTCCTCGAACATCAATGGCGAACAACGAAGAACTGCCTCAGTCCGCCGTTGACGGACTAACTCCAGAAGGAGGTGCAAGGCGCGAAGGCCTACCTTTGGTCCCTCCCATGGCGAGCCTGGAACCACAAAGGCGAAATTCGGGGAGGGATGCGAGGGCGAAGGAGGAATAGCGACTCTCATCCTCTCGTTCGCAAAGCCCGGAAAGACAAAAGCGCGAGTTGATCCTCAAATTACGGAGGATCGCGTCGAGAGCAAAGCAAATCGATCCGTAAGATGGCGCGGACATGGAGTCTCTGCGCCAGATGAAAGGAAAAAGTGGCGGCAGAGAGGCGTGGTAATAAGGCGCCTCGCCACTCGAGGGTCATAGGAATTCTACACCCTCTCAACCGGAGATGAAGCCTCGGGGCAGGCGACACGCATCCGTATCTTCGGGACTCGTCCTCCGGGCTGAGAGGCGAGGCACGAGAGATCATACTGAGGAGTACCTATTGGCCCTCACATCGCATCATCTGAGGTCGAGACAGGCGGAATTACCTGGGTCGTCCGACCTAAGGTCCATGTTGGAAAAGCGCCGCGATGGAAAGAGGGCGCTGAGCGCGCGATCCCCTGAGGTTCTGCCTTGCGGCGATTGGCTCCTCGAGCGCATGGAAGCGTCGAGGTTGGAATGCCAAGGCCGCGCTTGGCATCTGAACCAGCCGGATAAGGCATTGGCGAGGTTGCAGACCTCACCATTCGTCCCCGAGATTGAAACGCGCGCCCTTCGTCGGCTTCCTACAACCCAAATTCACGACGTCTGAAGGAAAAAGACCCTTATACCCGCTTGAGCCACTTCGCGAGTTATGGTACGTATCTGAAAGCGGAATGAGGCGTTGATGTGTATCCTATTTCCTTCAAGCCTCGGCGACACAGGCTTAACTTGGTTTGAGAAGCTTCGAAGCATAGCCTCTGGCGCAATTAGCGTTTGTAACGGTTGAGAACAAACACAAAAACTCCGGTGGAGATCGACGATTGCTCTCCGCCGACATAGGCGACAAGGAGACCACGAGATCATAGCGATGATGCTCGGGAGACATTCAACCAGATTGAGCGCCCAACCAACCTCGCCATTGCGCGATACAAAAGGCCTTCGATCGGGAACGGTGAGGACTCTATCACCATGACTCGCCACTTACCATGGAGGCCACGATAGAGAAGTGCATCGGCACATCGAGTGGAAGAGGATGGCGCTTCGTGCCAAAACAAAAAAGTGCGGCCGCGACACCGAAGAAGACCTCGGCAAAAGGTCAATACTGATGGTCGCGAAACCAAAAGCGAGCAGGCGAGCGAGACAATGATGAAGACCGGGACAAGAGATGGTTAAGAGTCCGAGCGCCATAACCACGGTGTTCAAAAACCGATCTGGTATACTCGGTGAGATTCGAGGCGAGCCTTTCGTCAAGTGGCACGCCAAGTTAGGCGAGGCCCGGAAGGATTATGATGGCAGATCCGGTGCACCTTCCACAAAGAAAAGGGCACGCTGGCCTGCCTTAGATTGCGGCATCTGGAAGAGTTGGTGGCGGTGGCCACTGGATAAATACATAGAAGGAGGCGCGGCCCGACCCCAGACCACAACCTCCCGATGGAATGCCGATCGGCGCCCACAAGGCACCATCAACGTAATCCATGGCGTCTTTGAACCGGGCGAGTATCACGAGCTCGAGAGGTTCAATCAAAAAGGCGAAACACTTGAGAGAGGTGCTAAGTGCCCAACCGATCGTCAAAAGGGGAGGGCGAAGCCACAAACATCATGTCCTTTTCGGATAAAGACTTGGGCAGAATATATTGCCCCTAGCGATGCCTTGGTTGTCACTCTCGAGTCAAGGATTTTTGGCGTCAGCGGATTACGATTGACCAAGGTAGCTCGTCTTGAAATCATGTACTCTGAAACTTTCAAGCAACTCAAGTTGCAAGACAAGGACTTAGCCCTGCCGTATCCCTCGATTGGATTTAATTCTATGCCGAGTGGCGATCGGCAAAATCATCCTCCCGGTCGAGCGAGTGTGACAAAACAAGTGGAATTACGGGTGTTAAGGTTCCTCCACCTACAATATCATCCTAGGCGAACATGGCTGCGCCATGCGCTCGGTGGCATCCTCCTACCACCAAGTGATGAGGTTCCCCAGCGACACGGAGTAATAGAAGAGGTTTATGGGGACGGATTATGTCCAAGCGATTGCCGTCGCATAGCGAATGGTAGCCATTTGCCAAAGGATATGTTCATTCGGTTGAAGAGCAGGAGAGTAATGAACTATTCGCGGATGTTGTAGCGGCTGATCAAAAAGCAGTGGAGGACCTGGTAGAAGTCAGAATAGATGAGAAGAACCCGGAAAAGTTCTTCCTACTTGGATCGTCGTTGTCCAGCACTGAGAGATTGGAAGTCTTGGAATTTCTGACCTCTAACATCGAAGTGTTTGCCTGGACCTCATACGACATGCCAGGCATTGATCCCAACTTCATTTGCCATCAACTCAATGTCACCCATACGCTAGACCGGTCATTCAACGCCGCTGTGATCGGCACTCCACCATGCGAGATAGTGGCGAAGAGGTGGGTAACTTGTTAGAAGCGAGGCGATTAGAGAGGTGCACTACCCGGTGGATCTCTAACACGGTAGTAGTGCCAAGAAGAATGGGAAGTGGCGGCGTGCGTCGACTATAAGCTGTCAACAAAGCGTGTCCAAAGGGCGGTTTCCCCTGCCAAGGATAGATCAATTGGTAAACCTAACTTGAGGACACAGTGAGCTTAGCTTCCTTGGCGCATCTGAGAGGCTACCATCGAGATAGCCATGCACGAACCGGATCGAAATGCGTCCTTCACCACTCCAAGAGGACTATATTGTTACAAGGTCATGCCCTTTGGCCTAAAAACCTTGAGGCGGCGTTTGAGAGAATGGTTACCAAGATGTTTGAGCCATTGTTAGGCGAACAATGGAGGCTTACATCGGCGACATGGTGGTCAAAAGCAAGGATCACGGAAGACCATCTAAGGGACCTAGATGAGATGTTCGAGATCTGAAGCAACACAAGCCGCATATGCGCTTCTAAGTCGCATTGGTGTAGGGTGCAGCAAGTTTACGGGTTTCTGGTGACCAATCGAGATCGAGGCGGACCCTCCCAAATCAAAGCAATTCAAGAGTTAGAGACCTAACTTCGATGAAAGAAGTCTGACACCTCACCGGCAAGTGGCGGCACTTAACCGATTCATCGGGGTCTTGAATGATTACGTCCATTCTTTCGGTCATTAAAAGCCAAGTTTGAGTGGGACGAAGAATGCGGCCCGAGCTGGAGAGTTTGAAGGAATACATGTCTTCTCCACCACTACTTGTCACCCGATTACGGAGAAGAACTCTTCCTCTACCTAGCGATCTCTCGGCCAGTAAGTGCGATGTTAGTTCGGCGAAGGAATCCAACATCTACCTATCTTCTATGTCGACAAGACATTCTTTGGGAGCGAAACAAGGTACTTGCCTCTAGAAAAGCTAGCATTGGCCTTAATGATGGCCTCCGAAATTGGCGCACTACTTTCACGCCCACACCATTGTCGTCTTCTGACCTTTCCACTAAAAGCTTTGTTTGAGAGGGCAAACTTTTACAGGCGGATTTTGAAGTGGGCGGTGGAGTTGGGACAATATGGCGTGAAATTCCAACCCGAACCGCAAAGAAGGCCCAATCTTTGGCGACTTCGTCATGAGTTCACTCTTGGAAGCCACCAAGTCTGCCCAATCGATCTGACTGACACAACCAAACTAGGGATGGAGATTGACGCCGGAATAGCGCAACCCCTAGTCCAGGTTACTCAGCCGGAGCCCAAGGCAGACCAAAATAGAGAATGCAAGGAGAAAGCAGACCTTGCTACACCAAGTCAGAACTCACCTACAACCAATGACTTGGTCCCATCGGAAGACAAGGGGCCGACTGCAACCATGGATCATGAAGGAAGCCCCAATGACATTCGGACCACAACATCATCGATCCTCCTCATCTTTGGAAGTTGTTTGTTGGGGAGATGTGGAAGCTCTTTGTGGATGGAGCATCTAACCGACATGGCGCAGGACTTGGCATAGTCCTCATCTCTCCAGACGGTCTAGTAGTGGAACAAGCAATCAACCTTGGCTTCCCAGCGTCAAACAATGAAGCGGAGTACGGAGCGCTTCTTGCAGGACTCAAGTTAGCGGCCTACATGAAGGCCACCGAACTCATGGTCTACAGTGACTCACAGTTGGTGGTAAATCAAATTTCCGGTGACTACGAAGCAAAGGATGAAAGAATGGCTAAGTACCAAGACTTAGTCAGGACAGAGATCAAGAAGTTTGAAGTCGTCAGAATAGAACAAATTGGCAGGGAGGAGAATAGTAGAGCGAGCGAACTAGCGAGCCGCCTCGATGGCGAATACCTCCATTCCCACATCCACTATTGATCGACTACTCTAGACCAAGTATCGAAGATCCGGAAGAGGTATGTTCTCGGAGTTAGGTCCTTCTTGGATGGATCCCATCATCTTGTTCTGAAAAGGCGGCACTCTACGGAAGATAAGAAAGAAGCCAGAGAATCGAGTCAAGTCATAGCGATTTTGGCTCTCTCCATCCTTAACTTTATACAAGAAGTCGTTTTCGGGACCTTACTTAAAGTGTGTTCACTGACAAGGTGGAAGCATTCTTGTTGAAATACATGAGGGTGTATCTGGTGACCATCAAGGAGGAAGGTCATTGGCATCTGAGCTATTTCACAAGGATATTGGTGGCCCTACATGCAAGCGGATTGAGAAGTATGTCAAAAGTGCGAAAAGTGTCGAAGTTTAGCATCAAATACATCGACTTGCCGGAGAACTCCTCCTCTCACTAGTCCATGGCCTTTCGCAATGTGGGGCCTAGACATAGTGGGACCACTCCCAACGACACCGAACAGCAGAAGTTCTTTCTTGCGACAGCAGTTACTTCACAAAGTGGGTGGAAGCGAAGCCTTGGCGTCAATCAAGGAGAAAGATGTGAAGAAGTTTATGCAGCGAGAACATCATTACTCGCTTTGGCATACCAAAGCTCGATTTGAACAACGGCACTCAATTTGATGGCGAAATTTTGAAGCTTTTGTGAAGAATACAAAATAGAGTTCTACAACTCCACACCGGCATATCCCCAAGCAAATAGACAGGCAGAAGCGTCAAACAAGGTAGTCTTGGATGGATTGAAGAAAAGGTTGGAAAAAGCCAAAGGCAAATGGGTAGAAGAGCTCCCACATGTTTTATGGGCTTACCGCACCACACCTCGACGATCAACAGGAGAAACACCATTCTCCTTAGCATATGGCATGGAAGCGGTCATCCCTTAGAAGTTAGCCTTCCTACAATTGAATGAAAACTTTGATCGGACTTAAGCCGAAGCAATAGCATTAGAACTTGATCTTGCGGACGAAAGAAGAGACAAGGCATTAGTTCACATTGCCTCCTACCAGCAAGAATTGTCCAGGAAATACAACAAAACAGTACATCCAAGACAATTCAAGATCGGCGATTGGATACTTGAAGTTATGGGCAACACATTGGTCGAGGAGATGGCAAGTTAGGGCCCAACTGGGAAGGTCCTTAAAGTGGTCGGATTAGCGGGCAAAGGGGCATACCACTTGGAAGATAAGGACGGCAAAGCAATTCCTAGGCCGTGGAACACTGCCAATCTCAAGATATTTTACTTTTAGCTTTTTTCTTTTTTGAGCATGTGTAATTTTCTACTTTTTCAATAAAACAAGTCGATTCTTTTCAGTATATTTGTTTTCCATAGAAAGTAGTTTTAGCAAGATAGTAGCATTGTAAACATAGATTGGCCGGAATAACCAACTATTAACCCTCCTAAGCCCAGGATCAGGATCCAGGCTGCAGGACGTTTGGTCGGAATAACCAAACATTCTAAGTTGGCTGGATTAAACCAACTCTTTGTACTCTTCAGCCGAAGTAAGTGTATGGCTGAAGAGTGGTTGGCTGGATTAAACCAACTCTTTGTACTCTTCAGCCGAAGTAAGTTATATCGGCTGAAGAATGGTTGGCTGGACTAAACCAACACTCTGTACTCTTCAGCCGAAGTAAGTGTATGGCTGAAGAGTGGTTGGCTGGATTAAACCAACTCCTTGTACTCTTCAGCCGAAGTAAGTTACATCGGCTGAAGAATGGTTGGCTGGATTAAACCAACACTTTGTACTCTTCAACCGAAGTATGGGCATGACTGAAGAGTGGTTGGCTGGATTAAACCAACTCCTTGTACTCTTCAGCCGAAGTAAGTTATATCGGCTGAAGAATGGTTGGCTGGATTAAACCAACACTTTGTACTCTTCAGCCGAAGTATGGGCATGGCTGAAGAGTGGTTGGCTGGATTAAACCAACACTTTGTACTCTTCAACCGAAGTATGGGCATGGCTGAAGAGTGGTTGGCTGGATTAAACCAATTCTTTGTACTCTTCAGCCGAAGTAAGTTATATCGGGTGAAGTGTGGGTGGCTAGCGAGTTAGGCGACTAGCAAGAGATCACAGTTACCTGAGATAAGTTCATGAAAAAATTCACTACAAACTCAAGCATGCAAGTAGAAGCAGGAATAAGAGTTGATAATTTTTCATTGAACAAACAGAGGAAGTACAACTGTGGGGCCATAGCCCGGTTACAAAAGTTTGGACAAAAGAAAGAAAAAAATACAAGCTCAGTCGAAGAGATCATCTATCTCGGCATCTAGTTCGGCTCCAAGGTCAGCACGTACTCCGGCGTCTGCAGTCAGAGTAGTCTCGGTTGGAAGTTCGGGCGCCACGTTTTCGTTAAGTGGGCTCGGCAGGTTGGTGATCGCCACTTTGCTCTTGGATAGCTTGAGTCTCGGTTGCCTCTTCATCGTCATCATCTTCATCATCCGACGAACCAAGGAATTGTTTCTGGAGCTCGTCTGCGTACTCTTGCAGTGAAGCCAGAATAAAGTGCTCAGGTGCGTTGAAGACCTCGGTTTCAGGTCCACAACCGACCTTCTCCACTGCACCTCTCCAACCGCACTTGAAGAACAGTTGTTTCGCGGCTTCGCACTGCAAAGAGTAGCCAACTTCGACTTCCTTGAACCCTGCCTTGTACTCGTCTTTAACCTTTTTTTCCAACACTGCTATTTTGGTGTTCTTCTTGTTTTCAAGCTCCGCCATCTCCCATAAATATTTGTCTTTCAGCTCGGTCGCGCGTTGTTTATCCTTGTCGTAGAAATGACAGTCCGTCGGGCGTGTTACCTCGGCCTCTAGTTCGGCCGACCTTTGTTTGGAGAGTGCCAGCTCGGCCGCCCTGGATTCGGTGTCCTTTATTGCGTGCCTCGTGGTTTTGCGGAGTTCCATTATTTGCCTGTGGGCAATGGTGTTCTTCTGAATGGCCTGCAAAAGGAGAGTTCCTTGTGAGACCGAGCTCGAGTTTGAAAAATTAGATTGATCAAAGACAAAAGCGATCTTGCTTACCAAAATCATCGACTTGGTAGATGGCCGGATGGCCTTATTTCGGTGTTAAATTTGTGGTGCTCCATGTCTTTAGGCGGACAAACACCCCTAGCGAGGTTGTGGGCTAGAAGGTGATCCTTGTCGGCAACAATGAGTCATCTTAAATCGATATCTCGGTTGTTGAAGGCGAAGGTGGAAACCCATTTGTTTTTATTGTGACTTGGTGAGATGATTAGGTTGGAGGTTGAGTTGGGGCTCGGTGGAAGGATGGAATTGACCTCGTCAACCAAGCGCCTTTCGGTCTCGATGGTCGGGCGCTTAGCTCGGCGTGAGGATGATGGTTGTTGCGAGGAAGAGCTATGATGGTTTGGTGATCGGTGTGTTGATGGCACCGCCCTTGTGGTTCGCGGTGAGCATGGCTTTCATTTTGTTCTTCTTCGCCATCTCTTGTTAATTTGTGAGTGTACGAGGACGATTCTGCAAGCTTAGGTCCGGTTACGGTGGGTCTTGAGGAGAAAGTCATTACTCTTACTTTTCTTGGTAGAGATATCGGTAGTCGGCTCAAAGTCAAGAAGTTTTGCCCAACTTCTTTCTCTCACGGTCACGACAGTCTGGCGAGGTTGGGATGACCGTCTTGGGAATGGAGAAAAGCTAAATCTGCAAAAATAGATCAAGTGTTAGTTCGGTTAGAGAGAAAAATCGAAATAAACAAAGTTAAGGAATGCAACGAAGTATGAATCTAGGGCTCTCCTTTCTTCGGTTTATTCTTGACGAGGATCCAGACTGAAAGTCTTCAAAATTTCGAAACCCAAAAGAAGTCATCATCGTTTAAGTCCTTGTCGGTGTGTGTTTTATTACTTTTCTCGACCTCGGCGTATTCTAAGGTAATAACACCACCATCATTCTTTGAGCCTATTGAGTATTGGTGTAGTATTTCGGCTAAAGAGGTTGAGACCGGTTTGTTGGTTTAAAGGCGGCTATACCCATTATTATTCGGTATGTATTGGTGGGCGGGTTGTGTGGGGCATAGTCTGGTTTGTCTTAAAAATTCACATATAAGAAATTTGGGCGGGGAATCGAGTTAGGTCTCTACTATGGATTGAATGGTAAAGGGACAAAGCCTTCATTGTCCCATGGTTCTATATTTGGTTGCTAGTATGAGATTTACATCATTTGGGATTTGATAGTCCTTCCTAAAGTCATGCAGCCTCCAGGGGTTTCTCTGAGGACTCTATACTTGCCCATTTTGCCTATAAATTAAGAATAATTTATTTGGATTAGTGAGTGTGCTCGAAGTTGGTGGCCTTGAGGACACACTTGGCAACCTAAGTGCAAAGTAGGAAAACAAGGAGTTAAGCACGATCCTAGGCAGTGCTATGAAAACAAAGCAAGAAAAAATGGTTTTATTTGGCTCTACAAGGTCTTTGAGGATTCTACATCGGTTTGGCGAGTGTGCTCGTTATCTCGGTTTCTGAGTGTTTTGTTATCTCGGTTTCAAAGTTTTCTTACTTGGTTAGGCCTCAAGGCGACTTATATGAGTTGATGCGAACTCAAAAAGCTTAGCCCCGAGGCTTAGCTCGGTCGGAGGTCTAAATTTCAAATTCAAGTATGTTTTATTTGACTAAGGTATATCATATGGAAACCAGTTAAAACCATGGTGGCATATACAAGCTCTAGTCAGGTTTCGGTTTGCCTAGATTTTCATATGACAAAACGATATCCTAGTTCGGTTGTGGCGTGCATAAAGATCAAGAAAGTGTTCTCTTGGTGAATCGGCGTGTTCAAGGTGTTCTTGAGAAGTTCTTTAGAAATACAGACATGGAAGAATAAAAACAAAGTGTTTTATAGACACCACAAAGACTACCATGGATTAAAATGAAAGCAAAAAGCAGATAAATGAAAGTAGATTAGTGTGTTTACGGTAGAAATTTGAGGATGAAGAAGAAGAAAACGACAGCGATAATGGAGGCGCGAGCTCTTGAGTTGCGAGGAAGTGAGGCAAAAACAAGAGAGAAGGAAGATAAGCAGTATGGAATGATTTTTGAAGTTGAGAAGTTTGTTTTGTGTAAAATGCAAAAAAGGCGGATTTGTTCAAATATTGCGAAATCTGAGGGGCCTTCTGTTGTGAAGTCAATTAGAGCACTGCCACGTGTCATGGGAAGGACAAGCGTTTGAGTTCCTGTTGAAGAGGCGTTTGGCCGGGCGTGCAATCTGACCGCGTTTAGCTCGGTTGGATAAACTAAAGGGTCTTAGCTCGGCTGGAGAGGTTAAGACTAGCTCGGTTGGTGGACAGGTAATCCCAATCATGCCTTGCAGATGGCATTAAGGGGCAATTGAGAGGGTAATTTATTCTAAATTGGGCGGTGATAATTGGGCGAGTAGGCCCAAATGAGAGAGGTAGCTTGTTCACCGGTCGAGGAGTGTTCTTGAGATTAGGTTGTCGAGGCTTGCAGGTAGCTGGAGTTTCTATTCGGTCCGGTCGTGTCCCAACGAGTATGAAAGCAACTTCTTGACCGTATGCATTAGTCGATTAGTCACTCCTCTGGGTAGTCGGTCTTGGCATCTGAAACCGAGTAGGAGTGAGGTAATGGAGGCCGAACTAAAATCGGTTAAATCTGTATTTGCAGTTAATCTGGATGGGTAGTCCGGACGTCATTGATTACTTGTCGAAGTATGTTGGAAACCGAGGTAATCTATGACTCTGAATGTAGTTCGGTTTAACTCCCTTATGTCTAGCTTCGCTTTGAGCATGGGAGTGTCGAGGTAAGGAGAAGAAATGGGACCGGATTAATGGTTACTCGGTCATTTGGAGTTCATTGTAGAAAGACCATCTCACTTGGTTTAGCGGTGAGGAGATGTTAGAGGATAAGCATTATCTTCTCGAGTTTGAATCCTAGGAGGACTCTCGCCGGAGGAGTAATCCTAGAAGGACTCTATGCATGGGGGGGTAAGAGTCCTACCAGGACTGTGCCACGCGAAACCTATATAAGCTCATCAATAACACCTTTGGAGAGGTAACACAATTTTGCTCCCTGAATACATTGAGCTTTTGCCTTCTTGTCTTGCTTACTGACTTAGGCATCGGAGAGGTTTCCGGCACACACCCGCCGGCTAGCTCACGTTGATATTTTCAGGTGGTGGAACGACATCGCACGAAGGAACGAAGACTTGGTCAACAGGATTATACGAGAAGGTGTATTTCTTTCCCGTACAAGTTTAATTTGGAATATTTAGTGAGTCGTAATGAGCGAAAGGTAAAAGTTAGAATTAAAGTTAAGGTGAGTTATATTATAACTTGAGTCACTATTATATATTTTACAAATATTTTGAATACCACAAATTATTTTATATAATTTATGCTTCACAGTTATGTTAATATTTCAATTACATGGATTATTTTCTGAACTCTATTTGCTTAAAATAAAATCCATGGATATATTTTTTTAACTTTTAATATTTATTTGACTATGATTATATAAATATTTATTTTTGGTAAGTACCACCACAAGAGTCTCATGCCTTGGGGGACTTAAATAACCATTGACCCTCTGATTAATCACTTTGTGAACCTCTGTCTGTCATGAATCCATTGACACTTTGATTTCTGGTAGGAAAAATTGTGTTGTACGGAGCTAAATGCTACATTATTGTGGGAGCCACCTTTAGAGTTCGTACGAGTCACCTTTTGAGTCCATACATCCGTTCTATTTTGTATCGTAGTTATGATTTCTGGTGCAAAGCAAAGTGCTGTACGAAGTTAAGTGCTACACTATGGTGGAAGCCACCTCTAGAGTTCGTACGAGCCACCTCTTGAGTCCATACATCTGCTTTGTTCCGTTCTGTACCGTGATTATGATTATTTTGTTTATATGATTTTTGTCAAATGATTTCCGTATTATATATTCTGTATTTTAATATCAAACTTGATTTAGCCAATAATTATCCATGGTGAATTTTATGCCCTTATGCTCTTAGTATAACATTTCTCACTCTGCCATGTGCTTATAACTATTTCCCAATTTTCAGGAAATAATGCAATTCAGAAATAGCTTTTAGAGAGTTTTAGACGCGGGGCTGCGGAATAGACACACACCGCACTTTTATGGTATTTTTATATGTAAATATCGGCCATTTTTGTCAATAAATTTTGTTATAAAAATAGAAGCTCCAATGATTATTTTGGTACCCTCACTTAAATATTTTATCGCTCGCGTTTAGTAATTTATTTAAGAATTGGTCGGAGGCAATTTCAGTTACTAGCCATCACAATACTTAACCCTTAGGTATGGAGAGCGGGTCGTGACATCTTGTGGCGTTTGCAGAGAAGCTTGACTTTCTCTCTGATCATTTCTTCAGCTTGAGGACATGTATCTTTGAAGAAGTTCATAACTAGACCAATTTGTTCTTCAGTTTCCTCATTTTCTGCAAAAGCTAGGTTGAGATTAAGAGAAAACAACACCGAGAAAGATAAGATTGAAAAGAAGAGAGCTTTGGAACCCATTTCTCTATCTCTCAACTCATAAAAGCTCATTGGCTGTAGACACTCCATTTTTTACCGTCCTCAAGACTCGGTTGTGCTTGCAGGTACATCCAGCCCCGAGTTCGATTGCTCGTCGGGTATTCGACTTCATGACAAAAGCGTCACAGTTTGAGCTTTCCAAACCTTGTATCCTCTCTGCCCGATTCTTGGACCATGACTGGGTCCTTCCAGAATGTGTTTCTTGGTGCCTTCTTAGGCCCTTTTGGGCCTGCACCTGCCTTCACCTTTCTTGCCCGACCATCAATGAGCCCTTCTAGGCCACCACTGATGGTCGGCAGCACCCCTGTCTCAGCAGATTTCACTCCAGATCTTTTAAGCCAGCTGGAATCCTTTCATCTCCCCTCCATATGTATGGAGTGATGAAGCTCTTGCCAAGCTTCTTAAAAAAGCTTTGCATTGTTTTCCCTCTATATAAGGAGAGGCCCTCTCTCCTTAGCAGAGGTTCAGCCATTTTAGAAGAGATATAGCTCTCTCTCTCTATATATATATATATATATATTTCTTACTCTCTCTCTCTATATTGTTATGGTTTAGTCCATTTTTCTTGCACTTTTACACTACAACACATAGAGATACACCACCACCATTGGACTGAGGTTCTTGGGAAGGTTACTTGAGCTCTGAAAGTGAGTTTTTGGCCCCTGAGGTTGTTGGTTTCGAAATTGGTCTTGAAGGGTGAGTATGTCCCTTTTTTTAGCACTTTTTTGTATCTCATTTTGGTCATCCTTGCATATTGTTTTAGGCCTTGCTTTCAACTGAAAAAAGTCTTGTATTTAAGTGCTTTTGGTGGTTGTTTAAGGTCTTTTTGCTGTTGAGGGTCTTCAACCCTCTTGTTGGCCTTGTTTTAAGCCATGCCTTAGGGCCTTCAAGGTAGTCTTGGTTTGGCCTTCTAACTACTAAAATCCAGTGGATTTTTAGTAACATGTGGTTTTGAGATCTGAAATCAAAGGGGTGACCCTCTCTTTTAGTTTTGTTTGCTTGCATTTTGGCCTTCCAAAGGAGCATGCCTCTCTGTACTTTTGAGGCTTGGTTCAGGCCTTTTTTTGTGACTTTTAGGACCTGCCTTGGCTCTGTCCATGGCTAGTTTGGTTACCTTTTGCATGCATCTTGTATTTGTAGTGTAATCCCATTTGTAGCTCATCAAAGTAGCATGTTTGCCTAGCTTGTGTTGAGCCCATTTGATAGGTTTTTGGTGATGTTTTACCATGCCTTAGATCTTTTTTGGGTTGGTTTTGTCACTCCATGCATGTATAATACACTTGTAGTATAAATCTCATAAACTAGCTTTATATGCTTCTTGCTTTAGCATGTTATCCTAACTTATGTTGAGTCCATTTCAGCATGTTTTTGGTGATGTTTTGTTATGTCATGACTTTTTCCATTTGGTTTGGTCATCCTTTGCATGCTCCATATACTTGTAGAACAAATCTTGCTTACTAGTTTTATGTGCATGATGTTTTGACTCATCATCCTAGCATATTTTGGCTTTGTTCGAGATGATTTTATTCTTGTTTTGAAATTTGTTCTAGAATTTTGGGCTACCATGGCCATATCACTTATGTTTTGTATAGCTATATTGTAAATGCTTAGGCTAGCCTTGGGTTTTGAGGCCCTACCATGCCATATATGTCATGTTTACATGATTTGCCATCAGTCTAAATGTTATTTCAGTCCATGAAATGTGGTCATACACTTGCATTTGACATGCTTTTAATGCCTTGGAGCCTTGGCTCTTTATGCCTCATGAATGGATCATTGTGCATGCCATTAAGCCTAGGCCTTTGGGTCATCATATCAATGCATTTTTGGTCTCATTATACCATAATGTAACTCTTTTATCTTTGTCCAAGTCATGCCATGTTTGGTTTCAATAGGTGTAGTGCATTGCCTCTTTTGTAGCCTTGCATGCTCTATGTTTTTGGCCTTGTGTTCTAGCTTGTGTTGGCTAGCTTCATGCTTGTTTTTGGTCTTGTTTGGACCTTCCTTAGGACTATTTTAGATTCCCTTAGCCCTTTGGGGCTTGCTTTATATGGCCATGGCTTATGTCCTTTGCTAATTCTTAGCTTTTGAGCTTCATGCATGCCATACTTGTGTTATGTATGTGATTTGGCATCATTCCTAATATCATTTGAGCATGTAGTATTGTCATACTTGCATGCTTTTCACTCTTTAAGTGTGCTTAAGAGTTGCATCTTTATGCCTTAGTTCTTGGGCCCATTGGCATGCGTGCTTGTCTAGCATTTTGTACTATCAATTCAGCACCTGTTGGCCACTGATTTGCGCATGGCTGAGGTCTGCCCACATTGGTTTAAGTCCATCTTTTGTATGTTGTTGCATGCTTGTCACCTTGCATGTGTTGCATGCTTACATGTTTGCATGTTGTTATATGTAGCCATTTTGCATGTTGTTGCATGCTTGTTATATCACATGTTATTGCATGCCATTAGCCTTGTTAGGTTGTTCATATTGCATTGCATGTTTGCTTGCTTGAGTCGCATGTTTGCCATGCTTGTGTTGCATTGTTGCTTGGATTAAGTGTTAATCAGAAAACGAAGAACGAGGCGTTCATACTTCAAGTGATGAAAGCGTGCCTCAATTCTCGGTCGCCGATGCTCTTGATTATCCATGATAGAGTTCTAGGCACTTATGTGTTTATTTGTGCATTCATTTCATATTGATTTGCACAAATTGCATCTTTGGTCATCATGCATCGAGATACGTGATTGATGGTCGTAGATCCGATTATTCCTCTCCCTTGATATTTCAAGGTAATATGGAGTGGCATAGTGCATACATATCCTTGGGATACTCTCCCTTTTCTCTTTTTTGTGTTCTGCTGTAACTTGGTGTCCCAGCATATCAGTGGCCAGCAGTGCTCTATAGATGGCCGGCACCTCCTCATCCTTGGCCGGTAGTGTACCATCTTTGGCCGGTAGGTGGTCGGCAGCATCTCCCCATGGCCGGTAAGCCACTAATGCATTCCCCAGACTGATTTTTGGTAAGGTTCAACAGGAATTCCTTGAGGCCACCTGCAGATAGAACCTCTAAAGAACAATCGGAGAGCTTTTCGGGACGAGGATTGAGCATGCATGTTCACCTTCTTCAAACTTACTGAGGTAGCTTTGTTCAATTGCTTACTTGTTAGTTAGCATTTGATTTTGTAATTTAATTAGTTAATTTGTTAATTAATTAAGTTTTGTAATAATTAGTTGTAGCTAGTTATTCAATTCGGGTGTGTAATAGTTAATTAGCTTGTTAGTTAGTTAATTAGTTGGCATGTATTATTTATTGACCCCGTCGAGAGGCGAATTTTGTAATAAGTGTGCATGAGTGTGTGCATATCTTCCAACTCCATCTTTCTCCCTTTTACTTGCTTTTGATGGTTAGTTCTAGGTCATTTTCAATTAGCAAACTTATGCTCGCATGTTTGCATCATTCATCTACATTGCATGCAGAGCTCGTAGCATCATACTAAGCATGTCGTATTTCAATTCCAAGTTGAATACATATATTAATTATCGCATCTCATGTGTCATCTTAGAATAGCGAGCCTATTTCTAGTTGCATTTGCATATGTTGCATTAGCCATCTTAACATAAACTAGGATCATGCATTGATTACTAACTAGATAAGCTTTTATGCTTTAACATATTGCATGTGTGTTATTGATTGCCATGATGACATGCTTGCCATGAGACTAAGCGCTTAGTTGATATAATTGCTGAATGCCTATGGGTGAAGGTCGGATTGTGAATTGGAACAATTCATCGAAATCCGTGATTTAGCCTACTTGCGAGTAGCAAACTTCAAACCGTTTTCAAACAAACGAATATGCAATGTTTTGTTCCAAATTAGGCGATCTAGTCTATACTTGTTTGCTGTGCGCACCACATAGTAAGATTAGCTAATTACTTAGGAATAAGAATGCATGTATTTTCAAAAACAAGATATCATGCTAAGTAGTAGTCGATCTTTAATCGAGGCGGCGGGGTGCTCATAGCTGACCTTCCCCAATCGTACCCAAGTTCCCGAACCGAGGCAACTTTGATGATGACTCAGGGTTTCCTAAATTTTTCCAAAATAAAATATTTAGGTGGCGACTCTGTATCTGGCAAAGCAGTCCATGTTTGGCATTTCTTTCTTAAAAATCAATTTTCCAAAACAATTTGTCGGTTGGACTCTTTGGTGATTTACCAATCTCACATTGCACATTGTGAGATCAGTTAAACGTGACAATTTGAGTCGGCGTAGCATGAAGCCCAAGGGCGTCTCTGATTGGCCTTACTTTAAAAAAAAAAAACGTAAACTAAAAACAGATTGAACAACAACTGATTAAAAATAAAAAAATCAAATAGCTCCAACTATAGCTCATGGGATACCTTCAATTAAAAAAAAGAAAAATGGAAGCCATCAGATACAGCTATAGCTCATGGGATACCTTCAATAATAATATATAAAAAAAAAATCTATTCTTGGGGCTTTTTACCTCATGTATTTCGAATATGTTGAACCTTCTTGAAGAATAGCTTTGAGGAAGGGCGTCGGAGCGGCGACCTAGCGAGGGCGAGACCGAGAAGCCATCATCGAGTGGGTTGGGCTCCAATAGAATAAAAGAGAATAGGATTGAAACAAAAACACAGAGACTGGGATGTGTAGAGAGAGAGAAAGGAAGGAATTTGCATTTGTTGTAGTCGTGAAGGTGGGCTTACGTGTTGTGGAGGCAAGTCTTCCTTTGGATAGGAGAAGAGAGAGAAATAAAGAGAGTCGCTATACTTTACGGAGGAGAGAAATAGAGGTAAAGAGAGAGAGAGATAAGAGAGTAGTGAAATGATGAAAGAGGATAGAAGTAGTGAGAGAAGAGAGAGAATAGCTGGGCGGGAAATGAATGCATTTCAACCATTAAATTTTGGATGGAACAATCTGAATCATTAAAACCAAATGTATTTCTGATACATTTTGGACATTTTCAAAAACTCTTCTGTCTTATTATATAGATAATCACTATTAATTAATAATTTTTTAAGAACCAACATTGTTTAATGGTGCATATATAGTTATTAATTATACTAATTAATAATTAATACTTAATAAAGTATTTTGATTATATCTTAAGAAGTTAAAAAATTATTACACTACATACTAAATATTTTATTGAGGCCTCGTTTGGGAACAGGCTAATTTAGTAACTTTTTGGCTAATTGGCTAAAAAGGTTGGTAAGAAAAACCTGTATGTGTGGGCCAACTTTTTGCAAAAAGTAGAGAAAAGGAATCTTTGACTTTTGGTATGGGTTGTTGGCTTTTTGGCTAAAAAGGTAACTTTCTAATTATTTTAGCCTCTTGCCAGAACACTGATAGAATATTGAACTTTGACAAGTCTTTGAGTCCACTTGGTCTTATCTTTTGGCGCATATCCGGTGATTCTTGTGATTAAGCCCAATCCACATAATGCCCATCTCCAAAAAGCAGGGGTTCCTAATATAATTATTATAGGGTTATTTACATGAATTTCTTTAAAGTATTGAAAATTATCACTTTAATCCTTAAGTCCTAAACTATTAAAGCCTCTTTTGAAAAGTGTTATAAAATAAAAAAAATAAAAAATAAATAAAAAAAAGGTCAATTTATTAGCTTATTAAGGTCTCGTTTGGAAATAGGCTATTTTAGTAATTTTTTAATTTTTTACGAAAAGATGTACAGAAGAATAGAGAGAGTGATGTGACAACTTATAGTAACTTTTTGACTTTTTAGCTAAAATGTATAATTGACAAATGAGACCTTAGTCATGTCTCTACTTTTTACACATCTTTTCATAAGAGTGATGTTATTATTTTAGATAAATTATTTGGAACCCCTAATTTCTTTGGGCCCCCATTTATAAATTTTGAGACCTTCAAAATTTCTTTTCCTCTTCCAAATAATATCAATATTATCTTTGTGAAAACATTCTACCGATTGAATGTACACCTCCACACCCCCATACCCCAAAAAAATCCCTCTTCTAAAAAATCCTAACAAAACCCACCAAGAAGAAGAAGAACCAATGTGATTACCTGCTGTCTCATCCACCATTGTCACAGTTGGTATGCTCTCTCTCTATATATATATACATAATTTCTTAATTTTCTAGTAATAATTTCTTCTCTTATAGTAAAAAGATTATAATAATTGGTTTAGTTGATTTTGTTAGTAGATATTATGAAATTGTGAGTTTAGCAGAGAACTTCTGTGATAATATTATCAAAGCTACGCAATGAAGGAATAACTTTTGAACCTGAAAATATATTTAGGTTACTTCTGATAACTTCTACAAGTGTTAAAAATTTTGACCATTCAATGTGTTAAAAAATTTCTATGTTCGGGGTTGTATTCCTGAACTTGAAAAAATGAAAACTTCTGCGAGCGTTAACAATTTTGACCGTTCAATATGTTAAGAAATTTTCATGTTCGGAACTGCATTCCCAAACATTACTTATTTGTTCGGGAATGCCTTCTCGAACAAATAAGTAATGTTCGGGTCTGTAATCTTGAACTTGAAAAAATGAAAACTTCTGCAAGCGTTAACAATTTTAACTGTTCAATGTGTTAAGAAATTTCCATATTCGGACCTGCATTTCCGTACATTACTTATTTGTTCAGGAATGCCTTCCCGAACAAATAAACAATGTTCGGACCTGTGTTCCCGAATTTTGATTAATTATGCAGAGTTGATCCAGAAAAATAACGAACATATTTTATTATTTTTGTCATTTTTTCAAGAAATTTACCTTACAAGGCCAATCTCCTCTGAGCTAAGAACAATCTAAAGCTATGAACCTTCTCTCGATTTTATTGTTGTAGTCTTCTTGTTTTATGGAGTGTGGTTACAAGAAAAACTTCCATTCATTGTCATTCTTTGGAGAAGTGTAGGCAATTAAATGGTTGCCTTGTTATCATTTGGAATATTGCGTAAGCGATTTTTAAAGTTTTGAGGGTAGGTAGGTTTTGAATGTTAGATTTGGGAAAGATGAATGGTGGTGATGGAAGTGGGTACTCTCATAAACCCTAATTCATAATGTCTTTGGGTGTGTAGGTTTAATTGCAAGATGGGGTGTTCCAAAATTAATGATGTCCTTTTTAGTAATTTTATTTGAGGTTATTATTGTAATAAAAAAATTTTAAAAATTGAGGGTCCAAAATAATTGATGAAGTGCTAATAGCAGCACTCCTTCATAATAAACAAAAAAATAATTTTTTGGTACTTCCCAAAATAACCTTGAGAAATATCATTAAGCGATAAAAACGTACAAATAAATATGGGCAAATTACCTACATCTCCCTTGAGGTTTAGCTAAATTACAGATTCTTCTCTAAGTGGCTAAAATAGCCAAAAAGCCAAAAAGTCAACTAAAACGCATCACATCACCTCTCTACTTTTCTGCACACCTTTTCGTAAAAAGTCAAAAAGTTACTAAAATAGCCTGTTTCCAAACCAAGCCTAAGGTTTCAGAAATTACATCCCACCTTCCGAGGTTTATATTTACATAACAATCTAACTCCTACCGTTAACTAAACGTTAAGAATGGTTAGCTGACATCACCAAAATATAAATTGTTAGACGATATTGCCCCTGCTGAAATTCTTTTGATAAAACAACAAAATTTACAAAACAATTACATTAGATGGAAAAAAAGAAAAAAAAATTTTTGAAACCATGTTTGATTTGTTATTTAGAAAAAAAAAAAATTCAAAATTAAAAAAAAAAAAAAACTAATTTAATAAAAATAAATATGAAAAAATATATTTAATTTATGAAAATTATTTCTAACCACTCAAAAGATAAAATTATATAAAAAAAATAATAATAATAATTTTTTATTTTTTATTTCTTAATCAAATTAATTTTTATTTTAAAAAAAAATTAAAAATAAATTTCTAAAAATCAAACCAAACGTATTCTATGAATTTTTTGACAAGTCATTTCTTGTGTGTTTTTACTTATTTAATTATTTGTTAATTTTATGATATTTTCACCATCGACACTACAATATATAAGAGTTTTAAAGATTAATTTTTTATCTCTAAAAGTGAAAATTTTGTTGCAAAAGATTTTTAGGGATTAATTTCTATCGTTATGAAGATAGTCATTAAAAATTAAGCTCTGAAAAGTCAAAAATAAGGTTTTTAACGATAAAATTTCAAAAATATCAATAATAAATAGGCTTTTAGAAACAAAATAATTTGGTCTCAAAATGGTTTATTTTTTGAGACAAAAAATTTGATACCAAAAAGATAATAATTAATCACTAATGTTCAATTTTCATTACTAAGAATATAATAACGACACTTTTTGCAACAAAAATATTTGGTCTCCTAAAAATAATTTTATCCTTAAATTTTGATCTCTAAAACCTTAATTTTTTGTAGTGTGATAAGATTTTTTTCATTTTAATTTTACATTTTGTAACTTATACAAAAATAATAATTTAACTAAACCTCAGGGAGAATCTGTAATTTAACTAAATCTCAAGGGGAAATCTGTAATTTAGTTAAACCTCAAGGGAGTGTAGGCAATTTATCCTTATTTGTCAAAAGGACATTTTAGTTAATTTATGATATTCGTTAACGACATTAATTGCGATGGGACGAGATGGAATTTTTAAAACCTTAGGAGGAATCTGTAATTTCGCTAAATCTCAAAGGAGGTGTAGGTGAGGGTGATTCTATTTACACCACTACTTTACTTCTTTACACCCTTAATATGAGTTTTTTTTTCTCTCCAATTTTATCCATGTGTGAAATTTCCTTTAAGGATAAAACACTAAAATTAAATATATTTTGTTATATTCTTACACCCCTTGGTCTTCAATCCTTACTCCTCTTTTTACTTTCTTAATTTTTTTTTCTCTTACACATCTCTTTTAAAAAGTGAGAATTATAGTATTTTGATTATTAAAAGAAAGTAATGGATGAAGAAAGCGGTGGTGAAGAACCATCAAAAAGTGAAATAGTGAGTTATTTATTTATTTGGTAGGTTTTTGTTTCATTTTCTAGGCGGTGTTCGACTATCTAAATTCATTCGAGACAATGTTTGATAATTTTTTTTTATGAATACGATTTTTCTTATTTTTAATTGTATTAAGTTTTATTAATAATTTGGCGTATAAATATATTTATTATTTTTAGATTTTTGGTAATCGTGAAACATTAATTAAATGGGCTTACGGCGTTGGGAAGAATCTTGAATTTGTCATTGTTATAAAGACATCAAATCACGGAAGGCAATGGCGGAAAATCAAGATTTACACTTGCTTGAAAAAAATAGTTACTATAAAGACAACGGAAGATTAGAAGGAATGATTGAGGTTGTGAGGTTCTAAAAAGTGTAGATGTCTATTTTTATTAAGAGGCAAAATTACTTACAAATTACCAAGATGAATAGTGATAACATATTTGATTGATGAATGCAAACAATGACATATTTTATGGATATTCTTACACTTGATATTTTTATGAATTATTTTATGGATACTTTTCATGTATGATTTTATGAATGCATATTTGATTTATGAATTTTTTATGGATGCCTCAAGGAAAAAGTAAATATTTCAATGTACAATGGCGGAGGCCTAGATAACTCTATTGTAGTTTAGCAACATAACACTAGAGTAATCTCATTTGTATAACAATGTATCCTTGAACATGCACTTTACAAATGATTCAAATTAATTTCTTGTTATCATCTAATTGGAAGACAACATAATCTTTGGGAAAAAAAAAAATTTGTCGGTAACATAGCCTTGGAGTAATTCAAATTAATTAGCGTTGTATTATCGAGCAGACCCACAAATTAAAAGATCATTGTTTGGAAGAAAGTGTCTCTATAAATATATAGCAACAAAATGCTAGAAAGATCTATTTTTTCCATGACATAACATTGGAATAATGTAAATTATTTGCTTAGCGTTACCAAAATTAGTGGTGTAAAGAGATGAAATAGTTAATTTAGGGTTAGTTTTGGTAATATATTAGAGATGTAATGAGAATTATATTTTTTTTTAATGGTGCAATGAGATGGAGGGTGTAAAAAGGTTTAATAATGGTGTAAGTAGAATCACCCTGTAAGTAATTTGCCCAATAAATATCATAAATTATAGAAGTATACCAATTTAATCCCTTAACGAAAGGGATCAATGTAAAATACACCAATAATTTGTGAGATCTATTTATACACTTCTATAATTTATAAGGCAAAGTAATATTTAGGGCAAACTAATATCCCTTAATAATTTAAAAAATTCATTCGTACATTATATATGAATTCAAAATGATACTTCAGAATAATTTAGGGGTTATCTATGTAAATAACCTATAATTATATAGGGTGTGTTTGGTTTAGTTTTGAGAGATAAATTTTCAAAAAAAAAATTAGAAAAAGAGTTTAAAATTTTTTTTGATTTGTTTAATTGTATATTTTGGAAATAGTTTTTGGAGTATGAGAGTTTAAGATGATTTGATATTTTGTTGCAATTAAGTAGATATATGTAAGAAAAAAAGTGATTGAGAAAGAGAAAGAAGAGAAAAAAATAGGAGTTGTTTGGGGTGTCCTAAATAAGTGTGCTTTTTATCTTTTTAGACTAAAAAATAGAGGTTGAAAATATGGATATTTGGGTTAACTTTTTGACTTTTTATAAAAAAATGTGTAATAAAAAATTGTAAAAATTGATTTGTAGAGAAAAATTCGACTTGGGAGTTGTGCAGTCATAATTGTTGACTTTTGGTGAATAGTGTTAAATTTTGAATAATTTTTTGACTTTTTAGTTATATGCCAAACTTGACCTAATTAATGTGTAGGAGTTAGAAAGTGATTATAGAAAAAAAAAAAAAAAAAAAAAAAAAAAAATTTCCAAAATCACAAAACCTAACAAAATTTTAGAAAATCTCGAAAACAACCCAAACAAGGCCATTCAATTTCCCACATATATATATAGCTAAATTTCCCGCCATTGTTTGTTTCGGTAGTTCATTCCGTCCTCTCGGCAAACCCTAGATCGCCATGGAAGAGGAAATCAAAGCAGAGTTCAAGAAGAACGGTTTCAATCTCGACGAAGAAGAAGAGATTTTGAAGAAATGTGAGTATTCATCCCCTTTTCTTTGCAATTAAATCCAGTTCGAATTTACAGCCACTTTTTTTTCATGAGTTGGCAATGTTTCGATGCGCTCAGGTCTCACTTTCTGCATACAATACAAGCTCAGTCCCGCCGATCTTGTTTCGAGCTGGGACGTTTACTCTCTCAACAGGTTCAATCACTTTCTCTAACTCTATTTCTCAAATCAACGGATAGTGAAAAAGGTTTCTTTTATCCCCTGTTTGGTTTCCGAGAAAACGGAGGAAAAGGAAAGAAATTTGGAAATCTTACAATCTCTGTTCTATGATTTATGAGAAAAGTTCAAAAATTCAACCTGAATGTGTTGGTTGATTTTTTTTTTTTTTCTCATGACTAAATTATATAGTAATATTTTAGTGTTTCTTTGCAACCAAACAGGGCACTATTGTTTTAGTGATCTTGAAATTGAGATTGAAATATGATTAAAAATGGGGTACAATTGAGGTGTTATTTTGGTGACAGGCAACTGGAATTGACAGTGCAAAATGCTCACATGGATGCATTCTTGCTGCAACTACAAAACGAGCAGAAGGAGGCAATTATCAAAAAAGAGTCCGGTTTGCATTTGTACTCCAATGATGTCGCAATGTGAGCATCGTTTACAATCTTAATTTTAATGTTTGTTTTTTGTAGTGTCTCACTTGTTTCATTGATGTGTCTTAGGCTGTGTGTTTGGATTATGGATTTAGGTAGGCATTTTGGAAATTCACCCACCTTTTCCCTTTTCTCTTTTCCCTTTTCCTTTCCCGTTCCAAATCCCTACCCAAATCTATGATCCAAACACAACCTTAATGTTAATTTTTTGTGTGTGTGCTAGCAAATAACTATTGCATTTGCTTAAACGTAGTTAAATTTTGTAGGAGATTCTGGTATTGTGAACTAATTAACTATTGCATTGTAAATGATAGAATTTGTAAGACCATTGAAATGGTGGAAGTGGAACCAATCTACACATGTTTTTTCATCTGTACAAGTTCTTGAAAAACTAGTGTGAATGGTTGACAGTAGTGAGTTAAAGTAACCATTTTATGTTTACCAATGGTGGCTGAACTTTTATGTAGGATATTGAGTGATGAACATGAAGATACAAAGAGGGTTTTCTTGGCACTCCAACAGATAGATCCGATACACTTGGTCCAGAACCATTTGATTCGATACACAAAATTAATGGGAGACTTTCTCCTCTATAAAGCCTTTAGAATCTGTGACGCCCTTTGGCCAAAGAAAGAGTAAGTTTGTGGTGCAATCCACTCTCAATGAGCTGCCTAATGTAGAAAACGTAAAGAAAGAGCATGATCATGAGATTTCAGAGGATGACATTATAAAGAGGGTACAACCCAGCTCAAGGTGCTCCTTAGTTAGCCATGGCTCCCAGCCTGAACCAGGTTGCAGGTTCATGTATGACAAGATTGAAGACAAGGTACTAAATGGTTCTCATAGCACAGATGTTTTTACTTATTGTGTAAAGTACTAACTTTGTCTTTTTGATGATCTAGTTCAATTTTCTCGAAAATCGCATTAGAAAGCATGCAACAGCACTTGTTGCTTCTGGTCTGTTTGAGGAACCGATTGACCCTACAGTTGCTTCACAGGTAATATAGTTGCTCTGTTTCTACCTCTCTCTTGTCCGCACAACTTGCAATCTTGAAAGTGGAGAATTTACACTGTTTGGTGTGAGGAGTGGGAGAGAGCCTTTAAATGAGGGTAGTTTTGAAAGAAAATAAAAAATGGAAATTGAGGTACAACTTCTAGCACTTCCCAAATTGTTATGGCATTTTTTTAATATGGTTTAGTTTTGAGTTGGTATGCTAATCAAACATGTCTATGCTTCTCATGGAACCTATTATTTCAGAAAAGCGTATTTGCAGTTGGCATGATCTGCTGTGAAGAAGAAGGTCGTTTGAAGGAGAAGCCTGTCTTGCTGCAAAGCAGGTAAAGACTATTGGTCTTGTCCTTTAGTTTTGCCCTAGGCATTCATCAGGAATGTTTTGTTGCCACCTGCATTAATTGTGTAAGCTAATTCGTTATTGTGTAAGCTAAAAAGTCCTTTTATTAGACAATGTGTTCAAGATGTTGTCAAGGGAACTACTGTCTAATGCTTTCCCCAGCTGGGCATCGGCACTTCATTTTGGCCAATGCTTTGCCTCAATATACCTAGTTCCTTCCTAGCAACTTTACTAAACTTTCATGATCAGAATTACCAATTAGATAAATCTTAAGATGGGATATGAATTTCATTTGGATGGTACAAGGTAAACACCTTTAGGTGTGGCATTTACTTATTCTCCTTTGATGCTATTAGTTATCTCTACACCTTTGCTGTTTAAATATGGTTATTAGTTCTCTGACAGTGTTGAGCATTCTGGAGGGCAACGCGTGCGTCTTGACTTACAAAAATTGAGCCAATTTTCAATTTTTCCTGGTCAAGTAAGAAATAGGAACTCCTGACTGCCATTTCAATATTCCTTTTTAAAATGATAACATAATGCCAAATCATTGCATTTTTTCAGGTTGTGGGTGTTGAAGGGCACAATCCTAGTGGACATTGTCTGACTGCATCAAAAATTATTGATTATACTCCCTTGTCGGGTTCTGCCGATGAGAATCCTCATCCTACAAAGAAACAAGTTGTTGATCAGGAGTTTCAATTAACCGATCCATCTCATGTGCTGGCAGTGCTGTCAATGGTGTGTAAGCTAGCGTTCCACATCTCTGTAAAGTATTAGGTTTTGGATTGTTCTAATGGCTATCCATCACTAATAAGTGTGAATTCCTATTTTGGTCGTTTCTTTCTACAACATAACCAGTTAAGATTGCCAGTGTTTGGATGATTGTGAGTAGTCCCAATAAGCAATGAAATATGGATGTGGGAATTGATATAATGTTGACACAATGACAAGGTTTAACTGATTGGAAAGCTGATTACAATTTTGATTCTCATCCCACATGAGGCTAAACATGGTACTATACATGAAGTTTAACTTCTGAAATTTCATATCATGAAAAAAGAACATTAACTTCCCACTTTGAGCATGCAACCCATATTGGGATTTGGGCAGATAGTCTCATAGCAGTATTTATTACTTGAAATCCAAAGCCATTAGTTGGAATATGCCATGTCTAATATTAGGTTAAGTTTGGTAATCTTTTTAATTTCTTTATACTAATATGGCATTTGTCCATGTCTTTGGAATCTTAAACAGATTATTGCAGCAGGTCCTTTTACCACAACTGACAACTTGTTCTTTGAACCTCTAACTGAGCTGCTAGCATATGCACGTAGAAAGCAGCCTCAGTTGCTTTTATTGGTAAGACCCACCATTTTTCATATCAATAATCTTGTAAATTGTAATCTGCATTGATAAATGACTTGAGAAGTTGGATTTTTTATGTTTGGCAGCTGGGACCATTTATTGATTCTGAACATCCAGAGATTAAGAAAGGAGCAGTAAACAGGACCTTTGACGAAATATTTCGTCTTGAAATCCTTGGAAGGGTATCTATCTATC
Organism: Camellia lanceoleosa; assembly: GCA_025200525.1. NCBI lineage: Eukaryota > Viridiplantae > Streptophyta > Magnoliopsida > Ericales > Theaceae > Camellia > Camellia lanceoleosa. Next base: position 8,876,227 of record CM045767.1, on the reverse strand, counting down.
TACACTAGATAACTTTGCCTGTTTGGGAAGATTTTATCTTTCTTTTTTCTTTTTTTTTTTTAATTTTTTCCCCCAATGGTTTGCAGCTTCAAGATTATGTGGAATATATGGGTTCTGCTGCACGTGTGATTCTCGTGCCATCTATACGGGACGCAAATCATGACTTTGTTTTCCCTCAGGTAATTTTATTGCTAAATTAATTTATATAATATCTCTATTTTCCCAGTAGTTAACAAAAAATTGAGATCATAATTAAGTGTCAATTTCTAGATTAATGTTGTTTGGCTTTGATTCTGCAGTCTGCTTTTGATATTCAGCAAGCCGATCTCAAACATCAGGTATGCATGATTCTACAAGACTAGGGGAAGCCCACCTTTGAAGTGGTTGCTAGATCCAGATCATTTTTAGTTTGCAGTCTCACAAGTCACAATTTTAAAGATATTACATTGTCTTACCAGATAACCAGTCTTACAAATCCAGGGATTTTTAGTGCAAATGAGGTAATCACTAATTGCTTTTATTCTTAAATTATGATTGTTCGTACTTCTAGACATTAATTTCATGTTTGTGTGTGCTCCTCGAATTCTTCAAAATGCATTGATGAGATGAAATTTTTGCATTATATTATTCTCATGCACCACAAAAGGCTTGAAACCGTACTTTAGGAGTAAAACACACTAATTAGCAGAATGCCTAAACTTTGAGGTGAATGCAATTTGGAAGAGCAACATGGAATTAGAAGGAATCTAGTTAAGGTTCTCCCAAGGAATATGTTTAATCGTATTATTTTAAATTCTATAACAATGGTTTGAAGCATTTTGAGTTAAACACATCGTACAGGTCTCTAATAGTTTTCAATCACATTTTGGGTTTTCAGGTCAAGCTAGGTTGCTGTACCGTGGATATTCTCAAGCAACTTAGCGGAGAGGAGATCTCACGGAATCCATCTGGGGGATCCAAGCAGCGCATGAATAGACTTGCAAATCATCTACTTAGCCAGCGCAGGCATGTTTTCTTATTCTCTTAATGGAAATTTCTGTACTTGATATTAAAGAAGATTAAACAATTCAAAAGACGGTTACTTTTTGAAAACAGTTTCTATCCTCTATACCCACCCATGGAAGATACTCCCGTGGATTTTCTCTTGCTCCAGAGGCTCTTCAGATCCTTGTAATCCAGATGTCTTAATCCTATCCTCTGACTTGGCTCATTTCGTGAAGGTATATGATAGTTCTAGTTATATTAGAGAGTAATGATGGATTTATGAAACAGAATAGTTATACAGAATGATGTGTCAAAATGATATTCATTCATTTCAAATCAAAAGACTCATGAAAGTGACTTGTTATTTCAAAACTGCCATTGACCGTCATTCTAGTAGACTTTTTGTACGTAAATTCTGCTTGCAAATCAGTGTTATTTCTTATCTAGTTTAGAGCAAATTGTATGAATGAAATTTAAGTCTTCATCTCCTATGTGGACAGGTGTTGTCAATTGGGGATAAAAATGACAGAGAAGAGCAAGCGAAGTGCATTTGTGTTAATCCGGGAAGACTGGCTAGGGGCGAAGAAGCAGGTTTCTTCGTGGAGCTTAACTACGGGGGAAGCCCTGATTCAACTAGTGCTTCAGTTATAAGCATATAGACCTTAAACTACCGCGTGTAGTGATTCAACAAGTGCTTCAAAAAAAAGTAAACCCTAAACTTATAGAGCTTGCAGTTGCAGATGATATCAGTTTGTTTGGAAGCAAAAATGGACACCAAATTCTAATGGAGGAGCTTAGCACCATGAAGACTGTTTAGGGAGTGCTGTCATGTAGTACTAGTTTCACATCACAATTAAGGTGATGTTACTAACATGATGTTCTATTAATGTATTATTATTGTCTTTTCAAGGTGGCAATGATTTCGCTCTTTACCAACCAAAAAAAAAAGGGAAAAGGAAAAGAAAAGAAAAGTCGTTTTTGGTTGTGTTTTTGTTTTCTTTTATTTTTGCTTTTCATGTTTTAAGAAATATAAGCAATGAAAAGTTTGACAATCATTTTTATTTTGTACGAAAATAATTGTTATTTTTTAAAGGGCAAATGCTAATGAATGTCTTTGTGGCAATTGTCTTGGAAATAGGTAAAAAATGTTTAAAAAATAATATTTTGAATTCAGCTAAATAAAGAAAGTGTTTTGATTTCAATAAGCCTCTTATTTTTTGTCTTTTTCTTGTGGCTAAGTTTGGGAAGTCTAAAAAAAAGTTAAAAAGTTACTCAAAAAATTAAAAAGTTATCACTATTTATCAAAAGTCAACAATTATAGCTGCACAACTTCCAATACTAATTTTTCTTTACACATTAATTTATATAATTTTTTAAGGAAAATGCCTCGTAGCTCGATTTTTAAGGCTCGAGTTTGGCTTGGTCGTTTTGGGCTTTTTTTTTTTTTTCTTTATTTCTTTCCCCTCCATTCGAACACAGAAACAGAGAGGGAAGAGAAGAAGGTCGGATTGCCCGTGCATCATGTCCTTGACCTCGCCGCTAATCGCCAAATCTCATGACCGTCGCTCAGATCTCCCGGCCTCCTCCTTCTCCTTCCTCCTTCCGCCTCCTCTTCCTCCTCCTTCCTCTTCCGCCCCGCCTCCTCCTCCTTCCCTGTGAATATGCCCCCTCCAGTTCCTCCTCCTTCCCCTCCCCTCCTCCTCCTCCTCCTCCTCCTCCTCCTCCGTCTCATTCTTCTGCTTCTGGTTTTGCTTCCCGAGCTTTCTCATTTTCAAGCTTTTCGAGCCCCGTAGCTTTCGAGCTACGTATCAACTCCGATTTTTTAAGAAAAATGTCTCGTAGCTCAAATTTTGTGGCTCAAAAGTGGTTCAAATGGCCAAAACGACGTCGTTTTAGCCATTTTTATGTTGTTCAGATTCAAAAGCACCGTCGTTTTCACCATTTGACCCACTTTTGACCCACAAAATTTGAGGTACGTAGCAATGTCGATTTTTTAATACATATTTTTTTATAAAAAGTTAAAAAGTTAACCCAAATATTTATATTTTCAACCTTAACTTTTTAGTCTAAAAGACAAAAAGTGTATTTATTTAGGACCTCCAAATAACTCCTAACTCTTGTTTAGAATTCTTTTTTCAAAAATAGGTGTTTCTGTAAAAAAATAAAAAATAAATAAATAATCGTTAAAAGTAATTTTCAGAATAGTTTGCCCAACAAATTTTTTTATTTTTGTTTTTTCTAAACTAATTATAAATAAAAACATGAAATCATAATCAAATTTGGCAGTTGTAATCTAGGTCATTATTGAGGGATTGGGTAGGATTGGGTATTTTATTTTAATTTAATTGGTGGTTAAATTTGTGGTTGGTTTAGATGCTCCACCATCCGCCTTCCAATCCAAAAATAGGGAATATGCTGAGGAATATGATTTGTATTACAAAGCTCTTCTTTGAAAAAAACATCTCTGTAAAAGTTATCCTATCGTTTAAAAAATTTATATTAATTGTGTGCTTAATGAATAGTAAAAATTAAATGAACATATAACTTTAAAGACAAAAAATAATAATGAATAAATTATAAAATATCATTGGATAGACGTTAGACACATAAAATTCCTAATTTATTAGATAATTTCTACTACATACCAATCGAATCCTCTCTGCATATTCCAAAGCTATCATCCTTCATACACAACCACTATCCTTTTTCAATTTTATTTTTTTTAATAAATTGAATGCTTTTAACACTGTTATCTTTCTTTTCTTTTCCTTGTTTCTTTTTTTCACAATTAATTAGTGTCGCATCATTATTTATGATGAACATTAATTATTTTGAGTCATTTTATGAAAAATAAATAAATTATAATGCGAGAAAACATCTATCATTATCTTTCCAAAGAGGAAGAGATAGGAACTTAAACTCTATTATGCCTTCGTTTGGCAATTTAGGTTGGGTTGGGTTAGATTGGATTTGGGGTTATTTTAGTCACTAAAAAATAAAATAGATTTTTTAATTTAATAAGACAAAATATCATATCCAACTCATAATCATTATATTCTTTCTCTTATAAAAATTAAAAAAAAATCAAAAAGTTCATCCCAAATGAGACTTTTTAGCCTCAAACTAAAATAGTCAAAAAATCAAAAAGTCAAAAAGCCAACCCACTTCCCAAACGAACACTTTGAGTGATTATTTGATAGTCTTGGAGTACTATTACATACTATTTATCACTGAAAACTTGTTAAATTGTTTTCCAAAATTCAAACAAAAAGTATATTAGGTTTCACAACTTTAACCAATAACAATCAAGTAGAGGCACCAAGTAAATTTGCTCCAAGTCCACCATATAATTTTGAAATTTTTACTAGCTGATCCTAATAATTGAATCTATTACTCATTAGGTCTTAAGTTTCTATCTCATACACCAAGAAGTTCTATTATTTTTTTTATCTCGATTTTGCTCGCTACTAGCTTGTAAAAATCCCTATTTAAATCATCCCAAACACTCTCTAAATCTTTAATTGTTTATAATATTTATTACTCGTTAATTTTTTCAATTTGTATTAACTTCTCTCTTGATCATTTTTCCAAAACTCTTTTTCTTTCTCATCTCTCTCTCTCTCTCTCTCTAGAAGATACCACCACTGTAGTTATGACCATGGCCATGGCCATCCATCCACAATCACCATCGTCATCCGTCACTAACCACCGCCACCTCCACCAGTCACTACCACCACCTTCGCCGACCATTACCACTACCATTGTTCACCAACCATCTCCACCGTTGCCGATCTATACTTCACCATCTCTCAATTGTTTGACTCGCTCGCCTAACATTGTCGTCTTCCTTCCTCTTTGCCATTACCGTCACTCTTCCTCCATCCTCCTAATTTATTTGCCATCACCGTCGTTCTTCTTCAATCATCGATTGACCATCTTCAATGTCAAACTTCACCAATGACTTCAAATCTAGTTGTTTTCAATGCCAATCTACCATCTTGGCTAACTGTACTTTACATAGTCGCTAATGAGATCGAGACTCTTTCGAGTGTGTTGGTGAAGATTTGCATTTGTAAAACATTTTGAACTAATCTAATGAATTTATCACTTAATTCGTTGATAAATTTATCACCGATTTTGTTCATGTTATATTTATCACCTCTCTCTTCCTCCTCCCTCTATCTTTTTATTTCTCTTAAACCAAATCGCTTTATTAGTGATAAATGTATCACCGATATATTTCTTTGAATGTTGTGTTGATTTGTGGCGATGATGACGAGGTTTTTTTTTTTTTTTTTTGTAATCTTTTAACAAACAACTAGTGAGAAATTTTTGATGAATGTGTTTATTACTACAAAATTTATTTAATATATCTTTGAATCTTATGTTAATTCGTGGCGATGATGATGATAATTTCTTTTTGTAATTTTTTAGCAAGCAACAATGATAAATTTATCATTTTGTCACTAGAGAGAGATGAATATGCGGTATGATTAATCTATCAATGATAAATTTATCATTGATTTATTAAATATGTTATATATTGTTGCTGAATTTATCACTGATTTGTCATTGTAGATGTTAATATGTTGGATGTGTCAATCTATTAGTGATAAATTTATCACTGGAAAGAGGACAAAGAGCAGATGGTAAGGGTATGGTTATGTTGATCTACAATACAAAGGCTAACAATTTTCTACTAAGGCCTTTCCTTTTCATTTTCCTTTTCCTCTTCATTTTTCTCTTTATCTTCTCTCTCTCTCTCTCTCTCTTGTTATTTTTCTTCTTCTTCTCCTGTCGCTATCAAATCTTAGAAGATAGTGACAATAGTGAGCATCGGAGGTTGTCGGAAGTGATCATCAAAGGTTGCTGGAGGTTATCACCGATGGTTGAAAGTGCTCGTCGATGGCTAGAAGTGGGAGGTGGTAGGTCATGGTAGTGATTTGATGATTGAATTGTTGAAGGAGATGTAGGAAGGGTATTTTGGAGATATTAAGAGGTGAAAAAATGAGCAGGACTTACACTTAAATAAATCTGATCAATAGAACCGGCTCGTAAGCCCCCCTATAATTTTCTTCTATTATTAATTTTAAAGTCTGGCTAGTTTAGCCAGTAATATGACACAAGTTTCCAACACTCTCGTATATATAGGTATTATTTGTACAACTTATTTGAGTTGTTTATAGTTTCTTTTGTTATTCTAGAAGTCTATGCCCGACTATTTGATATTGCTACGGTCACAATTTATTAGACAAAAGTAATTTAAATAAGTTAAAAAATTAATTATCCAATAATTGAGGAAGGAGTGTTTTTCACTTATGCTTTTTACTTGCAATTGCACGAAACAAATCCATAAATCGACAAAACAAAAGAAGTAGACTCGGACATAAACTTGACTCACAAGGGCCTATCTAATAGAGGTGGTGGGATGTCTACGGAGTGTAAATCAAGTTTAGATTACTTAGAAATTGAATATGTAAATTAAACAATCGCTCTAGATTTCATGAAATTTTAAAGGGTAAATTACACTTATACCCCCGAAAGTTTCTATTTAATACAAATTTTTTCTTACATTTGAAAATTTACATTTATTTATTGTCAAATTAAAATAACATATTTATTCCTTAGCGTTTATAATATAAAATAATAAAATAATATTAATATTTTGATTACGTCATTTCAAGAGAAATAATAATAATCTTTTTTGGTTTAGCTCACACAAAAAATAGAATTTCTTTATTTTTTGTATTTTTTTATTTTTAATGATTTTTTTTAATATTTTAAGCATTTTTTTATTTTTATTTTTTAGATACACCTAATTTGGATATACTTAACAAGTATAATATTTTGTGATTTTTTTTTTTCACCAAATACAAAAATATAAAAATTCAAGAATACTATAATAAATGTAAATGCGATATTTGGTATCTGTAATAAATATGGGTGAATAGAGGAGAAAGAAAATGATGGTGAAAATAAAATGAAAAATTTTATTCATATATAAAACAACAATGATTCATCTCACTAAAACACCACCACTAATAGACTAATGCATTAAAAAGTAAAAAATAAAATAAACAGATAACTCCAAGACCAAAACATCACATCATTCTTGGCGGGACATCGCCACCTAATTAGTGGGAGACTAATTAGTGCTCCCAAGCATTTTCTATATAAAATTTATACAAAAATATCATAAAAATATTAAAATAATGATGTTGTTGTAAATATAAATAATGCTTATAGGTGTTTGGTTTTAAAGGGAAATGTTACCATTAAGCTATATCATTGTGTTTGAAAATTTTATATAAAATTTATGTTTGTATATCATCACTTAATAAGAATATATTTAGGTAGAATTTAATGATGAAAAATTGCAAGATGTAGTCATGATGATAGAAACAAAAAATCATAGAAAAATGACAAAATGATTATTTAGAAAATTTTAAGGTATGACATTAGCTATTTAAGGAATAATTTGTAATGAGATTATAAATTTTAAGGAGGAGAATATAAATTTTCAAATATGAAAAGAGAATCTGTATTAAATAGAAATATAAAAAAATGTAAATGTAATTTATCCAATATTAAAATTTATAAATCAAGTTTAAATAATTTAGAGAAACAATGACACATTTCTATCAAACCAGACAACTCGTCTCGATTCCATTGACTAAACGCAAGCATTGGATAACAGATTCCACCCTCATAAAAATAATAAATAAATCAAAAAAATATTGACGTTCAAAAACAAAAAAAAAATGAATGTCCTTAGACACGGTACATTAATCACTAATTATCATTTTTTATATTATTTATTAAAATATTAATACAAAAATAACTTATATATTGAGTATTTTGGAAAGTAAATTAAAAATTAATTTTTTGATTTTTTTAAAAAATATATATAAAAAAATAAAAAAATAATATAATTTAAAAAAATCAAAAAAATCAAAAAAATTAACTTTTAATGCAAATGTCTAAATAGACCATCATTTCAAAGGACAGCTAATAACCTCTCCACATCAAGTGAGAGAGATTCCCTATTCTTTTCCAGAATAGAGGAAAAGTTACAGGTGAAGCAAACTTATATTCTAAATTTCAATCTTGGCTTTAATTTTTTGAATTGAATTTTTTAAAAATTGAATTTTTTATTTTTCATATTTTTTTTTTTAGTAAATATTTTTATAATTTTCAGTAATTTTTTATTTTTTTAGATACACCCTACTTAGATGTATCGAAATTATAAAATATTTGTGAAAAAATATTTTAAAAAATTAATAAATACACAAATATATATATATATACTGAATTTTCATATTTTTTTATATATATTTTTGTATTTAGTGAATATTTTTCTCAAATATTATACTTTTTAAGTGTATTTATGTTAAGTGTATCTAAAAATTTTAAAAAATTACTTAGCATGTTAAAAAAATTCAGTAAAAACAAAAATCATATATATATATATGAAAAATGAAAAAATAAAATTTTTTAAAAATGAATTCTGAAAATAAAACCCAAACAAAGTGAATGATTCTTCTGGAAAAGTTATAGCGTGCTTGTGAAGCAAACTTATATTCTAAATTCCAATCAGTGAGTTTTTTGGATGAGAAATGATTTTTCTCCCGAAACTTTGCCCCCGAATCCTCTTAATGTCCAAAATAATATCGTTTTGGGCATTTTCTTTTCCTCCTCTCATTTTAAGTCTGAAGCAGAAGAGAGAGAGAAAGAGAAAGAAGAGAGAAGAGAGAGAGAGAGAGAAGAGCTTTGTCGATTATGGCCGACTCCTCGCCGCCGATTGTTAGCTCGTCGCTGCCCTTTCGTCGCAATAGCAGCCCGTCGCCGCCGATCATCAGCTCGTCGTAGCTCCGGCCCCGCCTCCGCCTCCTCCTCTCCCTGTGATTATGGCCCCCTTCAGTTCTCCTCATTTCTCCTTCCTCCTCCCCCTCCTCTTTCCTTCTCTTCTCCTTCTCTGCTTCTTAAAAAAAAAAAAAAAAAATTAGGAGAATTCGGGGGAGCTCATTTTCGAGCTCCCTAGCATTGCTCTTTTTGAATTAAGTTTTTTGATTTTCGTATTTTTTTTATTTTTAGTGAATATTTTTAACATTTTAAACATTTTTTTTTTACTTTTTTAGATGTATCTTATTTAGATATATCTAAAAAGCAAAAAATTTGTGAAAAAATATTTTAAAAAATTAATAAATACATGAAAATATAAAAATGTCTTGAAATTTCGTTTTTTTTTTATATTTTTGGTATTTAGTGAATTTTAAAGGTTTTTTCACAATTTTTTTACTTTTTAGGTATATTTATGTTAGGTATGTCTAAAAGTAAAAAAATTCTTAAAATATTAAAAAATTCAGTAAAAACAAAAAAATATGAAAAAAAAAAGTAGAATTTTCTAAAAAGTATTTTTTTGAAAAGTGTAACCAAGCAAAGTAAAATGAATAGTAGGATTAATTGAGAAAATGCTATAGATCTTAAATTTTTTAATAAATAAATAATTATTTATTTGATAGAAAATTTGATATTCTTAACATTATCCAATTAATTATTCAGTACTTTGGAAATATTATCTACCATTATTTATGTGTATTTTAAATTTGAGTAGCCAAATTGCACTCATATATTATAATGAATTGGGTAAATTATAAATGCAACGCTTGAGGTTGGTTTAAAGTAGAAATTGTTCTTTATAGTTTTAGAAATTATATTTCACCACTTAAGGTTTCTAATTTTATAACAAATGGTCAATTTTATTAATAAATTATTAACTTAATTGATAGTTTTTCATGATGTCAGAAATATATTTCAATTAATAATTCAAGTAATTTTATTATTGTATAGGCGGCGAGTTAGGAATTTTATTTTTTCAATTAATCTTATTAAATAAAAATTCGACAAAAGGTATTTATAATTTTTAAATCACAATAAACAACATATATTTTAACTAAACCCGAGAGAGTGTATGTGGGATTTACCCTATTCACATGCTTTGATTGATCCAAAAATAGTGGATCTCATGTCTAAAAAATATCCTTTCATTTGCGAAGTGGGTTATTTATTTTTACTTTTTTTGGCTTTTCGATTATTTCAACTTGAGGCTAAAAAATATGTTTTTATTAGTTTTTTTTGACTTTTGTGAGAAAAATAATAAAATGATTATAATTTGAATATAATATTTTTGTCTTATTAATTTTTTATCATATTTTATCTTTTGTGATTTAACCAAAAAGTCAAAAAAACCCACTTCCAAACAAGGGCCGACTTCAAACAAAATTGAGAACTGCAATACTTTGGATCAATGAAAATTTATGTTTTATTCACACACTTTGAACTCGTATTTTAGGTGGGTTCAATCTCATACTTGACGTTGTACCTAGCTTTGATACTAATTGATGTGGAATTTTTGTATAAAATTCACTCTTAAAAATTGACTTATAAGAAAATGTTATATCGCTACACACCCAGTAACCCACATCTAAAAAATTTATGAGTAAAACATGGTCACACTCTACCTTTTTTATTATTAATGACATTACATATGATATGTATTAATTTTTGAGTAATTTTTTATGTTTATTTTAGAAAGTTATTTCCGTACTAGAACTAGTAAGCAAATCTGTTGACTTTAGTCTATTCGTTGGAGAAGAACTACAAGCAGTTGGGACTCTTTGAAAGTTAGGTTTCTTTTGATTTTGATTTTTTTTTTTTATATAATTTGACTTATTTTTGTTTTTAATGTTTTTTTTCAAAGAAATTATATCAGTGTTTTTAGAATCATCTAATTGAAATGGATATAAATATAAAAAATTAACTCAGAGTTAAATGCAAAAACAATCAAGTTTAATTGATACATTTGATTGGTAGTAATTATATGGTCATTCAAAGTTTATTGACTTTTTAGTTAAGTGCTTGTTTAGTATTGACTTTTTAGTTAATTTTTGTGTTGGGATTTTTTAAACTTGTTTGGTTTGATTTTTGACTTTTTTAAAAGAAAAAATATAATAATTATAGTTTAGATGTAATATTTTATCTTATTAACTTATGTAACAAATTTTGTCTTTTGTGTTTTTTAGTGAAAAATCAAATGTCAAACGAAGCAAGAGTTCTCCCAAGGCAAAAAATACTTGGTTTTCATATATATATATATATATTTTGTTAATTTGATCTCTAATAGTTACAACTATGCTTCCGTTTTTGACTTTTTAGCTTTTTCTTATTTTAATGCAGGTTAAAAAATTTGGTTTGGGAAAGACTTTTTTGACTTTTTTTGACTTTTTTTTTTTTGTGAGAGAAGAGTGTAATGATTATGGGTTGGATGTGATATTTTGTTTGTTTGTTGCTAAAATAAACTATTTTGTCTTTTTATGACTATTTTAGCCACAAACCTACTTGCCAAACAACACCTATATCAATTTCATTCTTTAATTTTTTATTATGTCAATTTAATCTAATTAATTATATGATTTAAAAAATTGGACATAAAAAAAAATTACAACAAACCAATTAATACAAGAAACAAATGCAATAAAATAACGTACGTCTAAAATTGATAAATAATTTTCAACATTCATCGACCCAACCGTTTCTCAATCATCAATCTGTTAAAAATTTAATTGTAGTGTACAAACAGTGTATTTACATATGTATCGGTAGTATTATATGTATTAATTAAGGATGTTTTGAAAAAATGATAAAAAGTTAACTTTTTACTTTTTATCAAATTTTTTGATTATTTTAGAAAGTGATTTGAGAAGTTGGTAAAAAATTATTTTTTATTTTTTTTGTATAATATTTATTTATGGTGTCACATTACATTAAAATAACTAAAATACCCCCACCAAACTTGTGAAATTTACTATTTGACCCAAGTAGTTGTTTGAACAATTATGTAATTTCATGGAGGGTAATTACGTACTTTCACCACCTGTGTTTTTGTCTCCTCCCAAATCAACTTGCTTGCTTTTTTATGTTGCTAGTGGCGTTTTAAATGCTGCAAAACGCAATTTTTACTTTCTTTCTAAAAGGATGCTTTAATTTAGAGTTGGTTTGGGATGTCTTAAAAATTGTATTTTTATGTGATTTGTTACGAAAGATGTAAGAAAAATAGAGATGATGTGATGAAAAAAGATAATGATAGTTTATATAGGTTATGCCAAACAAGGCCTTACTAATTAATATATTAATACTAGTTATGACATTATTATTGATCTCATTCATTAATCATATTATAAATATAAAACTCTTTTTAAATTATATCGCATCATCAATTGATACACTTATATATTATTTAATATGTATAGATAGATTAATTACAAGCAATGAATAACACCAAGAATAATTATATACAAAACAACATCAATGAAATTTCCTAATTCTATACAAATTCTATAAATATGTTCACATAAAAATATAGTGTTGAATATTTACCCAAAAAAATTAAAAATAAAAAGAATCCCACAAATCTTTGGTTCCAAGCCCTTCAATTACTCACTATTTGCATGACCAATCAAGCCCTTTCCTAACTCTCCTTCATCTTCATCTGCTCTTTCTTCCTTCTCCTCTGAAATATTCAATCCAAAGATTCAAAACCCACAACATACTCAACCAGATCGCACTCACAATCACCACCATCAAGAAACCCAAACCCACTTCGGAATCCTCCTCCTCCTCCCTCCCCAAAAAACCCAAATCCTATACACAAAAATGGGCCCAAACACGCCCTAACAGCAAGTAAAACCCATAAAAACAGGGGACAACAACTCATACACCGCTCCTCCTCCGGCGGCGGCGGAGCACGGCAGCGACACGGCGGTTCTAGCCTTCAGAGGCTCAGGCGTTCTGACAGGCGCTGGTGACCTCAGCAAGAGCGAGGAGAGAAAGGATGGCGATGGCGCCGTAATAACGAGGAAGCGACAAGTGGCGAGGACGTAGAGGGTGGCTACGTGGTGGATTATGAAGAGGACATCTGTGGGGATGAAGAGGAGGTAGTGGAGGTGTCTGTGATGAAGTAGGCTATGCTGTAGTTGAGGATTGTGTTTTGGAAGTGGGTGTTGGGGGAGGCAAAAGGTGGTGGTTGGGTGGTGGTGGAGAGAGGTGGAGAGAAGGAAGGCTGGGGTGCCATGGGCTAGAGAGATGAGACAACAGGCTTCTGGTCTGCAAATACCAGTCCAGGCTTTGAAAATTTTAGAAGTAGCCAAAGGGTAGATGGTGATGAAGAATGAGAAGAACAGAGGAGGGTTGGAGAGAGAGTTTCCATGGAAACCCAGAGAGAGAGCGAGCGAGCGAGAGCGAGAGAGAGAAGAAATTCTATGTATATGGTTACGATTTATTGTATCAGTAGTTCTTCTGACGCATCTTTTGTATATCTATATATATATATATATATATATGAAAATGATTTAAACTAAAAGGAGTTTAACATAGCTCTAATTTCTCTTTTTTTTCTCTTTTTTGTCTTTTACTTTTACCTTTTTTTTTAAATTTATGAATAACTCATTAGAGTTGTATTATACTGTTTTCACTCACAATTAGAAAAGAAGCCCCAATTAGAGCTGCTGACCTCTTGTGATTCAGTATATATAATCGCTTAATTGCGTGAAATTCATTTTTTTTTTTCTTTTATTTTAGATAATTTATTAATGATGACCTATATATTCACTTTGAAAGTTTTTTTTTAATTATACAAATATTCTCAATCAATTATACAATAATTTTTTATATAATTCGTGAATATTCTTGGTTAATTCTGTGTAGGTGCTTGAGATTCGTCTTATCTTTTTTATTTTATCTTTTTTATTTTTGAATAATTTGTTAATAATGACCTATATATTGACTAAATGTTTTTTTTTTTTTTTTTGTAATTACACAAACCTTCTTATTCAATTATGCTTAATAGATTTTTCATAATTAAGCGGATATTTTTGGTTAATCATAAAACAAGATTTTTTATAATTATACAAACATTCTTGATCAATTATAAAACATAATTTTTTTTATTTTTAACAAATTTACAAACACACTCATCAAGTTTGTTTAAAATAAAAATTAGTCCTACAATACTAAAATTCTAACGCTACCGGTTGTTTATAAATTTTCAGTTAGCAAAATACTAAAAAAAAAAAAAATTTCCTATGCAATAATAAATTATCAAAAGTGTTTATTGAAGAATTATTTTCCTATATTATTAAAAACTATTAATTGAGCAATGATTTATTTATTAACAAAATAGTTAAGCTGAAAAATATTTTTAATCTCATTATAAATTATTATTTTTTACTTAATGATTTATTTATTAATAAAATTAGTCATTCCTTTTGTAAAATTATAATTTATGTATTAATAAAATTAGTTATTTGTATATATATATATATATAATGTATTTTCTTTTATTTCTTTATTAGATTCGGTGAATTATCTTAATATTTTTTTTATAGATGAGAGAATTATCTTAGTATTTGTTTTATATTTTATCTTTTGTTGAGAAAAGGCTACATTACCAATTTTTTTTATAAATTCAGAAGAAATGTTAAAGCTTATAAATTCAATCGAAAAATGATATAGTAATAAAATTGGAGTCTACATACCTGCATTAGCTATATAACAAATTAAAATGATATATATCATATTACATAATTCTATTACATATCTAATGATTTTATTCTATTCCAATTTCATAAACTAATATTTTTAATTTTAAAAAAATTATCAAAATATAAAATTTAAATATATTATAATAATAATCCGTACCTACATACAGGGGTCTTCTATAAACTAATATATATATATATATATAATAGCGTTTTTAGCATAAGTTTTTCTATTTATAATAGACAGTTCACCATCGCTTTTATGTTATCTCTTTCTATTCTACCGAACTCACAAATTCATTACACTCATTAGTTTTTATACGGACTAGAACTGAGAAATACTTATTTAACAAATTTAGGTTTGGTTTGGCATATTTTAAAAAGGCCAAAAGATTAAAAATAATACATTATCACTATTTAAGTCAACGTCATCTTATTTAAATTCACAAATTCTTTTCCTCTTGCGTCCGGCTTAAAACTCAATTTATATTTTATAAAAAAGTCAAAGAAGTACTGAACTTATTTAGAATATCTAAACAATCTTTAATTTGAGTTTTGTATTAAATTTAATTACAAATTTTATATGGATTATATTTTTAATTATACAATATCTTTTCTTATATTATTTTATATAATCACAACTTATAAAAAAAAATCGACAACAAATATATATTCAAAAGATTGTTTCAGATTCTTATTAAATGTTGTAAGATTTTTTACATCCATTCTGATATTTGATTTTTGTATTTGGTTTATCAAATATAAAGATTATTAATTTTTTATGTATACAAAAATACTGTTTTACTTTTAAATTTTTTTTCCCTCCTATGCAGAGGTGCATCTCTCCTCTCTCTTCACTTAGTTTTATAACTATTATTTTTTAATATTAAAATTAGTACTTTTTATTATATTGTAATTTAATATCATATAAAAAATTATTACATATATTTATTACATTTTATAGTAGTATAATAGAACTAAAATTATCAAAGTAAAGATCATTTCTTTTACTATGTTATATAGTCTATGCTCATTATAAAATTATTATACATTTATTTATTTCAAAGTTAGATTTTTATAGCTGTAATGTAAAGGATAAATTATTAAAATACACATAAATAATTTATCTAAAACTATTATATATTTATTTAAATAACACTTTTTATAAAAGGATAGGATAGTTAAGATTATCCAAAAATAAATAGTTAGAAATTATTCTTTAATTTTTAAATTATTACTTCTTTTTTTAATTTAATCATTATTTTAATATTTTATATATAAACATATATATAAATAATTTAACTAATATATTATTTTGAAAAAACTATATTTTAGCCTGTGCATTGCATAGGTTAACTGCTTGTTATGATATCAATTATGGTATTATTTTGAGTTATAATCCAATAGTTATTCAATTATTCTATACTTCCTCTCGCTATGATATTTGGTTATAATTTTTTTTGAATTATACCATTTTGTAATAAAATTATTTATATGGAATCCCTTAAACTATAAAATCGTGCAAATGAACCCATAAATTATTGAAAATATAAAGCCCGACCCCTTTCATTAGGAGGACCAATTGATACAATTTTATGAGTTTATT